>CM016626.1:125753704-126353704 GCA_005393395.2 Gossypium australe
ATACTTTCTTCCTTCTTGGTTAGTAGCCGAATCTTCCCCTACTCACTCATCTTCCATCATTTTTCTCTTTTACTCCTTTGTGCTTAAAACCGAAACTCTCTCTCTACTCTTTCTTTGCCGAAATCCCATCTTCTTTTCTTATTATTTCTTTCTTCCTCTAGTCGAATCTACTCCTATCTGTGTGCCGAATTTCTTTTCTTCCTATCAAACTCACTTTGGCTGAATACTGAGATTAGCATAGGTGCTTTCAGGATTTCTTTGTCAATCGATTTGAAAAGGTAAGTGGTTATAGCCGAATGCTTATTTTTCTCCTCTCTTGTTCTCTGTCGACTTGGATGAATGGGAAGCCGAATTATAGTGATGACTAATCAGTGTTGAAACCGATTGTATCTAGGAACTCCGAGATCTCGAAGCAGTAATTCTGACCTTCCATTCTCTGTCAATCGGTTGGTAAGTGGTGGTAAGGACCTATTTTTAGTAGACTATATTTTTAGTGATCGAAAAGCCGAAGGCTATTAACATGGATGATTGCCGATTGTAGGGAGTAAAGCAGATTCACATCTCGTGTGTTGTGGCTAGTACTCAAAGGCGTTTAGGTAAGGTCTCGGGTTTCAAAGTGTTAACCCTTTGGATTTATTTTGGTTTGGCCGAATGGTCTATGGCACTAACATGGGTAATGGCCGAATATAGGAGCAAGGAACCTAGTGTGGCCGATTGACTCTTCGGGATTTAGAGCTATCGTTAGAAACAGGTGTGTACATACACACTCTATAACTAATAACTGTGCTAAATGCATTGTGTATGCTAAACTGGTTTGATGTAGATTTGGATTTAATACCATAAAGGTATAAGCAAGGATTCAGGTAAGTCCTGTTGTTATGAGCTCTCTTATGATGCTTTTGGGAAGCATGACATATTTGGTATATGTGCTATGTAAGTATATGGCTGATGATAACTCTGTATATTGTTATGTAAACATGTTGGCATGATTTCTGTTAAATGCATATCATTGATTGATGTGGGTTAAACGAGTGGAGGGGGAAGTGATATTCGTGTCGACGGACACCAGTGGTTTGGTACCACATTTCGTGACTTTTGTCACCAGAGGTTTGGCACCTCATAGCGTCTCGTCCCCGTGGCTTAGCACCACAGTGGGTTGGCCCCACAGATGACATTATGGGATTGACGCCAGTGATTTGGTATCACACGTGGGTTGGCCCCACAACTTATTATTTGTGACTTCGAGTCACCAGTGGTTTGGCACCACCAGTGGTTTGGTACCACACGGGGTAGAGAAAGGCGTTTGGATGGCTAGGTTGGGTGCATGTTGAACTTAGTGCATGTTGACTTGTTATAAATTGTGTATGTTGCATTAAACCGGGGAAAGGGTTACACATTGAGTCTTGGTGACTCACCTTCTCCTTTAACATTTTCAGGTGACTCGTAGATTGCGGATGAGGAGCCGGATGGACTCGAGGCGGCCATGCAGTGAAATTGTGGATTAAATGAACTTTGAGTTATTTTTATTTCCTTTTCGGTTTATTTGTTCAAGTTGTAATAAGGCCTCCTTAAATTTCGTTTTGATCATTTTACATGTTATGGATGGAATTTTAAATTACTTAATAACTTTAATATTGTTAAACAAGTTTTCTTAAATTCAAACGTAAATGTTTTTTTGGTACCATCGGGTACATTGACAAAATTCGGTAACAACAAGGCTTAATAGATTTTTAAACAACAAAGCTAAGTATTGTTTTCTTCATGCACCACACTTGTTTTAAAACAAACAATATCTCAAAATGAAAACGCTTTTTACCAAAAGAATGAATCAACAAAAAGGGATTTTCAAAATGTTTTCCTCTGTAACATACCAAATTCAGTCGTAATGTTTGGGCCAGGTTTGGGGTGTTACATTGGTACCAAATTGATTAACTAGTGTCCTTGCGTTGAAAACTTGAAAATATTTAAGATAAAATTCTTTTTAAAGAATGTTGATTAATATTGTATTGAATCTCAAGATTCACTCGTTTCAAAGGAATAAAAACATCACATCCAACACGTTAGGACATGACACGTTTATACCTCGACACCGAGATCATCTTTGATTTTCAAAATATGCGGTTAAAGGATATTTGGTTATTTAGTCAAAAAAACTGAAACCCATCATGATTGGGCACGATTTCTCGAATTTCCAAACACACAAATATTGCCTTATTTTGAAGAATTTTCAAATTAGTGATTTTAAGATCGACTTAGAAAGTATTTATTTGATTTGCTCGGGATAACAAATGAAGCATCTAGTAAATGTTAAAAAATATTGGAATTTGAATCACAAAACAATATCGAGGAACACAAGCATAGCATCAAACATGAAGTGATATATGAACTCATCCTTATACAAATGAATGGTAATGACACAAACAATTTAAACATACAAATTCGTAATAGCAATTATCTTATGACATGCTTCATTTTAACGGACCTATTTTAACAATCAAAGATCAATAAACTAAAAGAAGTAGTAATCCTACGTAATTTACACAAAAAATTAGTATAAAACAAATTTTGAGTGATGGCAAACAGGTTAAAAAAAAACTAAAGAAATAAGTTTGAAATCGACAATTAATGAAACAATTTAGAAAATAAACTAAGAAAGCTTAATAAATAATGTATATAAAAAAATATAGGAAGGTGTTTGAAATAAAAAATATAATCTAAAAAGATTTTTAAAAGAACAATTATTCATTTATATAGATTTAAATAAAATGTATATATGGATTTAAAAGAAAATACATAAAATTATATGAAGTTAAGAATATATACATAAATTAGGATAGTTTTAGTACAAATTATGTATATATATATGTTCAAAACAAATAACACATAATTTAATGTAATAATATATAAAAGAAAATTAAAATAAAAATGGCTGTAATGAACAGTATAGAATTGTTTTTAAAATAAACTATAATAATAAGACAAATAATGACAAACAATCAAATTAAAAATATTTAAGGCAAATTTGAAGTAAAACAAAATTCGGGGTCTAAATGCTAAATATTAAACAACAAAGGGACCTAAATGGAATACGCTGCAAAGAATAGGGGCTAATGGTAATTACCCCGAACCTTTCGAAACGCATCATTTTGGCGCAAGCCCAAATGAATCGAAGGCAAAAATCGAGGGGCCGAATTACAAAATAGAGAAAAATGCGGGATCGCATTGCACAACGCCACAAAAGCAGAAGGGCTCGTTGCGCAAATATACCAATAATAAAAAACGCGCGGATCCTCCCTAGGTCGGGTCACTCGCGCGGGTTGAGCCTCTAAACGACACCGTTTTGGGCATTAAATTGCTATTCCTAAACGACGTCGTATGGTTTACCTTTAAAAACTAAAAATCAGTTTTAAAAAAACATTTTGACATTGTCTTTAAAAAAAAGCAAGAAAACTCTCTGAAAATTCATCGTCTAGCCCCTCGAGCTCCGACCATGGTTCGGCCAAGCTCCGATCATCGGGGCACCGTGCTCCGCCGCCGTGTGCGGTGGTCGGAGCTCCAAAAGGGGCTAGATCGGCTCTAAAAAAATCCCCTAAACCCAAATCAAACCCCAAAAACTCAAATCCCTACCAAAAATCGAGAAACAACCACGAAACGCTTCGTATTCGGGACTCCAATCGTCATGAAAGGTAAAGTTTTCATTTTTATTCTCTTTCTATATGTATGTAGTGCATTCGAGATGAAAATATAAGAAAACTACCTCTGCTTTTATATCTGTATTCGAAAAATCGTGAAGAAGAACAATAGTTTTTGCTTCGGTTTTTTATAATCGAAAAGAAAAAAAAAAGAAAAAAATAAAAATACAATATTTTTCTTCTTTCTTTGCTTTGCTGTCTTTTTTTTTGCGTCTTTTTCGCAGGTACGAAGGCCGTATGCTTGCTGGAGGAGGTACGGCGCGCGTAGGGTGCGTGGTAACGTGCGTGGAGCCACGCGTGCGGCATTGCCAGGGTTAGAGGCTGTTGCGACGCACAACTATTGCTAGGGTTTTCTGTTTTAATTTTTGGGCTTGGCGGGCTTGTAATTGGATTTTGGGCTAAAAAATGGACTGTTTATTATTAATGTTTGGTTTTATTTTGTTATTGGGCCAGGCCAAAATTGGCCTATTACATCTGCCCCTCTTTGCTCATTGTCGTGTAATGAGAATAGAGCAAAGACTTCAAAAAGGGCCAATTTTGCCCAATCTTTGAATCCTGGACTTCTTTCGGTGCTTCTTTTCTTTAAGTAGCTTCATTCTATCCCACTGCATCTTCTAGGGCATAGGAACTAGCGCTTCAATCGGCTCCAATGTAATTTCAGGGGAAGAGATTTGTAGTTTCGATCTACTGCATTAAAACTTAAGGAAATAAGGATTGATCTTCATAGTAATTTCAGGGGAAGGGATTTGTAGCCTCAACCTACTCCACTGGAACTTCGAGGAGATAGAAATTCAGAGAGAAGAGATTCGTAACTTCAATCTTCTCTGCTAAAACTTCAAAGAAATACGGATTGATCCTCATTGTAAAACTCAGGGAGGGATTTGTAGCTTCAACCTACTCCACTGGAACTTCGAGGAGATATAAATTCAGAGAGAAGAGATTCGTAACTTCAATCTTCTCTGCTAAAACTTCAAAGAAATACGGATTGATCCTCATTGTAAACTCAGGGAAGAAGGATTTGTAGCTTCAACCTACTCCACTAGAGCTTCGAGGAGATAGAAATTCAGAGAGAAGAGATTCGTAACTTCAATCTTCTCTGCTGAAGCTTCAAAGAAATACGGATTGATCCTCATTGTAAACTCAGAGAGGAGGGATTTGTAGCTTCAACCTACTGCACTGGAAGTTCGAGGATATAACAATTCAGGTGTTCGATCTGTTTCACTACTGCTTAGTGAGATAAGATATGCAATCTTTAACTGATCTGCCATCTTCAGCCTACTCTACTATTGCTCAGAGAGAAGGACTGGTCATCCTTGATCTGCTCCACTGCTACCTTGAGGGAACAAAATCTGAAATCTTCAGTCTGCTTCCCTACTATCTTAGGAAGATAAGACTACAATCTTCAATCTGCCCCACTACTATCTCTAGGGGACAAAATCTGAAATCTTCGATGTTGCTACACCGTTTTCTGGGGAACCTGTCCTGTAGACTCGATTTTTTAAGCTTATATTTATGCCAAATGATAAGGATGCAATGACCAGAATAAATCTAATGCTCCTAACTGAATGTATTATAGATGACATTTGCGTGAATGCAGAATGTCATAAGAATGGTCTTTTTACCATGATTGGGATGCAATGATCAGAATGAATCACATGCTCCTAACTAAATGATATTATGAATGACATTTGCATGAATGCAGAATGTCATGAGAATGGTCATTTGTTAAAGTTTAAGGTGTCATCGCTCATTATTTATTAAGGCTTTATCACTGATGTATTATGCTGCCATCTTGTTTGGCTGGTATTCTCAACAGAAAACCCAAGAAAACGATTATATCTTGCTCAATAGATTTGTTCCACTGTAACTTCAGGGTCCATATCATTGTGACTTAGGGGTATAAGATCTGAATCTATCCCAATACGACTCTAAAATGTAGGATTTGTTTCTTTTTCAATCCATCCCATTGCTATTCAAGGGTACAAGACTTGTATCATTTTCCATCCATGCCACTACAACTCAGGGGTAAAGGACTGTAACTTGTTCAATCAACTGATCGCTCATCAGGTGATCTAACCACATGTGTATGCATGATATTTGCATGGATGCAGAATATCATTTTTTCTTACGAATGATTCCCCTTTTACACTTGGGTTAACAATGCCCTTTTTTAGTCAAGATTGTATTACTGACGCAATATCTTGTCATTTTGTCAATCTCCATTCTTGACAAAATCTGAAGAGAGAGTCTCGGTTTAGACTCTTCATTAAACTTGGTGAGTTTTAAACAATAGTTCTGTTTCAAGCTCTCGTATTGTTTAGAAGCTTCTAGAGTAATATGCGAAACTCTTTTTATGAAAGTGTTATTAGTCCACTAATCGTTATTTCAATGCAAAATGCTTGAAAGAGATCATAACAATGGGCAAGAAGGAAATTAATTAGGAGCATAGCTCGAAACAAATAAGTTAAATCAAGATAGCAAATGTAAGGAAATTTTATTGGGAGCATTTATTGAAAAGAATAATATAATCACAAATAACAAATTTAAAATGGGTAAAATGGAACCTAGATGCCCCAGATATCGTATCTTGAGCTTCTCTGTTCCAATTTCTTGAGGACCATTTTAAGCTCGATATGCGTTAACGAAGTGCATCAAATATCCCACAGTCGCATGTCCTATTTGTCAAGTGTACACGATAATGCCCGCCAACAATACCTTGGTTCAGTCTGTCAAACTCCGTGACACGAAACCATAGGTTGTCACGATCGTGACACACTGTGTGTATGGTGTTCGCCCGTGCCTTCCCACGGTTGATTTCATGCAAGACCTTCGGGCTCCATACATGGCCTCCTTCCATTTTCCCTCTATAACTCGCTGTTCTCTTCGGAAATAGTTCCGCTAACTGAAAATATGTCTCTCGCACAACTGCTGTAATCGGCAAATGACGGGTTCCTTTCAGAACAGAATTTATGCATTCGGCAAGGTTTGTGGTCATATGCCCATATCGTAGGCCGCCGTCATATGCTTGTGTCCACTGTTCAAAAGGAATATTGCACAAGTACTCTGCGCCTTCGGCGTTATCTGCGTGCAAACTGGCCAACATCTCGTGAAAACGGTCTTTATTGATCTCGTACCCTGCCAATATACGTTGATAGCGAATATTACATACCACTATTCAATTGCGAATACATTGAAAATTTCAAAAGAAATTATATTAATAGATATTTCATACCCATATCGGTCACTTGCCGTTTCTATCTTTTAGATCGGTGTTGCCCATAGTAGTTGGATGAAACATGCCTCAGGCAATATCGATGGTGTGTGCGATGCCACATGCTTCCCTGTCGTTCTATTGCCGCAAGTATTCCAGGGCCCCGATCCGATATAACGCATATGTCAGGTTGAGGGCAGACATGCCTCCTTAACCTAGATAAGAAGAAGTCCCAGTCATCAGCTGACTCCCCTGGTGTTATTGCAAACGCAATTGGAAGGATTCTCCCACAGCCGTCTTGTGCCACAGCTAGCAATAGCCGATGCGTATATCTACCATACATGAAGGTACCGTCAATTTGTACCAATGGCTTGCAATATGTAAAAGCATCTCGGCATTGCTTAAATGTCCAGAACAGGCGCTTGAACACTGCGCATCCACGGAGCAGACGATCGTTGTAGTACGCCGGTTCCGTTTCAAGGTCCGTTGTGCTGCCTGGGACATACATCTCCAACACCTGACACCACTGCCACACTTCATTATATGAAGCGTCCCATCGACTGTGCAACTTTTCCAACGCCTTCTGCTTGGCTATCCAAGCCTTTCTGTAAGAGGGCGTGTACCCCATTTGGCTACGAATATTGCCAATTAAGGCCGGCACTGTAGTTTTGGGATCGGCCTTCACCGTCGAGATTATTAAATCAGCCAACATGTCTGAATCCATCCTCGGATGATCTTGTGTTACACCTGTCAACGAAGTACGTTAAATAATGCAACATTACATAATATTAGTGTTATTCGAAATCATTGAACACATAGTGGTACTGTACCGGTAAGACATGTATGCGGACCTTTGTACTTTTTCACCTCCCACATCCCTGTCCTTTTCCTCAACGACGCCATGATTTTCCATGAACATGTGCCGTCTTGCACTGTACACTTCGCCTCGTACCTATCGAGGTTTGATTTAACCATAGTGTAGTTAACCCCATTCCTGATGCTGTATTGTTTCAATGCACTAAGAAAAGTATTCTTGTTGGAAAACTGGTTACCAACTTCTAATTGGTCCGAATCCAACGAAGAATTTGTACGGTCACGCCTCCGGTGTGGTAGGTCAGGAAACTCCAATGCATCATCTTGAGATAGATCGACATTATGCATGTGCGCTGGAGGTGAGTATGCCCTGAATAGCGGATCTTCTTCTTCTTCGTCTGAACCGCCCTCAACGTCTTCAGGTACAATTGGAACGGGCTCCGGTTCAGAAAATAATCCAACTTCTGCACCGTCGGGCCCTGGCTCCCGAGGTGGATCCACATCGGATTCATCGTCCGACCCTCCATAACCTGCAACAAACGAGGGCCCTTCACCGGTGGATGTCGTCGGGAGTACATCATCCCTCCTTAAACATCTTTCGTACAGATTCCAATCGTATGTGGATTGCCAACCACTAGAAGTTAACGACGTCCCCCAATACGTATTTCTATCATCGGACGTCGACTGACGGATATGCATGTCCCATCCACCAACCGAGTGTTGTGCAGGGGTTATGTTTTCCATACTACGATCGCACACGGGCACTTCTGTGTTTTGCCTCCCACTTACAGAGTGTCGACTTGGGGTCGTGTATTCCCCTCGAACGATACTAGATGTTGAGGTCGCAGCCAGATCACTTGGAGATGAAAATTCTACATATACCTCGATATAGGGTGAACCACTGGCAAGATGAGTCTCCACCATTGCCTCAAGGCTCCGAGGACCTTTGATGTCGAATGAGTCATATCTCACCGAATCAACCGAAGCGCAAAATCTATACTTAATAGACTGAACTTTCATTAGCGTTGTTCCGAATATTTTACGCCTAATTCTTTTGCGAAGTTCTACCAAATCGACGTTCTAATTAAAGCTCAATCGCGTTGTGTTCTCCGATAAGAAAACAACACCATTTTCGGTGTCTCGCACTTCACCATCGTAGTAAATAACAGCATTAATACGTTCACTCATTTTCAATTTTTTTTCCTTTTGCTTGAATTTGGTTTCTGCCAACTGAGAATGAAATTTGGCTGATTTATAGCCTAATTTTGCCGGAGAGCACTGTAGCAAAAGCGCGTCCACGTGGGAGCGTTTTTGGCCACTGTTTGTTCAGAAACGTCTCCTCAAAATAATTTTGCCGGAGACCACTGTAGCAAAAGAGAGTCCACGTGGGAGCGCTTTCGGTCACGGTTTGTTCTGCAACGTCTCCTCAAAATAATTGTGCCCGATACCACTGTAGCAAAAGTGCGTCCACGTGGAAGCGTTTTCGGCCACAGTTTGTTCTGAAACGTCTCTTCAAAATTATTTTGCCGAAGACTACGTCTCCTCAAAATTATTTTGCCGAAGACTACTGCCCAAAAACTTATTTCATTTTTCACATTGCAAGTGGACGGCCCCAAAAACGCGTCCACGTCAGCGCGTTTTTGGGGGAAAGCGGCCTAAAGTGCGTCCCTGGGGGAGCGCTTTTGGCCACGTCAGCAAAAGCGCGCCCTTGTGGGAGCGTTTTTGCTGAGGTGGCCAAAAGCGCTCCCCCAGGGACGCGCTTTAGGCCGCTTTCCCCCAAAAACGCGCTGACGTGGACTCGATTTTTGGGGAAATTGCACTTTCCGGTCAATTTTCTTGAAACCTATACTGTCCTGTAATTTTTTTTTTTTTTTGGTATTATTGAGATATTTGCCCTAAAACAACAAAGCAAATGAAAAAATTAATAGGATCAAAGTGAATGGGTATTTTATGAGATTGAATGTGAAAAATTTAATTGCAAAATTCTTGATTTTTCCTTGTTGCAATTGATTTCTTATTTATTTTAAATATTTTTTTAATTTTTTACAATTATTGTTAATAAAATTTTAAAATATCAAAATGAATTTTAATTATAATTTAAGGACTAAATTAGCTATTAACCCTTTGAATTAAGGTACTACGTTACTTTTTTAATGGAAGTTATAGTTAAGTGACAAAAATGTAACAATTTGATAATGTTAGTGACAATTATATAACTTTTAAAAGTTAGGTAACTAAAATATAATTTTAAACAAAGTTTAGAGAAAATTAGTATAATTTACCCTAAATAAAATTTTATATTATAACTCAACTATTTTATTAATAGATAAATATAATTTTTTGAACCTGATTCTCAATTTTATTTTTATGGGTATAAGTTTGTTATAATTTACATTTTTTCGGAAAAATGATATTATTCTTTATATATATAAAAAGTTTACAGGCAAATTTTCGTATGGACTTAAATATTTTTGATAAATGATATATTTAAAAAGTAAAATATTATTTGATAATATATATATCAACAGCACATGATGAAATTAGAATAACATTTATATATCCGTACATGATAAAACATAAAGACACACATAATTATAGATGGTGGGTTTAAATTTAAATACTTAAATATATGTGCCCTATCTCATTGGCTGTTAATATTTATATTTTAATATAATTATATAACCTTTTATTTCGGTATCGTTCATGTTTATTTTTACCGTTTATGTTTAAAATTCATAATTATTCTTCCTTATCTCCAAAATTTAAAATTATTTCTCCTCTTGAAAATGTAATATAACTTATTAATTTTATAAGTTTTTTTTAATTCCAATACATTCATAGTGTAAAAAATAATTATGGATAAATAAAGTGTTTCATGAATAAGATAAAATTCATGGTTTTTTTTTTATAAACATTCTAAATTTTTGTTTTTCTATTATTGATTGGTGGAAACATTTCATTGATATATCTGGCTCATGGCAAGATCAACCCATGTCCCTGTTTTCAACAGCCAGAACGTTGAACAATGAATAGCCCAAACCATGCCATGCCTCACAAGTCTCCCTAGAAATTGCTAAATACAGATTTCTTTACATTTTCTACCCTGCCACCTAACACAATGCTCTTCGTGAGACCCAGATTGCCTTTAATTTTCGTTTGAAAGGATTTTTTGTTATCATCACACCTCAATGGCTATGCTCCAAACATACAACTCTTCCTCAGGAACTCTCAATGAAAGTGTCACTAAACCTGACGCATCTTCGTATTCAAAACTCACTTCTTCCGTTTCAACAGTTATTCTCTTTGGTCGAGTTGACGAATAGGCTCCGAACACGCCACACCCTCGGATTTTCATGTCTATATTTGCATGATGATATCTGAGTTCCTTGATGGCTCCCCCTGAATTGAACATCTTTATTAAGCCAATGGGAGCAAATTTACACCCATTGCTTAATATCTTTACAGGTACCACTGTGAAAACTTCATATTGCCGTGCCTTTAAAGTGATCGGCATTGTTGCATCATTTGGAAGGTAAGTCAATTCTCCTGCATTCGGAATCAGCGAAGTTTGTTCAGGGAAACTTAAATATTGTTGCACATATCCATGTCCAACAGATACTTGTATCCTATTAACAATAGGCTAAAAAGAACATAAAATTTACATGATAGACATACCACCAAGATGGGAATATATGACAGAATCTCCATTCCATTCATCACCGGCTACTTTAGGCAAATAATCTACATCTCTAGCCTTCACATATCCTGTAATTGTATCAGGTTGTTTATCATGAATGACATTGGTTTTTCCAACTCTACACCACCCTGCCCCCTGGCAGTTGAATACGCCCATCACTCCAGTGAACTCGTTCAGATTCCAAATCTTTAGAAGGCTGCAGTAGATACCAAGAGCATAATGAGCATAATTCTTAAGATGTCAGATACATACTCAGAACGGAGTAGCATAAGTAAAACTACTTTTCTTTTCTTTTTTCTCACCTTTTCCCATCTCTGGCAGGATCTGAGAACAAGCAATCCCTTGTAGGTCTTCCTGGAAGTTTGGCTCTCAATATGGAACCATCAGGAAGTACAAGTTTCTTGAGTAGGTCAAAGTCATGTTGCCCAGGTTTGTCACTGTAATAAAACCACACACACACAATATGAGAAATCAAGAGTTAAATTTACTACTGTCACAAAGCCCACTAGATGACACTAAATTGTACCTGACATAAATCGCACATCCTCCGACAGCACGGGCTGCTCCATGGTATTCGGCCATCGGATGCAGGCTCTGTTGTCAAATTTATTCATGCGTTAACATTGGACAATTCAATGAAGCATGGATCGAATTTGAATGCTTTAAGAATAGGTAAAACCTGTAAACTTACGTGAAACATGTCCCAATCTGGTTGCATAAATTCCCCAAGGAAAACAGTGTTGTATGCAACTGATGCAATATGAATTGTGTGGGATGCCGGATCTCTAGGCCAGAAATCTTCCGATGCTCTAATAACGGCGGTTTGTTTTGCACTGCACAAGCGAGTCATATGTCAGTGTAAGTTCTGGGTCACTGATAGCTTTACTAGTACATGACAGATGAAAATTTACCTGTATAAACCATCTGTGTTATGACTCATACAAGAGATTATATCATTGTTAGCAAAGTTCCTAGCAATTGATGCCTCTAAAGCCTGATGATATTTTCTAGCAAGTTTCACTCTTCCACCATGGCCCGCACCGAGAGTTTCAAGGATGTTCTGAACATCAACTTTGACTCCGTCAATACCGGCCGTCGCAAGGTATGCATGAAGTTCATCATAGAATTTGAAAACCTTTTCAGGGTTAACAAGGCCAAGACCATTCTTAGTTATGCTGTCCAAAGCTTGATCAGGCTCATTTGACTCAACTCCAGGAGATGAAATAGGGTAAACCACTTTGGATTCATAGTGTTCCATTTCAGTAACATCAGGTCTAACACCTCCCCAATACCCTGTAATTGCATGCCAGACATAAGCATACTTCAAAGCATGTTTTTGTTTGATTTCGGTGACAATGTGGCGAAGCCCCAAAGCTGGATCCTCTACTCTGTGACCCTCTTTGCCATCTTTCTGAAATTTATGGTTCTCTTTGATATTTGTCAACCTGTTTGCAAAACTGAAACACAAGAAAGCCGAAAACAGCAAGACCTTTTATCCTATGGAAAGGAAGAATTAGCAAGAATAAGATGAGAATGGTTTAAATCCTTACTTGGCTGCATTATCAGCTCTGAATTCAGTTCCATGTGAATCCATGGCAACAGATTGCCATCCATCATCAATAATAAGAAACTTTGGATGAATCCCACCTTTCTCCAAGCTGAAAGAGTTAATAGTTAATCTCCTATATCTAATGCTCTAAATGTTGAATCGGATAAATAGCATTGAAATACTTAAAACTCACCTTTCCAATCCTTCCTTTAAACTCTCAGAGGTGACATTGGTGTAGAAAGCATCCCATGTACACCAACCGAACCAGTTCAACATGTCTGGCATCTGAACAACAAGAATGAATGCAATTATAATTCCATGTATTAGGAACAGAAACAACATCTATCATCAGCAACAGAATGACTTACCTTCTTCCTCTCACGATGCGAAAACGTCTGCAAATGTTTTTCCACAGACCTGCATATAATTTCCAGTATTACTTGGCTAATAATTCGTCATGTTAGACAATGTGCCCCAAGAAAAGTCATGATTAAACTCTAAGAAAGATATGTCGATGAGTTCATCTGCAGTCCTGAAGCACTAAAGGACCATGGCTGAAGTAAACTATTTTACTTGGACTCGACTGTGAGTATTAAATACAGATATGCTTATTTTTTAAAATGTTTTTTCATTTATTTAAAAGTTCTTGGAGAGATGTATCCATAGACATCTCCAAATATGTGCAGGACATGGATGTCAAACACGGATGCTTCAAGAAAAATGAAGGACCCGAGCAGCATGGGAAGTAAACATTGCTACTTTCAAGCATCATATGTACAAAGATGGCGTCAATGTAAAATGTTTTAAAACTTACTTCACAGCATTGGTGATGACATCAAATGGATCTGATCCAGCTGCCACAAAAACCAAACGATTCCCTTCAAACTCATCAACAGCTGGATCCCCTGCAATGGCCAATGATCCCTTCAGTTCTAGAAGGACAAACCAAAAATTTTTAAAACAAGACCAAATCCGAGTAAATTATCTTGTTTTCCCTCTCATACCACTTTCCAAACAAATCTCCAGCTCATTTCTTTCATTGCCTTGAAGAACAGCCCTGAAATCCCCTTCAAGAATCGGTAAAAACACAACATATACGGCGGAATCGTCTCCATTTCCGGAGCCATCGCGTGCCTCCACAATCAAAAACTGGGTTTCGAAGGGGATATCTTGACCGCATGCTCCAATCCTCTGCGTCATCCACCACATTTTGAATCGGAAAACACACATAAAACGCAATCCCCTGCAACATAAGACAAATTCAGAATTTTGGCTTTTGATGACAAGAAAATCCTTATGTTGGCATCTTGGAATTGTAAAACTTAAAAAAAACGAATGTTATGCAACATTTTCTCGGGAAGCAAACAGTGGAGGAAGAAATAAGAATACATACTGAAGTTTGCCGACGGGGAAGACCCTGCGGCAACCCGTCTTATCTGAAAAAACACCGATGAAAGCTCCATCAGCCAATGCATCACCAGAGGCAGGAAGCACCACGATGTTGTCAGGAACATCGTGAAGAACACAGTTTCCCAACACCATTAACTTCCCATCATCACTCACACAAATCCCAGCCCCGACAGTCATTTTCTTCGTTTAACCAAGGAAAAGTGAGGAAAATATGAAATGAAATAAACAAAGATTGCCTTCCAAAACCCAAGTCCCAGATGCAATGAACTAATTATGGGGAGGGGACTATTTATAGTTCTGGAAAAAGAAAAGACACAGGGAAAGGAATTATGTTGGGTTAATCTTTTATACGCACGTAAAAAATTTTGAAATTAGTCACTGTGTTTTTTTTTATTATTAAAAAAAAAAAGTAGTTATATTTGAAGGAGTTGTAGAATGAAGAAATGAGGATGAGAGTGAAAGCGTAATACAAGGCCAAACTCAGTTTCAATGAGTTACTGTTCCTGCGACGATAACCAGTTTGGATTTGTGAGAAAGGGTACACAGCCTTTTACGTTTCCAATTGGACCACACCAAAAACCAATATTTATACATTGCATGTGACTCATATTATACATTTTCTTTTTTTTCCTTTTACATTCTAATATTTTGGGTTTTGTTATACCAGGTTCAAATTTACAGGAAGAAATCAAGATTTTCCCTTCAACTTGGAGAAATGTACATACACATACAGTAAATCACGTTTGCTACTCCACGTGGCTACGTATCTCATCTTTTCTTTTCACCTCCCATGAAACCCAATCATATTTATTTGTTCTCCATTTTGTATATTAAAAAGCATAAATTTTACAAACACGCATTTAAACTAAAGTTTATTAAAAAATAATTTAACTAGTTAATCATTCTAAATCTTTATTCCGATTAGTTTCCACTTTAATTAGCCTAAATAACTGATTCAATTCAATTCTGAAAATAACAATTTAAATTTTATTTTATTATTTGTGAGTTTTAAGATGATATTTTATTTTTAAGTTATTGTAAAATGTTTTATTAAAGTTCTTTTTAGAGAATGTTTTATTACAGTTAAAATTACCATTTATATCCTTGATAAATTATTCTATCATTATTATTTAAATTATTCAAGTTTAAGTTCCAGTTTTTAGTAATATTTTGATGATCAAAACTAAAATATATACCGTCATAAAATAAAATGATTATCATTCAATATTAGATTCATTCGGTTAGTAACTAAAAATTACCAAAAAAAATAATTATGGTTGTAATTTAAAATAGCTTATTCATTTGATAATATTATTTTAAATCAATCAACTGAAATAAAAATATTATTTAAAAAAATTTAAGAACCAAACACATAAATATATATGACGATTTTAATAATGAATATAATTTTTTTTAAAATAGTTTGATAAGTAACTTTATTTTAAATTAAATCACTGAACATAAGGGAACTAGCGAAAGTGACGCGCAAGGATTGAGAATACGTGTATCCAGCGTGGAATTGCCTCAAAAACAAATATATTATTACATTTGTTTTCTAATATCTACTGTCACAGTTGAAAATGAAAGAAGAAAGGGATATTTACGTGTGGCCACGTAGATCACATTCAAACACACCTTGGATTCAACTTGCCACTCCTATCTATCCATGTAATGCAACACTCTTTTTTATTGCGTATTATATTTATATATTTTCATTGTTTAATTTTTCTACCATCCGTATCATATGTCTATATTCATAATAATATATTTTAGGGTAAACTATTAAAATAGTTATTTTTATTTATCTCAGGTTACAATTTAGTTATTTATGTTTGAAATGTTACATTTTAGTGATTTGCGTTATCACGTAGTAACATCTTAGTCATTAAGCTATTAACGGTGTAACGGTAAACTGACGTTGTACGTTAAATAATCATTTCAAATAAAATTTTTAGGTTAATTTATACAATTGATCCCCATATTTTTTTAATTTTGAGCAATTTAAATATTTTTCTTTTATGTTCTTTTTAACTTTTCTTTTTTTTTTCTTTAATTTTCATTATCTTCTGCTTCTACCTCTGTTTTCCTCCCTTTACCATTTCTTTTAACATAGTTTTTTTCTTTCATTCTGTTTCTTGATCCACTACCACCATAGGTAAGTAATTTGAGTTTTTTTCTCTTGCATAGGCATGGGAGAAATGGCAAGGTCAGATAAATAAGTTGAATTCAAGTGCATTCTGGTTTCAGTGTGCTCACCAACAGACTCGGGAGGGCCTGAGAAGTATGTTACAAATAGTGCTCGGTAATGTTAATATTATCTGGTCTGCAACATATAACTGGATAGAGTTGTATATTTCTCACTTGCTATACACGAGGCCATTAATAATGGTATGTACATTCCATGTATAACCTATATCGTAGTGTTGATAGTTTATGCATCATAGCTGGACCCTGAAATAATCAATTGATTTCTTCTTCTTCTTTTTTTTTTTTTTTGTTGTTAAGGGTTAGAAAGCATGTATAGCTTGGCACAAAAAAGCATTCAATTAAAACCAGTGGCTTTTGTACATAGGTTGATGGGGCTTATAATTGGGATTCTTGGGGAAAATACTAAGGTGACGTATGGGGATATAATATCAATTTGCATTCTCTTTAATTCTCCTTTTAATTCCTTAACCTTAAAAAAATTGTGCATTGGGTATTCCTCAGGTTGTTATTAGCAGAATACTTGAAAGGATTTGGTCCTTGGTGAGCTATCATATTTCCATCTTCATATATTTATGTTTGTTAGTGATGCAATTTTGGAGCCTTGTATGGGGTGCAATTTCAGTATTTTTGTTTTCGCAACTATAAGAGCTTATCATGAAATTGGAGCTTGGATTTTCTTGTACATTCTTTTGAGTTATATATGTGTTTTCATTTCATCAAGATGGTTACGCATGCCATAGAGTTGTTGATTGTTGGGAGTGACCATGCAAAAATGCTTTTACATGTAGAGTGTCAGAACTTGGGGGTAAAAACAGAGGGAGAAGCAAAAGAAAATGAAAAATAAAGAAAAAGAATATAAAAGAAAAAATTAAATTACTCAAAACGAAAAAATATGGGGACCAATTGTATAAATTAACCTAAAATTTTTGTTTGAAATGATGATTGACGTGCCACGTCAACTTACCGTTGCACCGTTAACGACTCAGTGACTAAAATGTTACAATGCGAGAACTTAAGTGACTAAAACGTAATATTTCAAACATAAGTGACTAAAATGTAACCTAAGGTAAACAAAAGTGATTATTTTGCTAGTTTACCTTATTTTTTATGTTATGCAGTTTTATAACAGTTAATTTGTTGTTTGTGGCGAATGGTCGCCCACTGACCACAACACAATTATTAGCAGATCAACAAATTTTTGTATAATTAACGTTCATACACCACTAACTAATATAACTATTTTTCATGAAATGAATGATATGTTGGGGAGATATAATATCTCCTTGAAATAATTTACTTATTTTACTTCTCACTCTCTCTTCATCAATAAAAGAAATATGTCTCATCAAAATTTTATTAGAAAAATTATATTGTGAGATAAAAATCCAATAAAAAATAGACAATTTCTCACTATAAGTTATTTTGTTAAAAATTTCTATCAAAAAAATTCAATGGGACTAAACATTGATTAAAAGAAAATAGTATACATGTTATTGAACTCTCCTTAATAATAATGTCATTTAAGAGTTGATGCATATCAATTTTGTATACTAACTTTTCAAATGTTACAATTGGTAATACCTTAGTGAATAGATCTACAAAATTATCACTAAACAAATTTGTCGAACTTTAATATCATCTTTCTTATCAAGACCATGAGTGTAGAATGACTTCACTAAAATATATTTCTTTTAGTCCCCTATGATGTATTTTCTCTTTAATTAAGCTATACACGTTACATTAAATTCATATAAAATAGTTTATGTATTTTCCTGTAGCAGCAAATTATATATCTTTTAGACATGTTGGATCAATATCCTTAGCCTAACACTCTAAGCTTGCCTCGTGCATTGCAATTATTTCTACATTATTTGAAGAGGTATCAATTAATGTTTATTTTTGTTGAATGGCATGATATGGTTGTACCTCGCATATTGTTAAAAATCGATTTAGAAAACATGGTAAAGTGGCACAACGAAATTTAATTTTTTTTCTAAAATGGACCTTTATTATGATACCTAAAGCTATAAATTTGATCAAATAAAATACAAGTGTGTCGCATCTTCAAGGAGATGCTCAAAATGCATGGGTCTTCTAAGAAAGTCCTCAAGCTTTTCAACCAACTTGAAACAAAATTTGATGTCTTCAAACTTTTAACTAATTGATCTTCTTCACTATTCTCGAATTCACCGTTACTTGGAGAGTGAGCTCCAATCCAAAAGAAAACTAAACAATGGAAAAATTCAAGCCACCTCCTTCAGGGTGTTTGCACAAACCTTTATAAAGAAACCAAACTCACTAAAAAATTCACTGGACCTTGAATTATAATTGTTAGATAGATGGAATTATAATTCCTCTTTAATTTGGAACTGTTGCTCCAAGAAAATAAAATTTATTTGAGTAAAAAAATTACTCAAATAAATTTTCACTAAATTACAATAGAGTTTTCCTTCAATATTCGAATGTATGGAATGGTCAGCCAACATGTATATCTATAGAGGAAAAATAGGCAATGGTCTTATTTTAATTTAGAGTATTGAAACAATCAAAACGAAGGAGTTTTAGTCTTATAAGGACTCAAGGGGGTTCCTGGTAGCTTGTTTGGGGTTTAAGTAACCTCGTGGACAATCACAAAGTGGGTAACTTCGCTTGCTTGGGTTGCAATCAATTGACCCATATGTTTTGGGCTACCACAACTATCTATCATTTTAGAAATTTTAAGATTTTAATAAGAATTTTTAAAAATAATTAAGGGCCTGATCCATTGTAATTTGATATGGCAAATTAAGCTTTCCCGTTATACTTACGAAGCTTGTTTTCGAGCAAATTAGTAACTTTTTGTAGTTTTTCGTAGTTTTTAAAATTTTGATTTAATAAGTGTGAATGTCTCTTTTTACTTATTTTGATACCCAAATTGACCAATTGTGCTAGTAGGAGCCCTAACATATGATTGAGTGTTGTGGGAATATGTTGGAGCCGAAATCAAGCGAGAACATCACCAAAGGAAAAGGTATCATGATATCCTTCCTTCGTGATACCCTCAACAGGCTCCAAAGATGAAGACCACCTACAGTGGTATCGTGTTATTCACTTTGGGTATCACGATACCCACCTGCCCAAAAAGCAGCCCAAGTCAAGCATGTCAACGGTATCGCGATATCCTATCCTTGGGTATCGCGATACCAACATCGTGAGGGAACAAAAAATGACACCAATGGTAGTCTTTGTCCAACCGAAGCACCAATCATTGAAGGCCCATTCAAGGGCATTTTGGGCACAAAGAGGGTAAAAAAATTGTTGCTAAAAATAACCAAATTTGGTTAATGAGAGAGGAGACACTTAGGCTTAGTTTTAGATAGTTTCTCTTAGGTTTTCTTTAGTTTTTCTTTGTACTTTTTTAGGGTTTCCTATTTTTCATCTTACTCCATAGATGTAGTGTTTATTTTCCTGCATTTTTCTTCTTCTTATTTTTGTTCTTATAGTTAATTAAGTTAGTTAACATTGTAGCTTAGGTTTATTTTCACTTTTAACCCATCTCTTTTACTTGTAATGACATTCTACTCTTTGTTTAATGCTATTTCATTTTCCTTTAGTTTCAGTTGTTACAAACTTTATCTTTCATGTTTCTTGTTCTTTATTTTGAGGCTTGTTTCCCATCTTCATCTTTCCTTTAAGTTTTCTAAATTAAAAATCCAAACTTTCTTCTTTTTCTCAAGTTTTATGTTAATAGTTGCAATGGTTTCTTCTTTCATGTTTATTAGCTTATTTTTTAATGCAGGAAACTAAACTCTAAGGGGGTAGTGATGGAGATGTGGATAAACTAATTTTTGGATGTGGGACTAAATTGTAATAAATTTGACTAAATTTAATAAACCTAAAAACTTAGGATTGACGACCCTAAGAGAACATTTAGACAAGTGAGACCAAGAGGTAATCTTGTCGAGTACCAATTTATTAGTCCCGAGTTAGCCGATGAGATCAAGATACAAACCAGATTAACTTGTCTAATTTGGTAAAATTAAGATCTAGAGGTAAAATGAAACCATTTTAGGATTTTAAACAATTTAGATCCCTAATTCGAGGATTGGTGAACTACATCGAAATCAATCAACCATCGTTTGTTATTTATCTGTCAATTTCGTAACTTTGCACATTTTATAATTTAGTCTTTGGTAGTTAGCTCATAATTTAGTATAATTATTTTTGACTTTATGGTTTATCGTACTATAATGTTTAGCAAATCTTACATACTCATTCATAGAAATTGTTCAATCGCCGACTTTCTTGGGTTCGATCCTTGGAGTACTTCGTGCCTCGTTGTACAATTATATTACAACTGACTTGTCACACTTGAAAACACCGCACATAGTATTTCCATTCGATTGTTGTCTTTATTTGTTGATTTTCTCTCGTCATTCATGAGGGTGATGGAGGGCGGTCAAAGGTCTAGTTAAAATTTTTAAAAAATTTGTAAGATTAATGAGAATTTCCAAAAAATTTAGAACTAAATTAAATTTTTCAAAAAATTTTAAAGATATAATGAAAATTTTTAAAAATTTGGGGATCCTAATTAAAATTATAAAAAATTCTCAAAGGAGAAATGAAATTTTCCAAAAATTTTAGGGGGCTAAGGCCCCCATTAGCCACCATTACCATCTGCCCCTACCTTATATATAAGTTTATTTCTTAAGATATAGATTAATGAATTTTGACATCAATTAATATGTTCACCATATCATGTATGATCATTAAGGTTTATGTTTTTCTAATGTACAAAATAATTTGCTTGCATTAAATTACCAGATCTTGATTCATCACTTAATCAAAGTTTATATGATCACTTAACAACTTATATATCAAAAAAATTATTCATTTCTTAATATATACATTAATGAGTTTTAACATCAATTAATATGTTCACCATATCATGTATGATCATTAATGTTTAGGTTTTTCTAATGTATAGTATAATTTGTTTGCATTAGATCACTAAATATTAACTAATCACTTAATCAACCTATATATAAAAAAGTAGTCATTTTAATATATACATTAATGAATTTTGACATCAATTAATATGTTGACCATATCTTGTATGATCCTTTGAGTTTAGATTTTTCTAATGTACAATATAATTTGTTTACATTAGTTAAGTAGATCTTTGATTGATAATATGTTCACCATATCTTGTTTGATCATTAGGGTTTAGGTTTTTCTAATGTGTAACATAATTTGTAACAATCGGTTTTCAGTGGTGTCGAAAATGCGATTCCGGGATCCCATTTTCTTGAATATTAAATAAGGATGTTTATGGAGTTAGTGTATAGATGAATTGAAATTTGGATTAGTAATTTAATCGAAATTGTGAGCAATTAAGGCTCAAGGGCTAAATTGTAAAAATTTAATCACTATAGATTCTTAATTAGGAAATGACTTGAGGACTTATATAGCAATTATCCAAAGGATTAAAATGGCAAATAAACCAAATTAAAATAGATTTTAGTGGAATTTGATGTTATATGTCATTAATTTGATTAATTAAAGGATTATGTTTAATTAAACATGATTAACTTAACTAATTAAGTTTAATTAACATACTAACCTAAGTATATAAACAAAATTTAGTGGGAAAGAATGAAAAAAGTCATCATCTTCCCCAAAACCTACTATCCACCATTGAAGAAATTTGGAAGCCTGGTTTCAACTTTCAAGTATTAATTTCAAGTAAGTTCCTAGCCATTTTTCTTTGATTTCCTAGCCATTTTTCTTTGATTTTTGTAGATTTGAGATCATGAGAGTTTGATTTAGCTAGCCCGCGTACCAATTTGTAAAATTGTTAAGGTTTTTGAAAGTTACCATTGTTGAGAATTGAATGAAATTGGTGTGAAATTGTTAGAAATCAAGCTTAGTATATGAAAATGACTAAATTGTAAAGCTTAGTTTTTAGTTTCGTACATTAAGGACCAAATTGAATAAAATAAAAAAGGACTAAATTGTAAAGCTTAGTTTTGTACGTGATTCTATATGATGCCTTGGTGGCGTATTTTGTTTGGCTCTTGTGGCGTACTCTGTTAAGTTTGTCTGGTAGAATATGATTATCTGCCCTTATAGTAGTTCTGGATAAATTTTGATTGTTTTGTACTGCTATGATAAGGTTATGATACGTCTGAAGTTAAGGTAGTTGAATAAGATTTGTGATGTAATTGAATAAGTCTTAAGTGAGTTATTGAAAAGAAGTGTGTATCTGTATGTTCAGAAAAGGTATCCACCATGATAACTTGTTAGTTTGGGATTTGGGCATGTTCGTAGTTATGAATGAGATAAGTATCCATTAGTCTAAGTTTGTATGTATCGTGTAAGGTCAAATTTGAGTTATCTGGTATCCTCCATATCTGACCAGTATCATGTCTTCTTTTAAAATCTTATGGAATCTGAGTCATTGTATTTCTAAGTATCTATGTTCGGTAATAAAATTGTGTGGTATTCATTTGGATGATCTATATAATTCATTATTAGTGGGAGCTTGTAGGGTATTAAACAAGAATATGATTTGACTAGTAAAATGATAGTATTCAAATCTGCGTGAGTATCTGCCAAATATGTTTGTATTAGCCAGTGAACAATATATGTGATCAACCATTCTGAAATCAGTGTATGTATGAAGAGATAGTTCGTAATGTAACGGGTTTTGAAAAGATATTCTTTGAAAAGTACCGTTGTGGTTTTAAGAAAAAGAAGAGATTAAGGTAATGTCTGAAAGGATCTTAAGTTAGTCAGGTAGTTAAGAGTGAATTGGCACGATTAAAAGTATAGTAGTTAGCATGTAAGTGTAAGCCTGAACTTGTGATAGTACGCGCCCAAACAAAAGTAAGTGGTTAAGAAGGGTAGCTGGTGTACAAATGTTCTTCAAATATTATAAAAGAATTCGCCAAGGTATTTTGTAATAACTCTCACTAAGTTCTCTTAAACTTACAATGTTTGTTATTGTTTCAGGTGATGTGGTAAGAGTATGCACTAGGAGGGACTATACAAGGAGCACACCAAGGTAGCGGCGAAGCGGATTATTATGCATAGAGTGGAAAAGTCGTGTATTGTAGTATCACACCCTAAGAGTTTGCCTTTAGTAAATTTATGTGTTGTAGTGTGTTGTACTAAGTGTGATGTAATAATTCAATTTTAAATACTTTCTTTTGTTTCTTTAAAATTAAGTTTTTAAAAGAAATGATAAGAAAAAGGTTTTAAGTAAAAAGTGTTTGTCTACTGTTTTGAATTTCGTTAAGTATTATGTGAAGTAACACTAGAGATTCGGACCCGATGAATCGAGTCGTGTTGAGGACATTACAAAATTTCCGCTTCAGTGTTAAAAATTTCCGTCACTAATAAAATTTCCAATTTTAGGTATTTTTGAATAGTCGGTGATGCGATATTGTTCCAAGACACACACATTTCATATATCCTGCCGAGATGGGACCATTAACTTCGAAACCTATCCTATGAAAGTCAAGTTCTGGGGTTATTTTGCTTTATACGGCCACGGGTGGAAGTCTACGTAGAGGTCTTAATCGACGGCCGTTATGTGATCATAGATTAGAATATAACATGATAACCAGTTAACGGTCATTATGCGAGCACGAGCTCAAACTTTTCGGATACCCAGAGATGTTTCCTTATAAATATCATACAGAAGTTTGAAGTTATAATCATAGGGAAAAACTATAGGGCTTCCCGCTATAATCAGCGTAATTTTTTTCTCCATTTTCACGCAGCCGATATCTTTAATCTTCCTTTTTATCTAAAGGTCGGCACCACCATAAACGCATGAGGACTCTTAGGCAAACGACGGCTATTGCGATGTAGTAAATGTGATGCTCCTTTCGGGTGACAATAGTTGTCGTTATTAAACAACCTATTAATAATTACAACCACTGTCCCACCGACCTGAGTTTGACCTCTACTGTGCCAGAACATTCGCTCTCCACCTGAGAGCCTTCTTGTGTCCACCTCGGTTACAACCTTCGGATAAGAATGAAAGGTTAAAAATACCGACTGCCTGAAAATAGAGAAATAAAATTATGGTGATTACACCGGAAAGCCCTTCATTTTTCCCTATGATTATGGCTTCAATCTTATGTATGATATATATATATATATATATATATATATATATATATATAAGGCATCATTTAGAGGTATCCAAAAAGCTTGAACTCAAGACCACATCGCGGCTGCCGACTGGGACCTCCACTTAGACTTCGACCCGTGACTGTATTAATCACTGTCACCCCGAAACCTGACTTCCATAGGATGAGTTTTTGATGTAATGGTCTTATCCCGGCATGACATATCCTGGCATGACATATGAAATGTATATGTTTTGAAACGCGTTATCGCATCTCCGGCCCCTCAAATCTACATGTAAACTTTCGCAGTTTCACTACTAAAATCCAACCCTAATTTTTAAAAAATCCCTAACCCTAACTCTAACAAAATTTAAAAAAAATTGAAGATGGTTGGATACGTTTTCATATTCTCTCTCAAAATCAACCTATTTTCCTAATATAAAAAAAAATTAACCTAAAAGTCCAATTAAAAAATATTTACATATACATTTAATTTAGCACAAAACAAAAGAATTGACCGATTTGTGGACTGGACTAATTTCCTTACATCATATTTGATGTTTAACATTTTAAGATTCATAGTATTTGTATTAAATTTAGCACCACAAGATGTCCTGAAATGTTATTTGGCAAGAAATACCATGTTGTGGAACCACTTGAAATTTGCTGCAATTTCCTACTTTCATGTGCCTCCAAAGAATTAAATACAATTTCCCAAGTACCAATGCTTCATTTGTTTTTTAATTTTTAAGATCAACAATACTTATGATGATTCAGAAAAGAAATGTCTAAAAATACACCGTCAATGAGGTTTATATTTTACATGAAAATGTATTGATTTTTGTAATATGTATAAATATAAATATTAAAATTGATTATTTAAAAAAATGGGAATTGTAGAAGGTTCTAGAGGGAGTATTGCAAATAAATCAACAGGATGTACTGAAAGAAGATGGAGAGAAAGATTGGTGCAGATCCGGTAACACTGTATGCAACAGTAGGTGGTGGTCGGTAAAATGGAAAAAAGGAAATATGATTGACGATCAGGTTTAACAAAGAAGCAAATTGAAAGGATTTTAAAGAGAATCCTTTGAGAGTTTAAAATGCTGAAAATGTCAAAGTGCCAAAAGTCCTTTCACCAATTGTGAAGGTCTCTTATTTATAGTGTTTCAGGGGGTAGGAGTTACAAAGTTGTTAATTAATATGAATAATGTAATTAATTTTCAGTTACAATTGCATTAACAATTGTATTAATGATTAAAAGGAAAATTCTTAACTACCTCCATATCTAGTTCACCAAGCCAAGAGCTCCGGAGCGTCCGAAGAGTGAAGACAACTCAAGAACCCTACCATATTCCAAAGTTATTTTCATTTCTTCTATTTTGGTGAAACATCTTTCGCAGAACATCTTTTGAAACGCTACGATGGTTGGTCTTGGATGAGAGTTGTTCTTGAATAAGAGATATTTTGTGATGATGTTTTTTTCTTGATAAATCTTGTTCTAAATAATGACTCTTCTGAAAAAAACACAATTATTATAAATACAAATTATTTCAAATAATAATTATTTAAACATAGTCATTTCTGAAACATTATTGTTCTAGCCAGAGTTGTTCCGAACTTTAGCTGTTCTCAAATAACAAACAACTAAGTTGGATAACAATTGTTCTAACTAAACTCTTATTCTAAACATAACTATTTTCAAACAAATTCCAAACAATTATTTTAAATAAGAGTTATTATTCCATAAAAAATATATTTTGTAGAACAATTTTTTTGAAATGTAATATTCTTTATTTATTAAACCAACAACCTAATTATCAATCCAATCTTTTCAAAAATACAAAGAAAACATACATGGAGTAGGTACTGTTTCATTATATTAGATGATAATGGGTCTGTATCGAGACACTTGGTTCACCCCCCTCCCCCTAAATATCTGTGTTGTCCAATTAGTTTCATCCCCAAAACCCCCATCCATTTGCTCATTATGCAGCTTTCAGGCTTTTTTGTTGTTTATGGTTAAGTTGTGGCTGTCTTCTTCAATCTTATATAGATTCTTAGCAATAACATATGTTGAAAGGTTATTAAAGCAGTAATGATTGGGCTTAAAGATTATTGTTTTTGGACAATCGAGATTCGGTTGTCACCTAGAATATATGTTTTACTTTGTTACCACAAGAGACACTCTCTAATCAATTACTTGATTGTCATAAAAGGCAGAAATTCTTGATTTCAACTCAAAGTGACTACCTTTGGATGACAAACAGCTCATAAGGAATCTCAATTATCCAATACATTCATAAGCTGCTATATGTATAAGAAGAATCATAATTAAAGCTCCTTTACTGTACCCATTTCAACCATTAACAAAGCAGTAGTGGAGTTCACTATTCTCAAACTGATAACTATATCTACTCATATATCCATCCCAACAATCGGTAAACTATAAAAATAATTATTTATGTATACTTTAAATTATGTTTCGATCAATAAATTTTACTCTATTATAAAATAATCACTAAATCATTATTATGTGTAACGTGAAATGTATTATATGCTGGTAGTAAGATTTTCTAATTATTCAAAATAGGGATATTTTTGTGTTTTCTCTCTAATAATGTCTATATCCTATTACTGAAAATCAATTTCTTTTGAACTGACATATCAACATGATTATTGTTTGGCAAATTCATGAACCCAATAAAGTCTGCATGGTGAGTTCTTCTGCACATTCATTGATGCTTAACCCAATTAAGGGTGTCGATGCTGTAGCTAATAACATATTATTAAAAATGAAGTTAAATAAAATTAATTTTATAATAAAATATTATCAACTATTAACCTCTAACTTATATTAGAATATAGAGATGCATATATCACATCATATTTTTAGAAAATTCTTAGTTAATATCATGACCGTATAGCACCAGCTAAACTACTCTTTAAAACCCTTATCACCTCACTAAAAGGATCTTAAGGCCATGTTCGGTACGTGTAGGGATATAGTGGTTAATGTGTTAAATAATAATTAAAATTTTAAAATGATGGAATAATATAGAGACTATTAAAGATATTTCATGTTCTTTCTTAGTTTTTATTAAAAAAAAAAACAATATATACCAATGGTTACAATTTTAAATTGGGTAAAGGGTAAAAATCTCACTAAATTATTGATTTTATTCTATTTTGATCACTCAATTATTAAATTTTTTTATTTAATCACTAAATTTTCCGAAATTAAATATTTTAATCATGAGTGACGACGTGGACTTTTTTTATTGGTCTAATAAAAAATTTAACCCTCTAATGTTTACAAATTTTATCAATTTGATTCTAAATATAAAAAAATTCAATAAATTTAGCTCTAAATATTTACAAAATTTGTCATTTCAATTCAAAATCTAAATATTTAATAAATTTAGCCCTTAACGTTTACAGAATGACATTTTGTTTTTAAAATATTGAAGATTAAATTAAACAATTTAAGATTGAAACTGCCCAATTGATGATTCTAATTCAAACAAATTAAGATTAAGGACAAAAGACCAAAACATCATGAAAAACAAAGGTTACAAACATTTCAATTGTTTTTACTCAAATACAGAAACATGAGGAATTTAAAAGCTTATATAAAAACATCAAGTTTTCTCAAATACCCTTGTAAACATACATACATATATATGCAAACCAATTGGGGCTCACACATTACTCAGAGTTGGTATTAACACCAGCAACAGTGGAGACCAACGAACCTACACCACAAACATTGCAACCCTCGCAAGTTTTCTAGTACCCATATTTACCCCATGTTTCTCCCCATGAGTTGCTAATGATCTAGTATGGTTCATCCTTCAACCAGATGGGGTGCATAGCCCACTGAACCATACCCCACCAACAATACTCCGTGGTGGAGGCGTTTGGAGCAAATGTATGGGCAAGAAACTCCCTTATTGTATTTATTTTAACTCTCAAAATTTATAAATTTTTTAGAGAATAAAAAATTATCATTTTGTAAGTGTTGAGTACTAAATTTATTGAATTTTTTAGAATTTAAACTAAAATGGCAAACTTTGTAACCATTGAGGGCTAAATTTGTTAAATTTATATGTCTAGAATCAAATTGATAGAATGTGTAAACATTATAGGGCTAAATTTGTTATTAGACCAATAAAACAATACTCATGTCAGCTTTCTGTCTCTCATATAACATTAACTAATGGGCGATTAACTAAAATATTTAATTTCAAAAAATATAATAATTAAATCGAAAAAATTAATAGTTAAATGATGAAAATAGAATGGAATTAATAGTTTAATGATATTTTTATACTTTACCCTTTTATTTTTATATAAATCACCTTAATTATATCATAAAAAATCTAAAATCAGGTAAAGATAAGTGTTATTATAAGATTTTATTAGTGATTATCTTCTTTAACCCATTTTGAATTATAAAGTTAGGAAGGTAATGTCAACAAAAATGAAAGAAAGATTAAAAAAGATTGAACCAGCATGAGACAAGAAGCAAGAACCAATACTTCGAATTTAAAAAATAAACTATACCGGTAATTACTTTTTTACCACTCAATTATAAAAAGTTATAAATTAGTTATTTAATTATTCGATTTTTTTTAATCTTTTATTGTTAAATGGCTAACAGAAATATGGAGTGACAACTTTTGAAATAAGTATAGTAATAAATTTAGCCCTCAACGTTTACACATTACGTCAATTTAGTCTTAATTTTTAAAAGTTTAGCTCTCCATGTTTACCCATTACCTAATTTTATCTTATTTTTACACTAAAATATAATTCAATACACAATATGTAAATTAGAAATACAAACAAAAATACATCTTTTAAAATTATGTTTATTATTAAACTAGACAATATTCAAGTACATTGTTTTCCTTATACTTCATATGACTAAAAACTTTATTACTAAAAAAAAAAAATAAGAAATTGATATCTCTAAACGATAATTAATTCATTTTTTGTTAGCTTAAGTTGACCCCCATTGATGAAGCAAATCAAAGCTCAAAAAAACATTTTAAGCAACTTACAATTGGGTTGAATTAATGAAGCGTGTATTTTTATTTTTAAGCAATTGAATTGGCTATTTTTCAAAATTTGGGTTGTTTTGTTTTTTCTTATTGTTCATTTTTCCATTGAATCAAACGCAAAGGTAATGTCAAAAAGGGCCACGAAGAAAATTAAAACCGCAAAATGATTAAATTATACAATGTGTACACGTTAAAAGTTTAATATTTTAGAATCGAGACTAAATTAACAAAATACATAAATGTGGAGGGTTAAAGTTGTTATTATATGATAAGTGCATAAATCTCAATTTACTTGTGATATTTCTCCCTCTTGAAATATGTTATTTAAACTATTAATTGTATTATTTAGATTTATATTTTATCTATTATTGATTTAGGGAATAATTTGAGAAAAAAAGCTTAAAGTTTATTTTTTTGGCAAGTTTTTACAGATTAGACTTTCAACACAATATTGTTTCAATATTTTGTCATAATTGGAGCTACATAACTCCATTTTAAACCCATAATATACTGATTCAAAAGGAATTAAAAGATTATTTGAAGTTCTAACTCAAGCCCAAAAAAATATCAGGATGTGTCTAAAATTAGCTTAGAAGTTTAATGTGAAAATTGCCAAGAAATATAGAAAATTCTGCTTTATTTAATTAAGGGTTGTTTTGTATTTTGTCCATTATGTAAATTTTGTCCTATAAAACGACATTCTTAGGTTAATACTTTGTAACGACCCGATAGTCACGAGTGTTAAAAAGTACATTTCCGAGACTCCGTTATCGTAAATCAGACTCGTAAATAATTATTAAAAATATTTACGAAGTTAGTTGTGTAGTTAATTAGGTTTTGGTTAGGTGAATTTGCATGAATTAAGAGTAATTAGGTATAAGGACTAAATTGCATAAAGGGTGAAAGTTGAATTATATATTAAAGAAAAATATTAAAAGGACTAAAGAAGTAATTAAACCTTATTTCAACAAGTGGATGGTATTAGTGATTACATGTGTAAATTTAATATACATATGTATATATTAATAAAATATGTTTACTTAATATATTTAAGTATATATTATTATAATAATAAGTAAATGAATAATAATAATAATAAAAGAGAAAGAAAGCCAAGAAGGCTAAACGAAACAGAGAAAAAGAAAGACAAGAAAAAGGGAAAAGAAAGAATGGAGAAAGACAAAGGATAGGTTTCAAAGTTTCCAAGTTCAATTGGTTAGTCAATTTAGTTTATTTTTTTTGTAATTTTTATGTTTTTTGGAATTCCAGTGTTAAGTACTACCCGATCTATGTCGAAATTTTAGCAATTATTGAGTTTTTAAATGTTGTTAATGTTGAATAATTTTAGTATTAGGGATTAAATTGATAGATTTAAAAGTTAGAAATGAAAAAGGATTGAATTGTAGAATAAATTGTACATTTTGAGTAATAGGGATTAAATTGTGAAAATTTCAAAATTTAAGGATTTAAGTGAAAATAGAGATTTAAATTTAGTTTAAAGTGAAATTTGTATGAAAATATAGGATTAATTGTAAAGAAATAAAGTTAGTCTCGATTTAGGGACTAAATTGAAATTTAGGCAAATATTGAACACAAATTGAAATATGCAATATGAAATTGAATTGTCTTGTATTGATGAATTTTAATTATTTTAATTTAGTAGCTAAAGTCGTACCGGAATCCTCGACTAAAAAAGGGAAAGATAAAGTCGACGGGGAATAGCTCAGAATTCCTGGTTTGTATTTCTATAATCCGAATCTAGTTATTAATTGATGAATTTTTATTTAATGCTTATGGTAAGTAGTTGAGATGACTATTTGGCATTTTGATATTGAATTGATTTTAAATTGATGGGAATTGATTGAATTGATATATATATATATATATATATATATATAATATATTGTGAATGTATTGGTTATTTGAATTGAATTGAATTTATATGTATACGTGATTATATGAAAAATTGATACTGAACATTGGTTGTTTTTGAAATGTAAAATTAAACCCTATTAACTGTATTGGGTTGAGTTGGACATAGATGGCATGTCATAGGATTGGAAGAGTTCAAAGATTTCTTCGACTTTGAGTCAATGAGGCACTGGGTGCCAATTTACTTCGGTTTAACCGATGAGACACTGGGTGTCAATTTACTACTTCAGAATTATTCGACGAGACACTAGGTGCCAATTTTTACTTTGAATTATCCGATGAGGCACTGGGTGTGTAACAGCTCGGTTTAGACCCTAGTCAGAATAGTGGTTTCGAGACCACAAATCCGAGGTCAGAAAAATATTTTAATATTACTTTCTTTGTTTACAGTATGTGATAATGTATGTGTGAAAGTTCTGTGTGAAAATTTTATCGTTTGTGTGCCGAATTGCGAAAAAGGACTTAATCACATAAAATGCAAAAGTTGTGTGCTAGTTGTTAAAGTGCTTAAATGCCATGACTTATTAAATGAAAGGTCTTTATGTTGATATTAGACCATTGTTAGTGGACATAAATGGGCATATATTAGGTGTTTATAAAATGATTTTATTAAGGCTAAAATTGTAAAATGGTAATTAATGTATAATAAAATATAACAAGTAAGAAAAAAAGATGCCATTATCATCTCCTTTGGCCGTAAATACAAGGAAAAATAAAAAGAAAAAGAAAAAGAAAGCTAGCTCGGATCCGGGGATCGTCAGCGACTCAATCACACTATCGGCTATCTATTTTGGTACTTTTGGAAGTTGTATATATTTAGTACATGACATGTATAGGCTAGTGATTATGGTATGTTCTGAAGTGTATAAATCTTGCCATGTGATATGGCATGATAGTTTAATGATTTTGGTATATGCTTTGGGTATGTGTAAAGGATGGTTAATATGTGTATGTGTGTTCTATGTGAACGATCATTTTGGCTTAAATTAGTAAAATGGAAATGGTATGTTTCGTGTTTAGATGTGGTAAGGATTGAATATTGAATGGATTATATGATTTGGAAGTGAAGTTGATAATTTAGGTTGGTAAGTTAAGTTGAAGTTGTATAGGGAAATGAATGATGATGTTAAGAGTTTAAACTATGCCATGTTTTAGTATATTTGGATGCCATTTGGGGTATGAAATTATATGGTTTGATGCTAGTAGGTGTGACCCAAAGTGTGGGTAACAAATTGGCCTTGCAAATTGCCTATATTTGCCCACACGGTTGAGCACACGGGCGTGTGGCTCGACCGTGTCTCTTAAGTTTTCAAATTTAAACAAGTCAGACTCACACACGGGCTGGACACACGGGCGTGTGATTGGCCATGTGAAATAAGTCAGTGTCGACCACGGGCTAAGCACACGGGCATGTCATCAGCCGTGTGGACAAGTCAGTATGTATGCCTGATAAACTGTAATAGTAACATATTTTAATCCCACATTTAGTATGCTTTTGGATGATTTAAGCCTCAATTTATATAAAAAGGTACTCTTAATCCTTTCTTTTCATGTCTTATACTCAGGAAAGTACCCGAGGATAAAAAGAACGAGAAACGAGCCCAAAACGGAGCAAATTGGGCCAAGGTGGAAATCGACACGGTCTGGACTTAAGCCCACATGGTCGTGCCTTGTTGATCATCTAGAACACGGCCTGACCCCCGACTCACATGGTCGTGCCTCATTAAAGAAGTCCGAACACGGCCCAAAGACTAGTCACACGGGCGTGTGACATGGCTGTGTCCCTGTCGTGGCAAGGAACAATTTCATTCGGATTTGGATACTTTGGGGCAAAGAAACACATTCCAAGAGCCTATATATACCCCTTAAGTTTATCCTTGAAAAGGGCGTTAGCGAGGCCAAGGAGCCAAGCCGAGAAGGTCAGATTTGTGGGAATCACTCGAAGATAGCCAGTTGATCCATCCTAAGAAGCCGGAATTCTACTCAAGGTGGCAGATTTCTCCTTCAATTCCTTCAGGGAGTTTTAGGGATTTCTTATGTTTTGTTTTATCTTTTCTCTTGAGATGTTTTCTTTATTTATTATGAACTAAATCCTTCAGATACCTGAAGGGGATGAAACCTAGATGAATCTTGTTATTATTTTCTAAATTATTTGATAAATACTTAGTTTGTTCTTAATTATGCAAGCTTAATCCAAATTTGATGTGCTTAGATGGAGGAGGAATAGACCCTGCTTAAGAGTAGATCTAGCATAATCGCAGGCCTAGAGATAGGGTGACGAGATTTTGCTGGATTAGGGTGAAACCTAATATGGGAATCCATAGATCGATTTACTGCTATTCTAGGGGTTATTATTTGAGAAAGAGATTTCCGTTAATTAACTTAGGGTTAGACATTATTCGCCTCGAGAGAGGGTTTAATATACGTTAGGGAGTCTTATGGATCAAACTAAGTAAATAAATCATATGGTTCAGGATTAAATAACAAGTGAAGTCTAGGTGGATTCTTTCTGAGGGTATCATCTTAATCAACTGAGTTTTTCCTAAAGTTATTTTCCCAATTCATCCTTTTTGTCTTTGTGTCTTTGGCTTAGTAATTAGTTTAGATTATATTAAAGCAACTTCACTTATTTTAGGCTAAATAATAAAAAGAAGGTTAGTATTAGTACTTTTAGTTCCTTTGGGTTCGATAATCCGGTCTTGCCTAAGCTATACTACTATTCGATAGGTACACTTGCCTTCAATCGTTGCCAGAGTTAGTTTCCAGGTTTGATCATTCTCTTTATGAATTTTAAAACTCGACAGACACACGATCAAGTTTTTGGCGCCGTTTCCGGGGAACTACAATATTAAGAAAACTCTATTTTTATTACTTTAGCCATTATTTTTAATTTTTGCAATTTACTTTTATAATCTAGGTTTTGCTAAATTTTCTTTCTTTTTCGCAGGTACCTCTAGTTTATGACTAGAAAGAACCCGAGAGGACCGCTAGTATATGATAGTGAAATTGAAGCTACCGCTCGTAGGCATCGCAGAGAAATCAGGCGAGCCCTAAATTACACAGAAGAAAATCAAGAAGACAGATCCAATCCTATTGAAGGGATGGACGAGAATAATCCACAACCACATGATGTGGGAGAAAATAATGCTCCACGTACAATGTTTGATTATGCTAAACCGCATTTAATAGGAGCAGAATCGAGTATTATTAGGCCTGCTATAGCTGTTAATAATTTTGAATTAAAGCCTAACACAATACAAATGATTCAACAATTTGTTCAATTTGATGGTTTGCAGGACGAAGACCCAAACACTCATATAGCTAATTTCTTAGAGTTCTGTGATACCTTCAAAATAAATGGCGTTTCTGATAATGCCATACGTCTTCGGTTATTTCCCTTTTCATTAAGGAATAAAGCCAAACAGTGGTTGAACTCGTTACCACGAGGGTCAATCACCACATGGGAGCAAATGGCTGAAAAGTTTTTATTGAAATATTTCCCACCGGACAAAACGGCCAAATTACAGAATGATATCTCTTCTTTTGTGCAGATGGATTTAGAGACATTATACGACGCATGGGAGAGATACAAGGATCTCTTGAGAAGGTGTCCACACCATGGTCTACCCTTGTGGCTACAAGTCCAAACATTCTATAATGGTGTAAACCCCTCAACGAGACAACTAATCGATTCAACCGCCAGTGGAAACCTGAACAACAGAACTCTTGAAGTAGCCTACGAGTTCATTGAAGAGATGTCACTGAATAATTATCAGTGGCAAGTTACAAGGACGAAACCGACAAAATCAGCCGGTGTGATAACCATGCTATCAACACAGGTAGAGATGATGAATAAAAAGATTGATAGTTTATGTTCTTAACAAGCACATCCAGTCATGCAGTGCGACGCAAGTGGAACCGTGGCGAATCCTGAGTACCCACCCTACCAACCAGGCGTAGAGAGCGAACAGATGAACTATATAGGTAATAATTTCATATCCAATAATAATCCTTATGGTAATACTTACAATCTAGGTTGGAGGAAGCACCCAAATTTTTCATGGGGAGGTCAAGGAAATCAAGGAAATCAAAGGCAACAACCTCCTCAAAATTTCCAAAGTCAGTCATATCCGCAAGAGAAAAAACCAAACCTCGAAGAGATGCTGACGAAGTTCATGGCAAGCACAGAAAACTGTCTCCAAGATAAAGAAAAAACACTCAAAAATCAACAAACATCGGTTGACGAGACCAAGAACCGAATCGAGGAACTTACTAAGTCAGTAGGGGAAGTCACTAAGGCAGTCGGACAACTTGCAAAGTTAATGTCCGAACGACCGCAAGGACATCTACCAAGTAACACGGAGATTAATCCAAAGGAGCAAATTCAAGCCATCACAACTCATGATAGTAAAGTGGTAGACAAACCAAATGAGGTGGACAAAGGTAAAATAGAGGTAACACAAGAAAAGCCAAAACCGGTAATCAAGGAATACCAACCTCGCATACCTTACCCCGAAGTAATAAAAAGAGATGATACAGAGGAACAGTTCGGTAAGTTTCTTAAACTTTTTAAAAAATTACATATTAACTTACCTCTTCTTGAAGCTCTTTTTCAGATGCGAGACTCGAGAAAATTTTTAAAATAGCTCTTGACGAACAAACGCAAATTAGATGAAGAGCCACATGTGGAATTAAACGCAGTATGCTCAGCAATGTTACAGAATAGACTACCGCGGAAGCAAAAAGATCCAGGGAGTTTTACTATTCGATGTTTAATTGGTAGTTTAAATGTTGATAATGCGTTAGCTGATTTAGGGGCAAGTATAAATGTCATGCCTTACACATTGTTTAAACGACTAGGTCTAGGGAAGGCCAAACAAACTAGGATGAGTATTCAATTAGCTGATAAAACTGTTAGAATTCCTAGGGGCATTATCGAAGATGTTCTTGTCAAAATCGATAAATTCATTTTCCCAGTAGATTTTGTTGTTTTAGACATGGATGAGGATAATTCAATCCCCCTAATTTTAGGAAGACCATTCCTAGCAACTGCCAAGACTAAAATTGATGTTGCCACAGGAGAACTCATACTTTGTATAGGTAACGAATCAATCAGTCTTCAAGCTCTTGACTCGGCCAGGACAACAATCGATGAAGGTAAGAAAATCAATACAAATGATAATCAATTTATTCAACCTTCACACAGGAAACACCACAAGGACACAAACCTGAGCCAAATCATAGACCCCAATTCGACAAAGAGGAATTACAAAAGGAACAAAGCCTTAGGGTCGACAAATTAGAAGAGCAGAAGACACACGTCAAAGAAGAATCGGAACCACACGAAGTAAAACCCGAAGAACCACCAGAAGAGCTCATAGGAACATCCAACCACTTCAAAATAGGATACCAGGTACTATTAGACAAAGCAGATCCGCACATTATCACAACAGACCTGAAGGCAAAGGAAAAAATCCTTCTTAAGGTACACAATATCTTCCCACACGGAACAGTCGAGGTAAGCAACCCAACATTCGACACTTTTAAGGTAAACGCTTCTCGACTTAAACTTTATCAAGAAAATAGAACTGTAAGCATGAGGAAAGATATTCAAACCTTTAAACCTCCCTGATTCAAGTACAAGGAAAGTCTAGCTTAAGACTATAAACGAGCGCTTCTCTGGAGGCAACCCGAGCACTAACCATACTTCTTTTTGCATTTGTCTTCATTATTTTTTTTTTCTTTTCTTTTAAACTAACCAGAAGTACAGATTTCCAGGTCACACGGCCGTGGCCGTGACCATGTGGACCACAAGAAACCCCGTACTGACATAACAGAGGCCGTGCGAATCAGTCCTAACCACTTTTCGACGTCACGGATCCAACCACTACCCCACGGGCACCGATAAAGTGGCACGGCCGTGCCCCACAACCTTGTGAAGCTACTGACTTGCAAACCACGGGTAAGACACGCCCGTGCCTCCCAACCATGCCAACGTACTGGCTACTCAGACATGAGCGTGGTTGGCTGAAAAACGGGCATGGTGAAACAACACGCATGGACACACGGCCGTGCGAGGCGGTCATATGATTCGACACGCCCTCAGACCACGGGCATGGGAACGTGCCAGATTTGAGCTCCTATTTAAACCCCACAGCCCTTCCCCTTCTCCCATCTTCTTTCTTCCTTCTTTTTCTTTCAAAATTTCTCTTCTTTCCTTAGAAAAGGTGTCCAAACTCTTGAGCTACACTAGAATCATGCCGAAGAAGCGTAAGAAGGCAAGTATAGTCTCTACAAAGGAGACCCTACACATAAGTTCATGCCGGCCGCTTCATCCAAACACCAAGCCAAGGGTCTTTGAGACCATTTAGTTTCAATTTTTCTTTTCTCTTTTGCTTCAATTTCCTTATCTTTATCTCTCTTCTAATCTAGTTAGTTTAATTTATTTTAGTTTCTTAGTGTCAGGTTCACTAGGCTACTTGGGAATCACGCCACTTCCGCCACCGCTAGCACCTCTGCAGCCCTAGAGGTCACACCCACCTCTCGAACCATCCTACAATAAGGACTCTTCGGTCCATTCTTCTTCTTTTTTATTTTCATTTTCCTTCTTAGTCTCCTTCACTTTAGCTTGCTTTTCTTTAATTACATATTTATTTTATTTTAATTATGTCTTAATAAACCCTGGCTAATCCTTTACGAGCTCCGCAATTTCTTCATCTAGCACAGGATCGTCATGCAGACCGACCCCTCCAAACATACACACCACGACCTCTACCATCCTCTAGGGACACCATCCAAAATTCAGGGAGTATTCTTTCCCCTTCTCTTTTGACTTATCCCTTAAATCTTATATCTATCTTTGTACATTGAGGGCAATATACATCTTAAGTGTGGGGGGTGAATATTTATTTAAAGAAAGGGCCTAACTTTTGCATTATTCTCAAATCCGGCCTAACTTTCTTCATTATTCTCAAATCCCCGAATTTAGTCTTGTCTTGAAGTAAATTTTATATTACTAATTAGGATGAAATTTCTAATGATTTGTGATTTTTATTAATATGTTTTAAATTAAGTCATAGTTAATTGTGCATTGATGATTAAATTAGAAGAATATTAGAGAATCAAGCATGATAAGTCTATTTTTCAGAATTAAAATCTTTGCTAGGTTGTTGAGCTGAATCTGAATATTATCTTGAAGTTTGAAATTTACAAGGTTGATGTCAAAACACCTATAATTTCTGTGAGATTTTGAGCCTATTAGAGCATTTTTTTTTCATGCTTACTTTATTGATTATGAGTGTGTCAACTATGAATTGTTATTCTAGAACTTGCCTCAATTATACATGTTGAGACCACACCTATGATTTGATATACTGAGATGATAAAGGCACCTAGGTTTTAACCCACTTACTCCATTAAAAAGCCTACCTTCACAATTAACCCCTAGTGAACCCCTTTTGATCCTAACAACCCTTTTTATTGACTCACCAGCTAATATTAACTCAAAAGCCCTTTGTATTTGTTATCACCATTCCTTTTGACTACCCTTATATCGAGATTTGAGTTGAGTAGTTACCTAATTATATTATTTTAGTAGTTCAATTTATCATTTATTATTAATTTGTTCTTAAAAAAAATCGAAGCGTATTCAGTATTAGTGGTGAGCTTATACAGTTAAAATCAATTTATCAAAAGAAAAAGCTCGCATTAGTTGGTTTATTACTTTTCAGTTGATGTAATTATTATTTCGGTAATTTTTAGGTGGGTACTTGTCAATTCAATCTCGATTCTAACCTTCTAATTCAGCCTTTATCCACACTGTCGAAACCATTTTTTTATCGTATTTGAAAAACGGGAATCGACTTTTAAAAATGTGGAGTCGCCATCAATCTTTTTTTTGTTTAGGTGTGATCGGGTCACCTATAAATAAATTTTGGTCTACGAGTTTCCAGAAGAAAACAGGTTCGGGAGTCGTTTACGTGCGAGGAAGGGTTAGCACCCTCGCAACGCCCAAAATTGGTACCTAATTGATTAATTAATGTCTTAATATTGAAAAGTTTGAAATGATTTTGAAATTCTATTTTTTTTATAATTTTAAATAACTTGATTGAATATTGAAATTCTCTTGTTCCGAAGAAATAGAATATCACATCCAGCACGATTGGACACGATAATTTGAGTCATCGAATTCAAGATCATTCCCAAAATTCTCTCAGCACATGTATTGAAATTTTGAAAGGGTATTTGGTTATTTGGTCAAGCAAGAAACCACACCCAGCACGGTTGGGCACGATCTCTCCGAATTTCCAAACGTACAAATATTCCCTTATTTTAAAAGTATGGAAGAAATTTTAAAAGATATTCGTTTATTTGGTCAAACAAGAAATCATACCCAGCACGATTGGGCACGGTTCCTTTGAATTTCCAAATGCACAAATATTACCTTATTTTGAAACTTTTAAATAAATAATTTTAAAATCGACTCGAAATCTCTTTATTGAATCATGAGAAACAGTAATATAATACAAAAAAAATATGTGAATATAACAATAATAAAAATGAATGACAAGAATGTTAATATGAATATACAATTTAATATAACATCAATAATTTCACAACTCTTATTTGGAAATCCTCAACATCATTAATCGAGTGACAATAAAAACTAAAATATAACCAACTAAAAACAAATTAAAATAAAATATTGCAAATTTTAAAATAATAAATAAATAATATGTATTAATTTAAGTAATGTATACATAAATAAATAAAAACTTGATGTAAAATAATATATATAAATAATAAGGATATATAAAAGTGTATAGGACAAATAAACATATAATAGATGTATGTACAAAATAATATAAGATCAATAGCATATAGATATACATAAAATAATATAAGACCAATAGTATATACATAATAACAGATTTAAAGTATACACATATATAAAAAATAAAACCTAAAAAAAATGAATAAAACTTCATGTAAAAGAGATCGAAACAAAAAGTGATATACGTATATATAAGGAAAATAAAATAATCAAGGCAAGTTTGAAGATGGATAACATGTATATATATATAATATAATAAGTAAATTAGATTTTTGAATAAATAATATGTAGAAAATTATTTTAAACAACTAGTAAAATAAATATTACATTAAAAAGGGTTAAAATACATAATATATATATATATATACATAATTTTAAATAGATAATGTACAAACACTATTTAAATATCATATGATAAAGCAATTTAACACTAAATAAATTAATTAAGTAAGCTAAGGACGAAAATGGAAGTCAGAACAATGTTTTAAGAACAATCAGTAAATAAATAAAATGTTAAGGCCGAATTAGGGACTAAAATGAGGCGCGCGTAAACTTAAGAGGATCAAAATAGCAATTTCCCGAAGTTATTAAGCATTGCTTTCATAGAAGGATTAAAATTAAAATAAAATATAATTTAAAGGCAAAATTAAAATAAAATAAAAATTAATTGAAAAACAAATAAAATTCGGAAGGACCAAAAGGGATATTTTCCCAATCAGTGAAAACACGCGGATCCTCTGGTCGGGTCGGGTCGCGCGCGCGGATCCTGAACCATACGACGTCGTTTTGGGGCTTTTTGGATGCAGACCAAAACGGCGTCGTTTTGTATGTCTATATAAGGTGAAATTTTTGTTAAAGTTTCATTTTTCTTCTCTGTAACACCCCAAACCCGGCCTAGAAGTTAAGCCCAAATTTGGCGTGTCACATGGAAGTTTTTTTTTTTAAACCATCTTTGAGATTGTTAAAAACTTGTTCGAGAATTACGGCCTCTTTGTTAAAACCCAAAACACTTAAGCAATTGTTATCTACTTGAAAACGTAATTATCTTTAAAGACCTTTTTGGTTGTGAAAACATATTTGAAATAAACAATTTATGAAAATGGGATGTTTGGGAATAGAGTTGCAGAAGCATTTTGAAAGAAAATTTGAGGCCTTATTACAACATTTAACCCAAAATAGTAGAGTAATAAAATAAACAAGAAAGAAGTCTGAAGTCCAAATAAACCATTTCTGAAGTATGGTCTCCATCGAGTCATCCATGGCCCAAGTCCACGTCACTGAGCATTACCTGAAAAGGTTAAGAGAAAGGGGGGTGAGTTACAAGAACTCAGTGTGTAATCCCCTTACCATCATCCACTAGGTCGGAACACACATAGCAATATTTTGGGCCTAAGCCCATTTATAATTATAACATAATAACATGAACATAATATGCATGTGATATGCAATTCCCAACCAAGCCTAATTTCCATCCGCTACACACCACCCGTACCAACCATCACACCTGTGGGGATCAAGTCAACCCACCCCGCCAACACACCAATAGCAGGCATTAAGCCAATTAAAATTATATTTGTGGCAGAGCCACCGAACTAGATTGTGACAGAGTCACCGAACTAGAGGCATTAAGCCATTTAAAACGTAGGCACGAAGCCTTTTAATAACATGGCACAAGCCTTTTTATAACATGGCACAAAGCCTTTTGATAACATGGCACAAAGCCTTTTGATAACATGGCACAAAGCCTTTTTATAACATGGCACAAAGCCTTTTAAAATGATTGTGGCAGAGCCACCGAACTAGATTTTGGCAACAGGCCTTTCATATTGTGGCAGAGCCACCGAACTAGATTTTTGGCAACATGCCTTTCTTCTCTTCATCAATTATCCCAACCCATGCAATCATGTATGCATATACAAAGCATAACAATATTTATAGAATAATTTCAACATAAGGCCCATAACACAAGTTGGCCCATTAAGCAATCTAGCAAATTTGGCCCATTAATCGATCTAGCAAATTTGGCCATTAAACGATCTAGCAAATTGGCCCATTAATCGATCTAGCAAATTTGGCCCATTAAACGATTTAGCAAATTTGGCCCATTAAACGATCTAGCAAATTTTACATTTGGCCCATATAACAAATATCACATTTGGCCCATATAGCAAATATAACATTTTGGCCCATATAGCAAATATAACATTTTGGCCCATAAAGGGTATTTTCGTAGTTTGGTCCATAGGGACATTTCGTAATTCGACCCATTAGGGGCATTTTCGTAACTCGGCCTGTAAGGGCATTTTCATAATTCGGTAATCGTACCCACTAAGGGTAATTCGGTAATTTACTCTCTAAGGGTAATTCAGAAATTTTACCCACCAAGGGTAATTCAGTAACTTTCGCAACCCAAGGGTATTTAAGTAATTTACCCTCTAAGGGTATTTCGGTAATTTCACAACTGAGGGGTTCGATAATTTACCCTCCACGGGTATCTTGATAATTTCGCAACCCAAAGGTATTTCGGTAACCTACCCTCCAAGGGTATTTCGGTAATTTCACAACCTAGGGGTATTTTAGTAATTTCCCCTCCAAGGGCATTTTGGTAATTTTTACAACCCAAGGGTATTTCAATAATTTACCCTTCATGGGTATTTTGGTAATTTCACAACCCAAGGGTATTTCGATAATTTACCCCCTAAGGGTAATTCGGTAATTTACCCTCCAAGGGTAATTCGGTAGTTTACCCTCCAAGGGTAATTCAGTAGTTTTAACCACCAAGGGTAATTCGGTAATTTACCCTCTAAGGGTAATTCGGTAATTTACCCTCCAAGGGTAATTCGGTAATTTTACCCTCTAAGGGTAAATTTGGTAGTTTTACCCACCAAGGGTAATTTGGTAATTTTACCCTCTAAGGGTAATTCGGTAATTTACCCTACAAGGGTAATTTTAGTAATTTACCTTCCAAGGGTAAATTTGGTAGTTTTACCCACCAAGGGTAATTTGGTAATTTTATATTTAACAGTGTTTTCGAAGATTCACTATCGCCTCGAGTGATACAGAACTCTATTTGGGTCTCTACGGAACTAATGGGTCAAAATCTATTTTAGGCCCAAACGGGGTAATTTCGCAGCTAAAACTTAACTAGTAATTTGGGGCATACAAATTTAAACTGTCCATTTGCGTCATACTGACTAAATTGGCTATAACTCGAGTTAGAAAACTCGAAATCTAGATCCGTAAAATTTCCTTGAAACTAGACTCATGTATCTTCTTACTGTAATTTTTCCAGAATTTTTAGCCTATCCATTTAGTACAGTTTATTCCTTAACTTTTCCCTTGTTTCACTGTCCAACGATTCTGACCTCTCTTAACTTAATTTCAATTATCTCACTGTACGGTTTTCATATACTGTTCCAAATTGTTTCTCTTGAAAATAGACTCACTAAGGAATCCATACATATAAATTATAACCCATAATTCATTTTGTACAATTTTATATGATTTTTCCAAAACAGATCAGTGAACCCCGAAGTTAATCAGAACTAGTCTCACTAAAATCAAGATATCTCAGAATATAAAATTCCTTTTCCTTCTCCGTTTCTTCCATATTAAAATAGACACAGTAATATTTAATTTGATATCTTATTCACTTTCTAATTCCTTTTCTCCTATTTTTAGTGATTTTTCAAAAACACATCACTGCTTCTAACCGAAACTGTTTTATTACGAAATACGATTACCACTACGATCATACGCACACCCGAGTGATTACGGATGCCGGTTTTTAGTTTTCTTTGGTATTTCCACCGATTAACAGCATATTTCATACAAACTTTCAGAGAAGTGTGATATTACACACCATTTCAATCATATATACGAAAGGTACGGGATTACACACCTTAATAACGAGTTGTGCTTTCCACCGATTTCAACACCACTTATGTGATCTCCCTCGATCCTACCCCTTTGGCTACTGAAATCCCGTCCCCACATACTTGACGAGTCGATGATAACGATTTGGTTAATACAATCACTTGTGCTCCTTCACCTTGTTGATAGTCCAATTCGATCAAGATGAGGTTTTCCCACACGATAGGGAATGAAATGATGAAGAATTAGGATGATAATGGTTAAAAGAAAAGAATGGGAGGTTGGATGGATGCTAGGTGATTCAGCTATCAATGAAAGATGAACAAAAGATGAATGTTTTGACCAAACAAAAGAGAAGAAAAACTAAACTCACTAATGGCTTGTAACTTTCGGCACATAGCAAAAGAAGAGATTTGGAGAAAACACAAAATAGTGCCAAATAGATTTTGGCCTAACTAGCACTAAAATTCTATCAAAAGACAAAGCAAAATTCAGCCCCTTTCCTCCCCAAAACCGCCCACATGCATGATAATAATAGTCAAAAGTTTGGCCACTCAAACTTTCCAAATCATCTCCCTTGAAAAATGCCAACATATTCCCCTTTTTACTCATTTTCTTTTTGTTTCTTTCTTTCCACTATCCCATGTTTCCCTCCATACCATATTTCTTTTTGACTCTTTCCAAAATAATAAATATAAAAAAAAAAAAAATCTCCCCTACCATAATTACAACCATGGAAGGAAGTACAAAAATAATAGTCAAAATTTGCACACAATGGGATTTGAACCTCTTCCCTCAAAGTACTTCACTTGATGCCATAACCTCCTTGCCATATGCTCATTTTATGCTAGCAATTTACTCTTTTATTTCCATAAGCCTTGATGCCACTTACTATCTCTCCTTAATAGGCTTAAACACAAAATTTTACTAAGGCCCAACTTGAACTCGAAACTTTATAGAATCCCGTAACTTTCTAAAATCATCTTCTTAATAAGTCCAACTTGAAATGATGTCATTCTCTTGTTCTCAAAAATTTTAAACACTCCTATGCCCAAGGCCTAATGGGCCCAATCCTACTAGGCCCAATTTTGGGATGTTACATTCTCAGCCTAAAAAAACTAACTTCTGTTTTTTTATTTTCTCTGCAGGGATGAAATCTGGCAGGATTCCGGCGGTCTTTTGTCACCGTCTGTCGCCGGCGACCGCCGTATACGGTAGCGCCGAGGTAAGATTTTCTCCTCTTTTTATTATTATATATATATGTATATGTATATGTATATGTATATATATATATGTATATGTATATATATATATGTGTATATGCCGAAAAGATTCGAGAAAATAAAAAAAGGGAAAAGAAATGACCTTTACCGTTTGGATTTTTGGTAGGTTTTTAGTTTTTTTTTTTTTGCTTTCTTGTACTTAATCTACTGACTATCTCTCTGATTTTTGTTGTTTTTTTTGTTTGATCTTTTGATTTGTATTCATAAAAAAATATGCCCCTCTTTCAGTACAATAATCGGCTCTTATAGAGCAAAAATAAAAATACAATATATTTCTTTTTTTGATTGCTGTTGCGTTGGCTTCCATTCTTGGAGGGCATGGTGGCCAACAGAGGTGAGTGGGGCGGCGCAAGTGGAGGCTGACGTGCAGAGGCCAGTGGAGGCATGCGGCACCAAGGGCTAGGGTTTCAGAAACCCTAGCTAAAACTTTAAAGATTGGACTGATTAGATTGGGCTCTTTTCTTTGGATTTTTTTATTTATTGGGCCTAATTCGGTTTGTAACGGGCCCGGGCCAAAATGGGCTTCTACAGCTACCCCTCTTTGCTCATTGTCGTGTAACGAGAATAGAGCAAAGACATAAAGAAGGCCCAAATTTGCCCGGGTCCACTGACTCTGGATTTCTCGGTGCCCTTATTCTTCATATGGCTTCATTCTCGCCCATTTCCTCTTGTTGCTTTGGTCCACTTTACTGCAACTTGGATTGATTTCGATCTGCTTCTTCGTAACTTCGGGAATGCTAGTTTTGCTGTCTTCAATCTATCCCACTGGGACTTCAAGGTGATAAGAATTCAGAAAGAAGAGATTCGTAACTTTGATCTTCTCACTGAAAACTTCTCAAAAAGGATGTGATAAGAATTCAGAAAGAAGAAATCCGCAACTTTGATCTTCTCGCTGAAACTTCTCGAAAATAGGAGGTGATAGGAATTCAGAAAGAAGAGATCCGCAACTTTGATCTTCTTGCTGAAACTTCTCGAAAATAGGAGGTGATAGGAATTCAGAAAGAAGAGATCCGCAACTTTGATCTTCTCGCTGAAACTTCTCGAAAATGGTTGATCCTCAATACACTCAGGGAGGAGGGATTAGTAATTTTGTCCTGCCCCCTTGAGACTTCGAGGAAATGAATCTGAACTTTTCAATTTGCTTCCTTACTATCTTCAGGAAGACTTCGATCTTCAGCCTGCTCCACACCGTTCTTTGAGGAACCTGTCCTGTGGAATGTGCTTAAGCTTATGCAAATGATGAGGATGTTATGATCGGGATGACTCAAATCTTCCTAATTACATGTGCTATGGATGACATTTACATGATTAGGATGTTATGTAATGAATCAAATGCTCCTAACTAGATGTGTCTTATGGATGACATGAGGATGGTCTTAAGGTTTTTTTTTTAAGGGATTTTTGCTTGCATCATGTTGTCCTTGTTTGGGCTGGAATTTTGACTCAAAACCCAAAAGAATCAATTGTACATTCCCCCATTGTAACTTCTAGGTCTTCTTCCGATATTTGTCAAGCCTTTAGACCTGGTGAGTTCTAAACAATAGTCCTGTTTATGGCTCATGTATTATTTAAAAGCTTCTAGAGTAATATGCAGAACTTCTTTTATGAAAATGTTATTAGTCCAATACTGTTACTTCAATGCCAAAATGCTTGAAAAAGATCATGATGATGAAGCAGAAATTTATTGGGAGCATAGCTCGAGCCAAACAAGTTAATCAAAACCAGTAGATGCGGTAAAGAAGAAAGTTTATTTAGACTGTATTTTCAAAAGACAAAGATAGCAAACCCAAAATGGGTAAAATGGAAATTAAGGTGCCTCAGATATCGCAGTTTGAGCTTTTCTGCCTGAGCGTCTGGAAGGCCATTTCGAGTTCGACATGTGTTTAGGAGATCTTGAGTATTTTGTCGATGCACCAAGACGCAACCTACCCCTTCCTTGTCAATTTGCATAAAGCGGGATTCTTCCATCATGATTTGAGCCGCCCTTTTTAGATTTTCAACCCAAATCTCCTTTGATCTCAAAATGCCCATTGCGGTTTTTTTTTGAAGATCTCAAAGCGCCATTTGCGGGACTTCGACTTTGGCTTCTTTCCCTCTTCAAGTATAGTACTTTTTAACAGAATCTGAATTTATAGGATTGGGCAAGTTTTTTCCATCCATTTCAGCCAAGATCAATGCTCCTCCAGAGAAAGCCTTTTTCACCACATAAGGTCCTTCCCAATTTGGCATCCATTTCCCTCTAAAATCCTTTTGTATAGGGAGGATCTTTTTCAAAACCAGGTCTCCCTCGTGAAATTCTCTTGGGTGCACCTTTTTGTCGTAAGTCCGCATCATTCTCTTTTGATACACCTGGCCATGACGAATAGCCCTTAACTTCTTCTCCTCAATCAAGTTCAGTTGATCGTATCGAGATTGGATCCATTCTGCTTCATCTAATTTTAGCTCTGACAAGACTCGAAGGGAGGGAATTTCAACTTCGATGGGTAATACTGCTTCCATTCCGTAAACTAATGAAAAAAGAGTTGCCCCGGTGGATGTCCTGACTGATGTTCGATAAGCGTAAAGTGCAAAGGGTAATTTTTCATGCCAATCTTTATAGGTTTTGGCCATCTTCCCCACAATCCTCTTAATGTTCTTATTGGCTGCTTCCACTGTACCATTCATCTTTGGACGATACGGCGATGAATTGTGGTGTTTAATCTCGAATTTACTGCAGACCTCCATGATTGCGCTGTTATTTAAGTTTAAGGCATTGTCGGAGATGATTCTCTCAGGCATTCCGTATCGACAAATGATTTCCTTTTTCAGGAATCTACTGATCGCCGACTTGGTAACACTGGTATATGAAGCAGCCTCTACCCATTTGGTGAAGTAATCAATGACCACGAAGATGAATCGATGCCCATTCGAAGCTTTTGGCGAAATCGGTCCGATGAAATCCATGCCCCACATGGAGAAAGGCCAAGGGGAGGTCATAACATGCAACGGTGAAGGAGGTACGTGAATTTTATCCCCGTATATCTGGCATTTGTGACATGTCTTAGCATATTTGATGCAATCCCCTTCCATGGTAGACCAATAGTATCCGAATCTCATGATTTGTCTAGCCATTGTGAAACCATTAGCGTGTGTTCCACAAACACCCTCGTGAACTTCCTCCAAAATTTTTGTCGTAACCATTTTTTGACAAAACGGGAATCGACTTTAAAAAACAGGGGGAGTCGCCACCGATCTTTGTTAAGTGTGATCGGATCACCTTGTTTTAATAAAATAGTTTCATTTACTAAAACAAAATTTTGTTGGTCTACGAAATGTGAGAAAACAGGTTCGGGAGTCGATTACGTGCAAGGAAGGGTTAGCACCCTTGCAACGCCCAAAATCGGTACCAAATTGATTGATATTGTCCCAATGTTGAACGCTTGAATGTATTTGGGGTTGAGAGGTTCTTAAAAAGGTTATTTCAAGAAGTATTGAGTCCCTAGATTTAACTCGTTCCAAAGGAATGAAAATGTCACATCCAACACGTTAGGACATAACATATTCACACTTCGATACCGAGACCGTCTTTAGTTCTCAAATGTATAAGAAGGATATTTGGTTATTTTAGTTGACCAAAAGATAGACACCCAGCACGTTAGGATGTTATCTTCCGAGCTTCTAAACACCCAAACATTGCCTTTATCTTTAAAAAAACTTTTGAATGAAGTGTAATTTTGCAAAAATGTATTTTTTTATTCTAAACCATTCTTAGAAACAATTATAATATACTAATGTTTCAAATAGGTAATCAAGAAATGATAACAAGAAATACGGCAAATAATAATTCCTATATTTAAACAATTACAAATATATGATGAAATATGGACAGACACGGTAAACAACAACAACAAATACGAGCATATTTCATGCGAGTTTGATTTCTAGGTCACAGGACATACATATGATACAAATGTTATAAACAATGTATGGAATAAAGATCGTATATAATGATTTAAAGTAAAAACGTATGACAATGTTGATAATATACATAAAACATATTTTTCAATTTAAATCTATACTCTACAAAAATATAATATGATATAATACTATATAATGTATAATTTTTTTTTTAAATATGTAACGTAATAACTAATATAAGAAAATAATTGGTAATGAAAATAATATTAAACGAAACAAAATAATGAATAATAAAATTATTTACACGTATGCATGTATAATATGTCAATCATAAAATTATTTACATAACATAAACGACCTAAGTAAAATAGATCAAATAATATAAATAACTTTAAAAACTTTAGAAATAATGCATATGATTATATGAAATAGAAATAAAGATATAACATGATGATATGTAAAAGAAATACAATTAGGATAAATAACATAAACAATAGTAACGATAATGAATAATGGTAATGCAAATAAAAATAAGACTAAGTCGAAATCCAAATGAAATTAAAGGGGCTAAAGCTGAATTACACCAAATCTTAAAAACTGGGTCGTTTTAATTTAAACCGTTAGAGCTTTACGGGGTCGGATTGAAAATGAAATGAGAGTTTAGGGGGGGCGAATTGAAAATAAGGGAGTTTGAAATAGACATGGTTGAGGATAATAAAACGCGGAGGGACCGGGATAGCAATTAGACCGCTGGAAGAAAAACGCGCAGATCCCTTTTAAACGGGTCGGGTCTACGCGCGGGCCTAAAGAGGGCCAAACGGCGTCGTTTAATCTCCAGTTTTAAAACCCCAAAAAATCCTTCTTTATTCATTTGCAGATTGGGTTTTTCAAAAACACAAAAAAAAAGGAAGTTCTCTCTCTCTCTCTCTCTCTCTCACACACCCGACGCTAGGGCTCCCTTTAGTCGCCCGTCGCGCCGTTGATCGCCTCGCGCTATATCTCCGGCGGCTACGACGCAAATGGGGCGATTTTTTTTTTAACCGCGTTCGGGACCTTCATTTCAGGGGATGAGTCTCGGGATTCGTGAGACCGAAAGAAAAAGAAGACCCATCCCCTTTTGCTTCTGATCAGGCCTCGACAACGGAGGGGAGCCTCCGATATCACAAACTCGATGTTCGGGTAAATCCCTCTTTCCTTTTTATCAATATTTTAAAAGCTTGAAAAATAATATATAAAATAGATGAAAGGGCGACAGTGGATAATAAGGTCAAGGATTGAAAATCAACCTTCAAAGTATCTGCTTCTGATCACTGATGATGCGAAAAAGGAGAATCTATTTTGATTGTTTTTATTGCTCTCTCTTCTACTTTCCGTTTACAATGTCTCCGTAGAACAAAAAAAAGATCCGAACCCTTTTTACATCAACATTTGATGGCTTTATAGCCATGAATACACTAATCTTTAATATTATATGGTTTATTCCATATTCTGCTTCGTTTCTATTGCCTTTTGGGGTTGTTTGCAGATGATGGGTGAAGCCTGCAGGCGACGGAGGCCGAGACAGTAGACGATGGAGACGTGCGAGGAGCGGCAGACAAGGAGCCTGGGAGAACTCGAGACCTCGGGGGCGTGGGCATCAGGGTCGAGGCGCGTGGCGGTCGAGACGAGGCAAGGCAAGGCGCGCATGCGGGGAACTGGAGCGACGCGCATGGCCGACGCGCGAGGCAGATGAAGGGCCTGCTGGCGGCGCTTGGCTTAGGGTCCCTAGGGTTTCTGTTTTGGCTTAATCCTTGGGCCATTGGGCTGCTGTAATTGGGCCGGCAGTTTAGGTTTAATGGATTATTTGTAATTGGGCTTAGTTACTTGGGTTTGTGGGTTAATGGGTCAGGGTGTAAGTGTTTGGGCTTGTACTGTTTAAATATTTTGACTGTAATTGGACTTTTAATGGACTTTGTTTCATTTATTTTATTTTGTTTTGTTTTGGGCATTTTATGTCGGGTTTCAGAAATGTAAATGGACATTTGGACTATATTATTATTATTTATTTATTTGGGCCTTTATAACATTTGGTTTTTCTTTTTTCATCTGATTTTATTTTGGCTAATGGGCCCGGGCTTGGGTTTTGGTTAAGGGCCAGGGCAAGATTGGTGATTACAGCTGCCCCTCTTTGCTCGTTGTTGTGAAACAATAATAGAGCAAAGACAAAAGAAGAACCAATTTTGCCCGGTCTTGGCGGGCTTGGGTTTATTGGTCCTTGTCTCCTCTTCAAACTCCACTATAACCTGTTGCATTGATCCACTCTGCCACTGCTCCCGCGTGACCTAACCCGTAGCTTCAATTCGCTTTTCCTCAATCTTGTTCCCTTTTGAACTTGCTCCAATGTGATTTCACGACACTGAGATTTGTAGCTTCGATGTACCAACCGCTCCACTGGGACTTTGAGGAAGTAAATCCGAATTTTTCGAGTTGCTTCCTTGTTCTCGCATCATGAACCAACTCTCTCTCTCTTTTTCTTCTTTTTTTTCTTCTTTTTTTCTTTTTTTTTGACTTAGCGTGTCCCGAGGCCCAACTCATTTCTCACGTTATGAGTTGATTTTTGAACGAAATTTAAAAACAGAAATTAAATACCTCGGCGTGTCCCGAGGCTCAACTCACCTCTCGCATTATGAGTTGATTTTTTAACGGAATTTAAAAACAGAAATTAAAGACAGAAATTAAATACCTCGGCGTGTCCCGAGGCCCAACTCACCTCTCGCATTATGAGTTGATTTTTTGAACGGAATTTAAAAACAGAAATTAAATACCTCGGCGTGTCCCGAGGCTCAACTCATTTCTCACGTTATGAGTTGATTTTTGAACGGAATTTAAAAACAGAAATTAAAGACAGAAATTAAATACCTCGGCGTGTCCCGAGGCCCAACTCACCTCTCGCATTATGAGTTGATTTTTTGAACGGAATTTAAAAACAGAAATTAAATACCTCGGCGTGTCGCGAGGCTCAACTCATTTCTCACGTTATGAGTTGATTTTTGAACGGAATTTAAAAACAGAAATTAAATACCTCGGCGTGTCCCGAGGCTCAACTCACCTCTCGCATTATGAGTTGATTTTTGAACCGAATTTAAAAACAGAAATTAAAGACAGAAATTAAATACCTCGGCGTGTCCCGAGGCCCAACTCACCTCTCGCATTATGAGTTGATTTTTTGAACGGAATTTAAAAACAGAAATTAAATACCTCGACGTGTCCCGAGGCTCAACTCACCTCTCGCATTATGAGTTGATTTTTGAACAGAAATTTAAAGGCAGAAATTAAATACCTCGGCGTGTCCCGAGGCCCAACTCACCTCTCGCGTTATGAGTTGATTTTTAAAACTTATTCTCTGGTGGAACTCGGATGCCTTCTTTTCCTCGATTTGGCACAACGATCAAGATTTCTTGCTTTATTGGTGTACCTGTATGTGTCATGCGGGATGTTATCATGATATGCATGTGTTTGTCTTAAATGCTCTTATGCCTACATGATTATGCCATGCGCTCCGGGTTTGTTTGTCATGTATCTCTCGTTATGATGACTTGTATTCATTGTTTCGATTCTTGACTTTTCTTTTGGGTTTTGTTCTCATTCGTAAGTTTTACGAGTAGTCTGCACCCCTCCTATATCGACCCTTTTGTTCCCTTGTTGAGCTTTTGTTCTTGCTTTGAAGCTCTCATGCTTACTAGGTTCTCATCCAGGTAATGTTCAACGTTCTTTTTGTTCAGAGTATGTAATTTCACTGTTTACCATTTAAACGAACGAAACACGAAATGCATGATAATGGCCAGGTGGGTGTGAAAGAGATACCTTATGTTCGTATTTATTTCAAAGCAACAAGGAAAGAGAATTGACAAGGAATGATTCAATAAGGAAAACATAAAAAGAAAGTAGATTCAATTGTCACTAATGCTCTAGATATCTAACGCATGAACTTCTCCATGCTCCTTCACCCTGAACCCCCTTTGAGTGAAGCTCCTTGCGTAGAAGACCCTGAGCTTCTGAGTCCGCTTCAAATATTATAAACTCGCCCCTTGACTCCCCGTTCAAAACGTTCTTGCTCTTTATGTGTGAGTCCCCTTCGTTAGGACGCCTTTTCAGGTTTTCATCCCAATTGTGTTTATCAAGACGCCCTTTCGGGTTTTCATCCTGATTTTTTCTTTTCTCTTTCTTTTTTTTTAGGCGTAGTACTTCTTCACGGCATCTGAATTTACTGGGTTCGATACCTCTTTCCCATCCATCTCTGTGAGAATCAAAGCTCCACCAGAGAAAGCCTTCCTTACGACGTAGGGTCCTTCCCAATTCGGTGCCCATTTTCCTCGAAAGTCTTTTTGTATTGGGAGGATCTTTCTCAACACGAGCTCTCCTTCGCGAAATTCCCTTGGCCGTACCTTCTTGTCGTGGGTCATGATCATTCTCTTTTGGTACATCTGTCCATGACAGATTGCTTTCAAGCGCTTTTCTTCGATCAGATTCAGTTGGTCGTATCGAGCTTGTACCCATTCTGATTCTTCCAGTTTTGACTCCATTAAGATTCGTAAAGAAGGGATTTCCACCTCGATGGGCAGTACAGCTTCCATTCCATATACTAGAGAGAAAGGAGTTGCCCCCGTGGAGGTCCGCACACATGTGCGGTACGCGTATAGGGCGAATGGTAGCTTCTCGTGCCAGTCTTTATATGTCTCAGTCATCTTTCCAATAATCCTCTTGATATTCTTGTTGGCAGCTTCTACGGCTCCATTCATCTTTGGGCGATAGGGTGAGGAATTGTGATGCTTTATTTGAAATTGTTCACACACTTCCTTCATCATCCTGTTGTTCAGGTTCAAGGCATTATCTGAGATGATTTTCTCGGGTAATCCATATCGACATATAACCTCCTTTTTCAAGAACTTGCAAACTGCGGTTTTTGTCACGTTCACAAACGAAGCGGCCTCAACCCATTTCGTGAAGTAATCTATGACCACGAAGATGAATCGATGGCCATTAGAAGCCTTTGGGGAAATTGGACCTATAACATCCATGCCCCACATGGAAAAAGGCCATGGAGAGGTCATCACGTGGAGGGGCGAAGGTGCTGCATGAATTTTGTCGCCATAAATTTGACATTTGTGACACCTTCGTGCATAGCTGATGCAGTCACTTTCCATTGTCAACCAGTAGTAGCCAAGTCTCATAATTTTCCTGGCCATGGTGAAACCGTTGGCATGTGTTCCACAAGTTCCTTCATGAACCTCTTCAAGTATTTTTCTGGCTTCGACATTATCCACGCATCTTAGAAGCACTTGATCTTTTCCTCTCTTGTATAGGATGTCCCCATCAAGAACAAATCCTGCTGCCATTTTTCTGATTGTTCTTTTGTCGTTCTCGTTTGCTTGCTCCGGGTACCTTTGATGTTTGACATATCCCAAGATATCATGGAACCATGGTCGTCCATCCGCCTCTTTTTCAACGCTAAAACAATGCGCTGGGGCCTCATATATGCTCATCTGGAGAGGCATTATTTCCGCTTCTCGATTCGCTTTGAACATAGAAGCTAAGGTGGCCAAGGCATCAGCCAATTGGTTTTCCTCTCGTGGGAAGTAATTAAAGGTCACTTCTTCGAATTCTTTGACCAGATCCATAACAAGATCATGATATTTGACCAGCTTTGAGTCTCTCACTTCCCAATCTCCACGGATTTGGTAAATCACCAATGCTGAATCCCCTGATACCTTTAGGATTTTGATGCCTCGTTCAATAGCTGCGGGGAGCCCCATGATGCAAGCCTCGTATTCCGCTATGTTATTGGTACAGAAGAAGTTTAATCGGGCAGTGAATGGATAATGACTCCCTTCCGGTGACACCAAGACTGCTCCGATCCCATGCCCTAATGCATTTGATGCCCCGTCGAAACTCATTTTCCATGACTCTTCTTTTGACGATTTGCATTCTTTTTCTGTGATGCACATCAAATCTTCATCCGGGAAGTCAAATCTTAATGGCTCGTATTCTTCTGTGGTTCGGGCTGCTAGGAAGTCGGCTATTGCGCTCCCTTTTATCGACTTTTGGCTCACATAGATGATGTCGTATTCCGATAGCAGGATCTGCCATCGCGCCATTCTTCCTGAGAATGCAGGTGATTCCATCATGTACTTTATTGGGTCCAATTTAGAGATTAATCATGTCGTATGATACAACATATATTGTCTAAGCCTTCGAGCTGCCCAAACCAGAGCACAACAGAATTTTTCGATTGATGGATATTTTGCTTCATACTCTGTGAACTTCTTACTGAGGTAATAGATCGCCCTTTCTCTTCTCCCCGACTCGTCATGTTGCCCCAGTACACAACCCATTGAATTTCCGAACACCGTCAGGTACAGTATTAACGGTCTCCCGGGAGTCGGTGGTACTAGCACAGGGGGGTTAGACAAATATTGTTTTATTTTGTCGAAGGCAGCTTGGCAGTCCTTGTTCCATTCCCCAGGATTGTGTTTTCTCAATAGTCGAAAAATTGGGTCGCATTGGTTGGTAAGTTGAGCAATAAAACGGGCGATGTAATTTAACCTTCCTAGAAATCCTCTGACTTCTTTTTGTGTCTGTGGAGGTGGTAATTCTTGTATGACCTTTATTTTGTCGGGATCGACCTCGATACCTCTCTCGCTAACGATAAAGCCCAGTAGTTTCCCTGAGGTTGCTCCAAATGTACACTTAGCCGGATTAAGCTTCAGTTGAAACTTTCTCAGTCTTTCAAACAATTTTCGGAGGTTTCCAACATGCTCTCCTTCTTCCCGAGATTTGGCTATCATATCGTCGACATAAACTTCTATCTCTTTGTGCATCATGTCGTGAAACAGCATCACCATTGCCCTTTAATATGTTGCCCCAGCGTTTTTCAAGCCGAATGGCATCACTTTGTAGCAGAAGGTTCCCCACATCGTCACGAATGTAGTTTTTTCCATGTCCTCAGGGACCATCTTTATTTGGTTATAACCCGAAAACCCATCCATAAAAGAGAATAATGAATGTTTCGCCGTGTTATCCACCAATGTATCGATGTGTGGCAAGGGAAAATTATCCTTGGGGCTTGCTCGATTCAGATCGCGATAGTCCACACACATTCGCACCTTGCCATCTTTCTTTGGCACTGGGACTATATTAGCCACCCACTCCGGATATCTGGAGACTTGTAAGAAACCGGCGTCAAACTGTTTTTTGACCTCTTCTTTTATCTTTAAGAGCATTTCGGGTCTCATTCGTCTTAGCTTCTGCTGGATTGGTCTGCATTCTGGCTTCACAGGGAGCCTGTGGACCACTACATCTTCGCTTAATCCCGGCATGTCCTGATATGACCATGCAAATACGTCTTTATATTCATGAAGCAAGGTGACCAAGTCGTGTTTGGTGGGCTCTGAGATGGAGGTTCCAATCTTCACTTCTTGCCTCTTTTCTTCGTTTCCCAGGTTCACCGTCTCGATAGATTCTTGGTGGGGGAGTATCTGTTTATCTTCCTGTTCTATCATCTTTAGTAAGTCAGGGGTCGAGACAAAATCTTCGGCATCCTCGTCGGCTTCGAATTCTCCTAAACAAACAACTTGCTCAAAGTCGATTTTAGGATCAGTAGCAGGATTGTTCACGCTGTCATTATCTGAGCACCTGACAAGTAAAAAGAAACTACAGAGAAATATCAAGGTATTGGAAACACAAATGCGATTCTATGACATATATATATATATATATATATATGAAGACAGGCCATGAGAAGAGGGAATAGACATGAGGCTAATGAGAATGAGAGACAGTGACAAAATGCATCTTCATTGATTGTTCATTTAAAAGTTAGACAGCTGATACAAACTTTTATAACAAATTCCCCTTCGACTTAGAGGAATACCGAAGGTTGTCATTGAGAATTACTTTGGAGGGATCCTAGAAACTACAAGAAGATCTTCAGCGGTCCAATTGTTCAACACATATCCAGGAGGACCAAGGCGTATCTTTGAAAGGCCCTTCATCGCATCGTCCGCTTTGTCGATGACATTTATGTGGAAGTTCTGGAGATCCCTCTCAACTAATAGCAGCGTGTTTCGTGAACTACCTCCCTCTGGGTACATCATCCCTGCGGACGTAAAAGTTTTCGCTAAGGGTGGGTATATCATGGGCTCCCATTCTACCTCCCGACCTGAGGCTCTTGTGATCCTTTTTCCTTGATCTTTCTGTAGTTGTTTCCTTCTTTGCCATCCATCAGATTTGAATCCTAAGCCATACGGAGCCTTGTGGTGTACAGGGTTTAGCGCTCTAGCTATCCCTTGTTGATATCTTCCTAAACCCTTTCCTGCTCGGGCACCTTTTCCTACCTTCACCTTGACCCCCATCTTGGTGTTTCTTGACAGCTTGGGTGTGGGAGTCCTATCTCCTTCGGCGACAAATGTAGCGTTGATGAATTCGAAGGAACGAAAGGAGCATTCTGGTACATCTTTGTTTGCCTCGATGTAGGGTGTGTCAGTAGATAGTGATGCGACGATGTCTTCTTCGCCGGCGATCGTGATCAGGCCGTTATCCATAATAAACTTTATTTTCTGATGAAGAGATGAAGGGATAGCTCCTGCGGAGTGGATCCAGGGCCTTCCTAAGAGGCAATTATATGAAGGAGCAATGTCCATGACTTGGAATTCGACATTGTATGTGCACGGGCCCACCTCTAGAGGGATCTCGATTTTTCCCATAACTTCCCGCCGTGTTCCATCAAATGCCCTTACCGCGGAATGGCAAGGCCTCAGATAAGACATGTCGACGGGCATCCTAGACAGTGTAGCCAACGGCATGACATTGAGCGCGGACCCGTTGTCGATAAGCACGTGCGGTATTATATATCCTTTGCACCCGGTCGTGATGTGCAATGCTTTAACAGAACCCCTACCATTTGGTGGTATTTCATCATCGCTGAAGGAGATGAAATTATCTGCGTTTAAATTGTTCACCCACCTATCGAGTTTTTCAATGGGCACATTGCTTGGCACATACGCTTGGTTCAACACCTTCAGTAAAGTGTTTCGATGTGGCTCTGAGTTCAACAATAGGGATAATACTAAGATTTTTGCCGGTTGTTTATTCAGCTGCTCCACGACATTGTATTCGCTGTGCTTAATGAACTTTAAGAATTCCTATGCCTCATCCTCATTCACCGGCTCCTTAGTTCCTTGCTCAGATTGTATTTCATCCTCACCCTTGGCCTCAGGTATTGGTGCCTTCCCTTTCTGACTTGTGCCAACGGCTTTCTTTTTCGTCTCAACCATCTCAGGGAAATAGCACCTCCCACTGCGGGTAAAATGCCCCACCTCACTGATGCTTCCAGTTGTAGCCTCGGGCGTGGTGACGTTGACATCATACTTCCATGGCACCGCCTTACTATCCGTGTAAGGGAAAGGGGAAGGTACTTGGATTATCATTTTTGGTTTCCTCTCTTCCTTCTTTGCCTCGTAGTAGATTACCAGAGGCCGATCGGCATTGTAGGGAGGGCCTGATGATTGGCCCTCAGATGCATATATATCCCTTCCACCGGTCTCTTCCATCTTATTGAAGATTTCCACCTTTTTATTGTCCATCATGCTTTGAAGCAGCTCTCTGAACTCCTCGCAAGATTGGATATGGTGTCCTGATATGCCGTGAAAGACACAAAAACTTGGACTCTTCACGCTTTCCTCCTTGAAATTCCTGTCGAGCATGCCTTTCTCAACCATTACTTCCCAGACCTTCTCCAAAGGTATCCTTATCCTGGAAACACAGCTTCTGACTCGCCACCTATCTTCTGGCGTCACCATATTCACGTTCCCTGTAGCGTGATTAGGTAGCGGGTCTCTCACCATATTGTTGGTACCGTCAAATCGCAAGATCCCGGCGTCGATGAGGCCTTGAACTCTTCTCTTAAAGGCTAAACAGTTATCTGTAGAATGCCCCTGGTTCCCGCCATGATACATGCAATTAGCGTTGGGGTCGTACCACTTTGGGAATGGGGGCTTCAATGGTGCCATGTAATGTGGTGAGATTAACTGCTTTTCCAGTAGCTTCGGGCACAGTTCTCCGTATGACACGGGAATGGGGGTGAACTGGGGTCTATCAGGGTTGGGTCTTACTGGTCTTTGTTCGTTTTTTGGCTAACTTTGGGCAGACATGGTATTTGGTGGGATTATGGTGAATGGTCTTTGAGTGTCGGTGGCATAAACGGGATAGGGAGGAGGTGCTTGATAGTAAGGGCTTTGTGGAGGAAAGTATAAACTTGGCGGTGGGTGAAACTGAGGTCGTGGTCGGGTCGGATATGGATTAGGAGCATAGTGGCTCTCGGTCCCCACCATATGGGCTTCGGGGTCTTTTTTCTTTGCAGGTGTTGGTCTTTTCGAGCTCTCAGGGCCTTCCATTCTTCCACTTTTAATGCCGTTTTCGATGAGTTCGCCAGATTTTACGAGGTCGGCGAAGTCTTTCGTGGCGCTTCCCACCAGTTTGTCGTAGAACGGTACCCTCAAAGTATTGATGAAAAGGACCGTTACCTCACTTTTAGTTAGAGGGGGCTCGACCTGGACTGAGAGATCCCTCCATCTCTGAGCGTATTGTCTGAAGGTCTCCGTTGGCTTTTTTTCCAACATTTGCAGTGTCATCCGATCGGGAGCCACATCAGAAACATGCTTATATTGTTCACAGAATGCAGTTGCCAGGTCCTTCCATGACCGTATCCTCTCTGTGCTAAGCTGATCGTACCATCGGAGGGCTGATCCGATCAAGCTATCCTGGAAACAGTGTATTAATAGCTTGTCCTCATTCAAGTGTCCGGCCATCTTTCGACAGAACATGATAAGATGTGCCTTTGGACATCTCGTTCCCTCATACTTTTCAAAATCTGGTACCTTAAACTTTGGAGGTAGAACCAGATCGGGCACCAAACTAAGCTCTTTGGCACTTAGTGCAGAGAAGGTTCCAGCACCTTCCACCGCCTTGAGTCTTTCTTCTAGACTCTTATATTTTTCTTCAGCATCATGGCCATCCCTCTTTAACCTAGCTATTTCCATCGGATCATCCAAATCCGGAACCATCGGGTTAGCAGAATTATCTCCAGCGTTTGATACGTATATACCCTCCCCCAGATGGGTAGGTGGGATGGGTTGTTGTTCCAGGCCTACTGGGTTCCTTTGAGGATATCCCCTTTGCGTTGCATGAGCGTGGGGTGGCGTGAATCCTGGGGGATAGAGCGGATCTTGATTGTCCCTCGAATGGGGCTCCGTAATGTCAGGACTTTGCGCGAGTCCTTGTTCATTGGACATGGCCGTCAACATCTTTAACATTTTATCCATTTGATCCTTGTGTTCTCGCGATTCCTCGCGAGACCTCATCATCAGGTCCCTCGCTTCTTGCTGTGCCTTGGCTAACTGTTCTTGCAGCTTTTTCTGGGTTCTTTCCATCCTTTCAATCCTCTCATTGAGTTCAGCGTCCATAGCTCTAGTTCTTAAGCGTGTTCTATAGGGATGATGTGATTCCAGGTTCGTAATGTCGTAGCTGCGGATTATGCAATTTTAAGTTTAGCGAATAATTAAAGTGACATGATGCTGATGTATGTAATACAATGCAAATGAATGACATGAATGCGAAAAGGTGTCAACTCTGATTCAATTCCCCATAGGAAACTTCCTTAGAATACAAAGCTCTTTACATAAAAGAGATTACAAAAACGGCCTCGCTCTAACACCTAAGGCTTTAATCTTTGTCAGTAAGGAAGCTAATTCTCGTCCACGATCCGACTGTGTCTCGAACTGTACGCTCAATGTGTCGGCCTGTATAGCTAGAGTTTGTAAATATTCGGCTATCTCTCGTATCCGGACTATAGCTTCCCCCATGATGTAATCTCTGTCTTTGACTCGATTATGGGAATGGTACAGCTCTGCTTCCCTTTGTTCTTCGTTCTTCTTTAAATACCCGATATGATTCTGACAGCTCAACAGCTCCATTTCTAGCTCTTCGGCCCTCTTTTCCATTCTTCAATTCTACTCAGACTTGCCTTTAATTCCCTTACCGAGTTACGATTTCGATAATAGTCGAGGGACTTCTCCAACTCCGACATCCTTGTCTTCAATTCGTTTCTTCTACTCTGGCCTTCTGACATTTGCTTTTCTAGGATCTCATTCTGAACCTTCATTTCTTGAAATTTCCTTTGCCATTGCTCGGCTTTAGCTCTTTCTTCTTGCAACTCTTGTCGCTATTGGCTCGAAGTCTTTCCTAGTCCGGCAGTTCTCATCGAGAGGCGCATCTTCTTGTAGTCCCCCTTTAAGCTATCCAATTCTTTTTCGGCTTTGCTCTTCCCCTTCTGCACCTTTTCCGTCTCTAATTTCTGTATCTCTACATTTAACTTCAAAAACATCTTTTCCTCCTCCAACTGCTCGATTCTCTTTTCAAGCTCGGAACTTCGCTGTATGAAATCTTGCTTTATAATTTCTAATTCTGTTGGTATCACTCGCAACCGTTCCTCCAAAGACTGAGCATTATCTAAGCTTGGTCCCGGGATATTATCATTGATTCTCTTGCTTAGCCATGCTTTGTACTCAGAAGTTTCCGTTTCTCCCGCAGCTAACCTCTTCATTCGATGTGTTTGTTTCCAAGCATTTGCCGTTTCTTTGATCTTCTTCTTGTATCCCTCTCCCGTATAAGAGAACTCACTTCGGTTTAAACCATGTGTTGCCAGCACGAACTGTCTAGACTGGTATTGTCTCGCCGCTAGCAATGGGGCATACCCGATGACTCCCCAAATTCCGGGTAGAGGTACCCAATTGAAGTCTCCACATCTATAAAGTATCTCTCCAGGCATCATCTAGGGAGCTCTCCACTCAACGTCTTTTCCTTGAAGGTTCTGAAAAATTGCCATCCATCCCTCTTCTGTTACGTCCTCTCTTATAGACATAGCTGCTTCCTCTTTTATTGGTGAATAGTCTCTATGAAAAGGTCGACAAGAGACTTTGTCCATCTTCCAAAAATGCCCGTGAAACCATACCATCAATAACTGGGCGCATCCGATAAATCTTCCCTCTCCCGCTCTTCTGCATGCATTTAACGATCTGAAGGTTTCCACGAGAATCGCCGGAACAGGTGTGACTTGCTTATCCAATCGGTCGAACAGATCCACCACCGCTTCATCTACGTGCCTCAGAGCTTTTGGGAAGATGACTAAACCGTAAAGGCTTAGGGCAAAAATATCAACCTTCCTCCCCCCGTCAGGGTGTGTCGAAATCAGATCCCTTAAATCCACCCAAGGAAAGCATCTCCCTTCACCCTTTTGCTGAATCTTGGCTGAGATCCACTGCTCACTCATTCCCGTAATCTTCATCAACTTCTTTGCCAAAGGAGGGACATAAGCAGGCCTAATATAGACCTTATCGACTTGCATCTCGGGAATACGAAGCAAAGCGGTGTATTCTTCTATTGTTGGCACCAAATCCACCTCCCCAAAAGTGAAACAGCTGTACGCGGAATTCCAAAATTGGACCATAGCCCGAAACAAGTGTTTATCTATTTTGACATCCAACAAGTGAGATATATCACCATAGCGGCGGTAGAATATCTGTTTGGCTTCGTCTTCCCAATGGGTCCAGATATCCCGCAACTCTCGAAGCTCGTTTTGCGTCACGCTAACACGGGTAAAGTCCCACAGTTCTGATGTATGACCCTCGACTAAGCTATCTCCTTCCCCGGATTGCAACCTTTCTGACCATGTGCGCACGGCCGCATTGTCCTCTACTTTATCAAGAAAGTCGTTTTCCATAGCAAACTTCCTATTTCGGCAACCGAGCAGAAATTGACACCTCTATTATATGGAATGTCATGCAAATCAACAAACAAAAACAAGTTAGTACTGCACAGTCAAACAAGCAGAATATCAATAAACGCTTATCCGGGTAACTATTTCGACATTATGCCTAGGGTAGGCTCTAGGGCTTCTATATGGGGTTCAGTTCTACAGAGGGGTACCTGAACCAGCAGATTCCTCGATCCTCACCCATTATAGGCTCATACAGACCAAGTTCGGTTCAGGGGGATACATTTCCCTACGGCCATGCGGAGGTGAAAACCTCACGAAACACGTAGGTACGTATGTCTCCCGGAAGCAATCCACTAGCCCATGCGAAGGTGAAAACCTCACGAAAGCTTAGTTTCTTACTTCCACTTAAAGGTGTGACCGACGGTCATGCAATGTAATGCCAAAATATTTCACGGGACTCGACACCATGGCATAAACGAATGCATCAAAGAGAAACACGATTTTTTTCAAAACATTTTTCCAACGTTTCCCAACAAAGGGACAAAAATCAACCAATTTCCGGCCTGACTCTCTTTCCCCAGTGGAGTCGCCAAGCTGTCGTAACCATTTTTTGACAAAACGGGAATCGACTTTAAAAAACAGGGGGAGTCGCCACCGATCTTTGTTAAGTGTGATCGGATCACCTTGTTTTAATAAAACAGTTTCATTTACTAAAACAAAATTTTGTTGGTCTACAAAATGTGAGAAAACAGGTTCGGGAGTCGATTACGTGCAAGGAAGGGTTAGCACCCTTGCAACACCCAAAATCGATACCAAATTGATTGATATTGTCCCAATGTTGAACGCTTGAATGTATTTGGGGTTGAGAGGTTCTTAAAAAGGTTATTTCAAGAAGTATTGAGTCCCTAGATTTAACTCGTTCCAAAGGAATGAAAATGTCACATCCAACACGTTAGGACATAACATATTCACACTTCGATACCGAGACCGTCTTTAGTTCTCAAATGTATAAGAAGGATATTTGGTTATTTTAGTTGACCAAAAGATAGACACCCAGCACGTTAGGATGTTATCTTCCGAGCTTCTAAACACCCAAACATTGCCTTTATCTTTAAAAAAACTTTTGAATGAAGTGTAATTTTGCAAAAATGTATTTTTTTATTCTAAACCGTTCTTAGAAACAATTATAATATACTAATGTTTCAAATAGGTAATCAAGAAATGATAACAAGAAATACGGCAAATAATAATTCCTATATTTAAACAATTACAAATATATGATGAAATATGGACAGACACGGTAAACAACAACAACAAATACGAGCATATTTCATGCGAGTTTGATTTCTAGGTCACAGGACATACATATGATACAAATGTTATAAACAATGTATGGAATAAAGATCGTATATAATGATTTAAAGTAAAAACGTATGACAATGTTGATAATATACATAAAACATATTTTTCAATTTAAATCTATACTCTACAAAAATATAATATGATATAATACTATATAATGTATAATTTTTTTTTAAATATGTAACGTAATAACTAATATAAGAAAATAATTGGTAATGAAAATAATATTAAACGAAACAAAATAATGAATTATAAAATTATTTACACGTATGCATGTATAATATGTCAATCATAAAATTATTTACATAACATAAACGACCTAAGTAAAATAGATCAAATAATATAAATAACTTTAAAAACTTTAGAAATAATGCATATGATTATATGAAATAGAAATAAAGATATAACATGATGATATGTAAAAGAAATACAATTAGGATAAATAACATAAACAATAGTAACGATAATGAATAATGGTAATGCAAATAAAAATAAGACTAAGTCGAAATCCAAATGAAATTAAAGGGGCTAAAGCTGAAATTACACCAAATCTTAAAAACTGGGTCGTTTTAATTTAAACCGTTAGAGCTTTACGGGGTCGGATTGAAAATGAAATGAGAGTTTAGGGCGGGGCCGAATTGAAAATAAGGGAGTTTGAAATAGACATGGTTGAGGATAATAAAACGCGGAGGGACCGGGATAGCAATTAGACCGCTGGAAGAAAAACGCGCGGATCCCTTTTAAACGGGTCGGGTCTACGCGCGGGCCTAAAGAGGGCCAAACGGCGTCGTTTAATCTCCAGTTTTAAAACCCCAAAAAATCCTTCTTTATTCATTTGCAGATTGGGTTTTTCAAAAACACAAAAAAAAGGAAGTTCTCTCTCTCTCTCTCTCTCTCGCACCAGACGCTAGGGCTCCCTTTAGTCGCCCGTCGCGCCGTTGATCGCCTCGCGCTATATCTCCGGCGGCTACGACGCAAATGGGGCGGTTTTTTTTTTAACCGCGTTCGGGGCCTTCATTTCAGGGGATGAGTCTCGGGATTCGTGAGACCGAAGGATAAGAAAAAGAAGACCCATCCCCTTTTGCTTCTGATCAGGCTTCGACAACGGAGGGGAGCCTCCGATATCACAAACTCGATGTTCGGGTAAATCCCTCTTTCCTTTTTATCAATATTTTAAAAACTTGAAAAATAATATATAAAATAGATGAAAGGGCGACAGTGGATAATAAGGTCAAGGATTGAAAATCAACCTTCAAAGTATCTGCTTCTGATCACTGATGATGCGAAAAAGGAGAACCTATTTTGATTGTTTTTATTGCTCTCTCTTCTACTTTGCGTTTACAATGTCTCCGTAAAACAAAAAAAAAGATCCGAACCCTTTTTACATCAACATTTGATGGCTTTATAGCCATGAATACACTAATCTTTAATATTATATGGTTTATTCCATATTCTGCTTCGTTTCTGTTGCCTTTTGGGGTTGTTTGCAGATGATGGGTGAAGCCTGCAGGCGACGGAGGCCGAGACAGTAGACGATGGAGACGTGCGAGGAGCGGCAGACAAGGAGCCTGGGAGAACTCGAGACCTCGGGGCGTGGGCATCAAGGTCGAGGCGCGTGGCGGTCGAGACGAGGCAAGGCAAGGCGCGCGTGCGGGGAACTGGAGCGACGCGCGTGGCCGACGCGCGAGGCAAATGAAGGGCCTGCTGGCGGCGCTTGGCTTAGGGTCCCTAGGGTTTCTGTTTTGGCTTAATCCTTGGGCCATTGGGCTGCTGTAATTGGGCCGGCAGTTTAGGTTTAATGGATTTTTTGTAATTGGGCTTAGTTACTTGGGTTTGTGGGTTAATGGGTCAGGGTGTAAGTGTTTGGGCTTGTACTGTTTAAATATTTTGACTGTAATTGGACTTTTAATGGACTTTGTTTCATTTATTTTATTTTGTTTTGTTTTGGGCATTTTATGTCGGGTTTTAGAAATGTAAATGGACATTTGGACTATATTTTTATTATTTATTTATTTGGGCCTTTATAACATTTGGTTTTTCTTTTTTCATCTGATTTTATTTTGGCTAATGGGCCCGGGCTTGGGTTTTGGTTAAGGGCCAGGGCAAGATTGGTGATTACAATTTTCTTGGCTTCAACTGCGTCGACACATCTTAACAGTACTTGATCTTTTCTTCTTTTGTACAGGACATCCCCGTCCAAAACATAATCACAGGCTAACCTTCTCAATGTCTTCTTCTCATTCTCGGTCGCTTGTTTGGAATATTCGTGATTTCTTACATATTGCAATATATCTTGGTACCAGTGGTGGTCATCCCTTTCTTCTTCCTCTATGTTGCAACAATAAGCTGGGGCCTCGTAGATACTCATTTGAATAGGCTTTACATCTTCTTGCTTGCCCACCTTAATCATGGAAGCCAAAGTAGCCAAAGCATCCGTTATTTGGTTTTCTTCTCGTGGGAGATAACTAAAAGTGATATTATCGAATTCTTCAATTAACTCCAAGACTATCCTTCGATAATTGATCAATTTGGGGTCTCTTGTCTCCCATTCACCTTTTAGTTGGTAGATCACTAGTGCAGAATCTCCATATACTTCCAGCACTTTAATTTTGCGTTCTATGGTAGCACGGAGTCCCATGATACACGCCTCGTATTCTGCCATATTGTTTGTACAATCAAAATCCAACTTGCATGTGAACGGGTAGTGATCTCCATTTGGGGATACCAAAATTGCCCCAATCTCATTTCCAACAGCATTTGATGCTCCATCGAAATTCAATTTCCATAGGCAATCTTTTGCAGTGTCTTCTTCAGTAGCTGCCACATACATTAAATCCTCATTAGGGAAATCAAAGTTTAACGGCTCATAATCTTCTAAAGCTCTGCTAGCTAGGAAGTCGGCTATTGCGCTCCCTTTTACAGCTTTCTGGCTCACATAGACAATATCAAATTCAGACAGCAGAATTTGCCATCTAGCCATCCTTCCATTCAAGGTGGTTGCCTCCATCATATACTTTAGAGGGTCTAATTTCGAGATCAACCAGGTCGTGTGATACAACATGTATTGTCTCAATCTCTGAGTCGTCCAAATCAACACGCAACACAGTTTCTCAATTGGCGAATATCTCATTTCGCACTCAGTGAATTTCTTACTGAGGTAGTATATCGCCTTTTCTTTCTTTCCTGAATCATCATGTTGACCTAGCACACATCCCATAGAGTGATTAAGCACCGTCAGATATAGGATTAATGGCTTATCTGGGTGCGGGGGTGACAGTACTGGAGGGTTTGACAAATACTATTTGACCCTATCGAAAGCTTTTTGACATTCATCATCCCATACGCCTGGATTATGTTTCTTCAAAAGACGAAATATGGGATCACATTTCTCGGTTAACTGTGAAATAAACCGAGCAATATAATTTAGTCTTTCAAGGAAACCCCGAACTTCTTTTTGAGTGCGTGGTGGGGGCAATTCCTGTATAGCCCGGACTTTGTCCGAGTCAATCTCGATCCTTTTCTTGCTGACTATGAAGCCCAGCAATTTGCCAGACCTAGCTCCAAAAGTACATTTAGCAGGATTGAGACTCAGTTGGAATTTCCTTAACCTCAGGAACAGTTTCTTCAAAACTCGGATATGTTCTTCTTCTGTTCTAGACTTTGCAATCATGTCATCCACATAAACCTCAATCTCTCTATGCATCATATCATGGAACAAGGTCACAATGGCCCTTTGGTATGTAGCTCCTGCGTTTTTCAACCCAAATGGCATTACTTTATAACAGAATGTACCCCACAATGTTATGAATGTAGTCTTTCCCATATCTTCAGGATGCATTTTTATCTGATTGTACCCGGAGAAACCATCCATAAAGGAAAACAATGAAAAGCCTGCTGTATTGTCTACTAGAGTATCAATATGAGGCAAAGGAAAGTTATCCTTTGGGCTAGCCTTATTTAAGTCTCTATAATCCACACACATTCGTACCTTACCGTCTTTTTTAGGGACAGGTACTATGTTGGCTGCCCATTCTGAATATTTGATCTCTTGCAGGAACCCAGCGTCGAACTATTTTTGAACCTCTTCCTTTATTTTCAGCACAATATATGGTCTCATCCTTCGGAGCTTCTGCTGAATTGGCTTGCAATCTCTTCTTATGGGTAAACGGTGTACTGCAATATCGGTACTTAAACCAGGCATATCCTCATACGACCATGCAAAGACATCCTTGAATTCCTGTAACAACTTGATAAGATTCTGCCTTGTTTCTTTGGCTATACACGTTTCGATTTTTACCGCTTTCCCTTCCTCCAACATCATAGTCTCTACTGCTTCCTTATGAGGCCGAATTTGTCTCTCCTCCTGCTCTACCATTCTTAACAAATCGGGAGATAAATCACCGTCCGTGTCATCTTCAAAATCCTGTAACATTTCTAAACGTATGTCTTGCTCAAAAGGATATTTTGAGTCCATGGCAGCGTCGCTCAAATCATTGATATCCAAGGACCTGTTGCAGTTCAAGAGAATACGGATAGAATGAATGAATTCGTGAATGGATTATGTATGATAATGACGAAAGAATGATCAGAAAACAAAGAAAAGAATGGAAAAATGTTTGCTTCAAATGATGTCGAAAGTACACTTTATTGATATAATAATACTTGAACATGTGCATGTTTCACAAAAGAAATCTTGTTGCACTTAGGCTTAAAGCAATAAGTGTATTCTGGACAGTACTCTGAATAAGCCTTAAATACTACAGGAATTTCCTCTGCAGTCCAATTGTTTAAAACGCTTCCCGGTTCATAAGGTCGAATATCTGATAAGATTCCTTCTTCAACTGTCTCTTCAGATATGGCATTAATGCAGACATTACCCAACATCGCTATGATGTCCTCTTCCTTTAGTGTCTTCGACTCAAAGTGAATTACCCCTCCAGAAACAAAGGTTTCGGATATATGTGGAATCATCATGGGTTCCCACTTGGTTTCCTCTCCACTCAAACGAGCGCGCCTTCTTTCTTGTCTCTTTTCCAACTCTTTCCTTTTTTTGTTTTGCATCTGGCCTAAATTCTAGACCAAAGTGATCTTGTTTTTCTCTCAATATTGGGGCCACAACTATCCCCTGAAGATACTTTCCAAGTCCTCTTCCCGGTAAAGCGCCTTTCCCCACGGTCATTTTTAATCCCATTCTTGTAGTCTCGAAAATTCTTAGTTTCGGGATTCTGTTTCCTTCCATAATAAAAGTTGCATTCACGAACTCGAGAGATCGGAAAGAACATTCAGCTGCCTCGTCGTTTATCTCCAAGTACAGCATATCACTAGTCACAGCCGCAATAATGTCCTCCTCAACTTTTATTGTTACCAGCCGACCATCTGCTACCAACTTCACCTTCTGATGTAATGATGAAGGCACTGCCCCTGACGAATGTATCCAGGGTCTCCCCAATAAGCAGTTATAGGAAGGCTCGATATCCATCACTAGAAAATCTACTTCGTAAGTAGCTGGGCCAATTGGTAAAGGTACCTCAATCCTCCCCATGACTCTTCTTTGGGTGCCATCAAACGCCTTCACTATACTGTGGCACTCCTTCATGTATGAACTGTCTACTGGTAATCTGTTTAGAATGGACAAGGGCAATACATTTAGCACAGACCCGTTGTCTATTAAGACCCCTAGTAGTATGTGCCCTTTGCATCTAGCGGTAACGTGCAGAGCTTTGGTGGATCCTCTACCACCTGGCGGTATCTCGTCGTCATTAAAATAAATGAAGTTGTCCGCACTTATGTTTCCGATCAATCGATCTAATTTATTAACTGAGATGTCACTGGCGACGTAAGTCTCGTTTAAAACTTTCATCAGCGCATTCCTGTGTACTTCTGAGCTCTGAAGCAAAGCTAACATAGATATGCGTGCTGGTTGTTTGTGCAGCTGTTCTACCACACAATATTTACTGTGTTTCAAAAATTTGAGGAACTCCTTAGCCTCTTCCTCAGTCACTGGTTCCTTGATTCTCGGCTCAGGCTCAACTGGCTTTTCTTTCTCTTGTTCCACCATTGGAGCTTTCCCTTTTATTAAGTCATAGCGTCTCCCGCTTCGAGTATGGAAACCTTCACCTAGATCTTCCTTCGAAGTATTAGCCGAATTCTCTTTCCCTGGGACTGTTACACTGCATTCATAATTCCAAGGAACCTCCTTGCTGTCTTTATAAGCAAAGGCAGTGGGCCTTCGTATTATCACTTTCGGCGCTACTCGTATCCCAGCCTCATTACTAGCCGAATTCTCCTTTCTGGGGACCACTATATTGCACTCATGGTTCCAAGGAATCTCCCTGCTATCTTTATGAGTAAAGGTAGGGGGTCTCCGTATTACAATTTTTGGCGCTACCTGTATCCTCGCCTCATCATTTTTGGGACGCGAAATAATGATCATCGGAAGGTTGACTTTCGAATTCTTTACCGTTGACTCTGACGCGCATATGCTCCTTTCTTCTATGCCTTCATCATAAAATTCAACTTCTTTGTTGTTCATTAAATTTTGCACCAGAGTTCTAAATTCCCCACAATTCTGAATTTCATGCCCTGACTCCTGATGGTACTCACAATAATTTGTCAGCTTTCCCTGACTCTTTTCAGCAACTATTAATCCATGTTTGACCATTTCTCTCCAGACCAGTCTCAAAGGAGTCTTAACCTCTGCGACACTTGCTTTGATTCTTTTCTCTGAATTTTCGCTAATTGCGTTGACTCCGCTATTAGCATGATTGGGTAAAGGATTTGTTTTGTTTGGTATGTCATCTAACTCCACCACACCCATGTTGATAAATTTTTCCACCAATTTCTTAAAAGCAAGGCAGTTCTCTATTGAGTGCCCAGTGATTCCCGCATGATATTCACACTGTGCGTTCGGGTCATACCACTTGGGATACGGAGGCTGCATTGGTTTTAGATGATAAAGGGACACAATGTGCGTGTCGAACAGGGTTTGATACATTTCCTTGTACGTCATCGGAATCGGTGTGAAGTGTATTTTCTCATTATTTTGTCTTGTCGTGCTAGGTTCTTTCTTGGGTAACCCCTGCTGCCCCGTGGCCATTGCTTTCGGCTGATTAATGGTGATTGACTTCGGGTACACTATGCTCGCATTATTCACCTCACTTTCTTTCTTCATTGAGGGCATCTTTTTGGCACTTTCCCCCGTCTCAATTCCTCCACTTTTTATAATATTCTCGATCATTTCCCCAGTCGTTACGATGTCCGAGAAACTCCTGGTTGCACTTTCTAACATATGCATGAGAAATGGGGCTTTCAGTGTGCGGATGAAGAGCACTGTGGTTTCTTTTTCCAGAAGTGGTGGTTGGACTTGGATGGCAACCTCCCTCCACCTCTGTGCATATTGCCTAAAGCTTTCATTTCCCTTTTTTTCCATGTTTTGCAGAGTGATCCTATCGAGGGTCATGTCTGTTACGTGACTGTACTGCTCTAGGAATGCTTGAGCCAAATCTTTCCATGAACCAATTTTGGCGCGACTCAATTGGTTATACCATTTGGCTGCGGCGCCCACCAGGCTATCTTGAAAGCAATGAATTAGCAACAGATCGTTATTAGTGTGTCCTGCCATCCTTCTACAAAACATAGTAATGTGGGCCTCTGGGCAACTTGTCCCATTGTATTTCTCGAACTCAGGCATCTTAAAATTGTATGGGAGCACCAGGTCAGGGACCAAACTTAAATCATTAGCATTGATTCCATGACGTTTACCAGCATTTTCCATAGCTTTAAGTTTCTCCTCTAACCATTTATATTTATCTTCCAGCTGTTTTGGTAATTCCATTTTCGGTTTTTCAGCAATCTCATCCAAATCAGGAACATTGGGATTGATTGGATTATGGCCAGGGTTAGAACTTGAGCCGTCCTGGAAATTCATTGGTATCGATGCTATGGCTGAAATTTGTTACGGTCTGATAGTGACAGATGGCCTTTGTGGGCTTATCTCTGGCGGTACATGTGTATGGGTAGGAGTAGAGCCAGAAGGAAGTTGATTACTTTCAGCAGTATTATCCATAGGGTTTTTCTCTTTGTTGGCTAGCAATTGAGTCAATCGGGACATCATATTCTCTTGTGATTCCATCATTCGATCCATCATATCCTGTTGGATCTTAGCTAACTGCTCCTGCATTTGCAACTGAAGTTTTTCTTGCATCTCCCTTTGAAGTTGTTCAAGCTTTTCTATTCTTTGATCCATATCTCTAGTTTTCTTTCTTGTACCGTAGGGATATGACTCTAATGGGGTTTGGTCGGTTTCCAGGTTGCTCTAAAATAAATTTTCTTTATTATTAGCACCTTTTAATGATCTTTAATGTATATGCATGGAATGGAGAGGAATGCATGAATGCAGAAAAGACGTCGATTCCGATTCAATTTTATTTAGAAAGCTTTACTGGAGAATAAAGCCTTTTACATAGAATCGAATTACAAATAAGGCTTGGCCATAGCACCTAAGATCTTAATTTTCTCGAGTAGCGCAGCTAATTCCTGTCCGCGATCTGACCGCGTTTCAAACTGCATACTCAATATATCAGCTAGTATGGCCAAACTCCGTAAATAATCAGCTATCTCTCGTATCTGAGTTATAGCTTCTCCCATAAGGTGATCCCTATCTCTGACTTGATTTTGAAAATAGTGAAGCTCCTGTTCCCTCCGTCCTTCATCCATCTTTAAAGACTCGATATAAATTTGGCAATTCTGCAAGGCCATTTCTAATTCTTCAATTTTCCTCTTCATTTCTTCGATTTGGCTTAATCTGGCCTTTAATTCTTTCACAGAGTTACGGCTTTGATGATGGTGAAGATATCTCTCGAGTTCTGCGACTCTAGCCCTTAACTCGTTTCGTTCACTACAGCTTTCTGAGAGGCTCTTTTCCACAGATTCATTTCGTGTTTGCACTTCTCGGAACTTCTTCTCCCATTGGTTGGCCTTAGTTCTTTCATTTTGAACTTCCTGGCACCATTGTTCTGGAGTTTTTCCTAAACCGGTAGTCCTCATCGCTAGACGTATCTTCTTATAATCAGTTTTTAAGCTGCTGAGATCCTCTTCAACTCGATTTTTCTTTTTTTTTTTTGCATTTCTCAGCCTCAGTCTTCTGTATTTCCACGTCTAATCTTAAATGCATCTTCTCCTCTTCTAGCTGTTAGATCTTTTTCCCAAACTCTAGACTCTTCTTTTCAAAGTCTTGCCGTATAATCTCTAATTCAGACGGGATAACTTGCAAACATTCCTCTATTGATCGAGCACTTTCTAAATTCGGTCCAGGTACATTGTCGTTAATCCTTTGACAGAACCAATCATTATACTCGGGTGTCGTCATAGAACCCACGGCCAATCTCTTCATTCAGCGAATCTGTTTCCAAGCGTCATGCATCTCTCGCACTCTTTTCTTGTAATTGTCCCCCTGATATGAGAACTCAGATTGAGCCAACCCATGAGTAACCGGTATAAATTGCCTTGACTCGTATTGTCTTAGTGCAAGCAACGGAGCATATCCAGTAACCCCCCAAATCCCAATCAATGGCACATAGTTAAAACTTCCACAACGATAGAGGATCTCGTTAGGGACCATCCAAAAAGCTTTCCATTCTACATTCTCCTCTTTAAGATTTTGAAAGATTTCCATCCACTTTTCTTCTGAAATGTCGTTTCTCCTTTGTGTAGGAGCTTCTTCCTTTAGTGGAGAGTAATTTTTGTAGAAAACCCGACAAGAGACCTTGTCCCTCTTCCAAAAGTGTCCGTGAAACCAGGTTAATTACAATTGTGCGCATCCAATAAATCTACCTTCACCTGCCCTCCGACATGAACTCAAAGATCTGAATGTCTCGGCTAGTATTGCTGGTACCGGTGTGATTCCTTTATTCAGACGATCGTATAGGTCAGTGACTGCTTCATCTATGTGCCTTAAAGCCTTAAGAAAGATCACCATACTGTAAATGCTCAAGGCAAATATATCTATCCTCTTTTTCACGTCCGGATGTGCTAAGATCAAATCTCTCATAGCCACCCAAGGAATACATTTACCATCACCTTTCTGCTGAATTCGATCAGTAACCCAAGGCTCATTCATCCCAGTAATACTTATTAATTTCTTTGCGAAAGTTGGGGCGTTAGCGACTTTGGCGTAAGTTTTGTCAACTAAAATCTTTGGACAACGAAGCAATGACGTATACTCCTCTATGGTGGGCACCAAATCTACTCTTCCGAAAGTGAAACAATTATACGCAGGATTCCAAAACTAGGTCATAGCCCGAAACAACTGTTTATCTACCTTAATATCTAGCAAATAGGGGATATCACCATAATTTTGGTGGAATATCTGCTTAGTTCCGTCATCCCAACGGGCCCATATATCTCTCAACTCTTGTAGCTCATTTTGTACCACACTGACGCGAGTAAAGTCCCACAGCTCCGATATGTATCCCTTAGCCAAACTGTCCCCTTTCTCTAATTGTAATTTTTCTGACCATGTGCGGACGGCCGCATTGTCTTCGACTCTATCAAGGAATTTACTCTCCATGTTAAACCTTCTAACTTAATAATCGAACAAGAATCGACACCTTTTAAATGAGAAATGACATGCAAGTGACAAACAAATCAAAACAAGTCAGTATCGCATAATCAGAACCAGTAAAATATCAAACACTTATCCAAGTGACCCCTTGAAGGTTGGTATTCTATCTAGGTGAGCTCTTAGGGTCTACTATATGTGGTTTAACTCTAAAGAGAAGGTACCTGAACCAGCAGATTCCTCAATCCTCACCCATTATAGGCTCATATGGATCGAGTTCAGTTCAGGGGAACACATTTCCCTATGGCCATGCGGAGGTGAAAACCTCACGAAGCACATAGGTACAGATGTGTCCCGGAAGTAGTCCCCTAGCCCATGCGGAGGTGAAAACCTCACGAAAGCATAGCATCTCGCTCCCACTTAAAGGTGTGACCACAATGGTCATGCAATGTAATGACAAAGTATTTCATGAGACCCAACCTTAGCACAAACCAATGCATCAAAAGAAACATGATTTTTCAAAACAATTTTCCAAATTTTCAACAAAAGGACAAAGAATAATCAATTTTATGGCATGACTCTCTTATAAAAGTCCCCAGTGGAGTCGCCAAGCTGTCGAAACCATTTTTTTATCGTATTTGAAAAACGGGAATCGACTTTTAAAAATATGGAGTCGCCACCAATCTTTTTTTTGTTTAGATGTGATCGGGTCACCTATAAATAAATTTTGGTCTACGAGTTTCCAGAAGAAAACAGGTTCGGGAGTCGTTTACGTGCGAGGAATGGTTAGCACCCTCGTAACGCCCAAAATTGGTACCTAATTGATTAATTAATGTCTTAATGTTGAAAAGTTTGAAATGATTTTGAAATTCTATTTTTTTATAATTTTAAATAACTTGATTGAATATTGAAATTCTCTTGTTCCGAAGAAATAGAATATCACATCCAGCACGATTGGACACGATAATTTGAGTCCTCGAATTCAAGATCATTCCCAAAATTCTCTCAGCACATGTATTGAAATTTTGAAAGGGTATTTGGTTATTTGGTCAAGCAAGAAACCACACCCAGCACGGTTGGGCACGATCTCTCCGAATTTCCAAACGTACAAATATTCCCTTATTTTAAAAGTATGGAAGAAATTTTAAAAGATATTCGTTTATTTGGTCAAACAAGAAATCATACCCAGCACGATTGGGCACGATTCCTTTGAATTTCCAAATGCACAAATATTACCTTATTTTGAAACTTTTAAATAAATAATTTTAAAATCGACTCGAAATCTCTTTATTGAATCATGAGAAACAGTAATATAATACAAAAAAAAATATGTGAATATAACAATAATAAAAATGAATGACAAGAATGTTAATATGAATGTACAATTTAATATAACATCAATAATTTCACAACTCTTATTTGGAAATCCTCAACATCATTAATCGAGTGACAATAAAAACTAAAATATAACCAACTGAAAACAAATTAAAATAAAATATTGCAAATTTTAAAATAATAAATAAATAATATGTATTAATTTAAGTAATGTATACATAAATAAATAAAAAAAACTTGATGTAAAATAATATATATAAAATAATAAGGATATATAAAAGTGTATAGGACAAATAAACATATAATAGATGTATGTACAAAATAATATAAGATCAATAGCATATAGATATACATAATATAAGACCAATAGTATATACATAATAACAGATTTAAAGTATACACATATATAAAAAATAAAACCTAAAAAAAATGAATAAAACTTCACGTAAAAGAGATCGAAACAAAAAGTGATATAAGTATATATAAGGAAAATAAAATAATCAAGGCAAGTTTGAAGATGGATAACATGTATATATATATATATAATATAATAAGTAAATTAGATTTTTGAATAAATAATATGTAGAAAATTATTTTAAACAACTAGTAAAATAAATATTACATTAAAAAGGGTTAAAATACATAATATATATATATATACATAATTTTAAATAGATAATGTACAAACACTATTTAAATATCATATGATAAAGCAATTTAACACTAAATAAATTAATTAAGTAAGCTAAGGACGAAAATGGAAGTCAGAACAATGTTTTAAGAACAATCAGTAAATAAATAAAATGTTAAGGCCGAATTAGGGACTAAAATGAGGCGCTCGTAAACTTAAGAGGATCAAAATAGCAATTTCCCGAAGTTATTAAGCATTGCTTTCATAGAAGGATTAAAATTAAAATAAAATAAAATTTAAAGGCAAAATTAAAATAAAATAAAATTTAATTGAAAAACAAATAAATTTCGGAAGGACCAAAAGGGATATTTTCCCAATCAGTGAAAACACGCGGATCCTCTGGTCGGGTTGGGTCGCGCGCGCGGATCCTGAACCATACGATGTCGTTTTGGGACTTTTGGATGCCGACCAAAACGGCGTCGTTTTGTATGTCTATATAAGGTGAAATTTTTGTTAAAGTTTCATTTTTCTTCTCAGCCTAAAAAAAAACTAACTTCTGTTTTTTTATTTTCTCTGCAGGGATGAAATCTGGCAGGATTTCGGCGGTCTTCTGTCACCGTCCGTCGCCGGCGACCGCCGTATACGGTGGCGCCGAGGTAAGATTTTCTCCTCTTTTTTTTATTATTATATATATATGTATGTATATGTATATGTATATATATATGTGTATATGCCGAAAAGATTCGAGAAAATAAAAAAAGGGAAAAGAAATCACCTTTACCGTTTGGATTTTTGGTAGGTTTTTAGTTTTTTTTTTTTTTTTTGCTTTCTTGTACTTAATCTACTGACTATCTCTCTGATTTTTGTTGTTTTTTTTTTGTTTGATCTTTTGATTTGTATTCATAAAAAAAAATATGCCCCTCTTTCAGTACAATAATCGGCTCTTATAGAGCAAAAATAAAAATACAATATATTTCTTTTTTTGATTGCTGTTGCGTTGGCTTCCATTCTTGGAGGGCATGGTGGCCAACAGAGGTGAGTGGGGTGGCGCAAGTGGAGGCTGACGTGCGGAGGCCAGTGGAGGCATGCGACGCCAAGGGCTAGGGTTTCAGAAACCCTAGCTAAAACTTTAAAGATTGGGCCGATTAGATTGGGCTCTTTTCTTTGGATTTTTTTATTTATTGGGCCTAATTCGGTTTGTAACGGGCCCGGGCCAAAATGGGCTTCTACACACACCTTTAACCCTAGCCCCGTTACAACCCTGTTAAAGACCTTTTGATTAGTGTATCATCTCATATTACAGTGGTGGAGATTTGATTTTCAGGCAAGCCTATGGGATTAACTTTTCAGGTTCGACTTCTGAGAGCTTAATTTTGAACCTTAAACACCTCGAGTGATTTGAGTGAATCTTTAGTGAGGATGTCAATCCTTGTCGATTTTGAATCAAAGGTAATTATTTAGATAAGGGGAAACGCCTACGTTTTTATGCTACAAATATATGACTTTGATTGTTTGAATCTTTAAGACTCTTCGAGTTAAATCATCCATGTATAACTTATCTATGAATTATGATGAGGCACTGTTGATAAGAATTATGAATTATGGAAAGTTCGTTTTAATTGTAAGTTGAGAATTTTGCTTGAGGACAAGCAAAAGCTTAAGTGTGGGGGTATTTGATAAACCGTAATAGTAACATATTTTAATCCCACATTTAGTATGCTTTTGGATGATTTAAGCCTCAATTTATATAAAAAGGTGCTCTTAATCCTTTCGTTTCATGTCTTATACTCAGGAAAGCACCCGAGGATAAAAAGAATGAGAAACGAGCCCAAAACGGAGCAAATTGGGCCAAGGTGGAAATCGACACGGCCTGGACTTAAGCCCACACAGTCGTGCCTTGTTGATCATCTAGAACACGGCCTGACCCCCGACTCACACGGCCGTGCCTCATTAAAGAAGTCCGAACACGGCTCAAAGACTAGTCACACGGGCGTGTGACATGGCCGTGTCCCTGTCATGGCAAGGAAAAATTTTATTCGGATTTGGATACTTTGGGGCAAAGAAACACATTCCAAGAGCCTACATATACCCCCTAAGTTGATCCTTGAAAGGGGCGGTTAGCGAGGCCAAGGAGCCAAGCTGAGAAGGTCAGATTTGTGGGAATCACTCGAAGATAGCCAGTTGATCCATCCCAAGAAGCCGGAATTCTACTCAAGGCGGCGGATTTCTCCTTCAATTCCTTCAGGGAGTTTTAGGGATTTTTTATGTTTTGTTTTATCTTTTCTCTTGAGATGTTTTCTTTATTTATTATGAACTAAATCCTTCAGATACCTGAAGAGGATGAAACTTAGATGAATCTTATTATTATTTTCTAAATTATTTGATAAATACTTAGTTTGTTCTTAATTATGCAAGCTTAATCCAAATTTGATGTGCTTAGGTGGAGGAGGAATAGACCCTGCTTAAGAGTAGATCTAGCATAATTAAGCGGAGTTAATCGCACGCCTAGAGATAGGGTGACGAGATTTTGCTGGATTAAGGTGAAACCTAATATGGGAATCCATAGATCAATTTACTGCTATTCTGGAGGGTTATTATTCGAGAAAGAGATTTTTGTTAATTAACCTAGGGTTAGACGTTATTCGCCTCGAGAGAGGGTTTAATATACGTTAGGGAGCCTTACGGATCAAACTAAGTAAATAAATCGTATGGTTCAGGATTAAATAACAAGTGAAGTCTAGGTGGATTCTTTCTGAGGGTATCGTCTTAATCAACTGAGTTTTTCCTAAAGTTATTTTCCCAATTCATCCTTTTTGTCTTTGTGTCTTTGGCTTAGTAATTAGTTTAGATTATATTAAAGCAACTTCACTTATTTTAGGCTAAATAATAAAAAGAAGGTTAGTATTAGTACTTTTAGTTCCTTTGGGTTCGATAATCCGGTCTTGCCTAAGCTATACTACTATTCGATAGGTACACTTGCCTTCAATCGTTGTCAGAGTTATTTTTCAGGTTTGATCATTCTCTTTACAAATTTTAAAACTCGACAGACACACGATCAATGCCCTGTTCTGACACAACTTGGACACACGAGTGTGTCTAAGCACACGGCCTACCCACACGGGCGTGTGACCTCTGTAACTTTGAAAAATGTTAAGTTTTTGGAAAAATTTCGTATGTGCTCGGTTTAGTCTCGACCCCTTTCTAATGCATGTTTAAGGTCTCGTAGACCTTATTAAGGGACTTAATGACATTGTTTGATTATGATTTAATGATGTATGAACAATGAAGGTTAAATGTTATGATTTGATTAGTAATGCCTCTTAACCCTATTCCGGCGACGAATACAGGTTAGGGGTGTTACAGGGTGCCAAACTGGTGTGTTGGTTAGATCCGTGCATCCGTCCGAGTCCTAGTCGTGTTAATAGGGGTAAACATATAATTAAAGTTTTATAATTGATATTAAGATGGCATGGTATGAGAAATGGAATTGAGATAGTAAACTGAAAATAGAATGTGAAATATGTTGTAAATTCATTGAATACACAAGTTATATACTCATGAATTGAATGTGGAATGGATAGTGCCATGGTTTAAATGATATGTGAACAAATTATGGAAAGCTATTACATATATAGCAAGTGATGAAAATTGAGTTTGGTATATAATGATGTATTCATGAATTGAGTAATGCATGGCTAATGTCATTGTATGAAGAAACTTGGTTTTAAATATTCTATTGTGCCTATAATTATTATGTGCATATTATATTGTTTTATCTTTAAATGTTTGAATTATAGAAATACCATTGAGTTTTACTCAGCGTATGGTTTTGTTTTCCTTGCGCAGGTTAGGTACTTAACTTTTGATCGCCGATTCAGCATCCAACAACGATCCCGATCTCAAAAGCGGTGATGTTTATCCTTTTGTGTCGGCATGTACCTAGGGTGTCTAAATGTTAATTATTTTGGGGGTGAAATGTATATGAGGTTATAAGTATAATGTTGGCTTAGTGTATATATATATATATATATATATATAACATGTGCTTGTGTTTGAAGCCATAGTATAGTATGGTAAATGGAATAAAAGCTTGGTATGTGCATGTGAATTTAAGTTAATGTTTTAAGTATATATATGAGATAGGCCAAATTGTTGAATTTTGGCATGTTTATAATTTGAATTTGAATGATGTTTTAATAATATAAATTGGTGATATAAATGTGGTACCAATGAGGGTACATTGGTTAAGCACCTAGGATGATTATTTTGACATGATTTGAATGTGTTTGATTGTGTTTTGAACTAGTTGAACGAATGATTTTTGAATTACTTAGTGTCCAAGCTTGCAGGGAATGGTAAACTTGTTGTTTAAGGTACATTCTGAGTCAACACAGCCAGACACATGAGCGTGTGAGACACACGGCTAGCATACGGGCGTGCGAGGCCATTTCGAAAGGACACATGGTCTGGCATAAGGGCGTGTGGCTTGGCCGTGTGACCCAAGTCAGAGAGTTATACAGGCATGGACATGGGCTGGGACACGGCCGTGTGTCCCTATTTCAAATACCCACCCTACAGCTTTGAAATTTTTCTAATAATTTTCGAAAAATTTACTGAGTCTCCAAATTAGTCTCGACTTATTTCTAAAGTGTATTTTGGGCCTCGAGGGCCCGAATAAGGGACAATATGCATGAGTTTAATTGACTTCTGACTTGAATATTATATGATACAAAATATTTGAAATTTATGTCTGTTTGATCGATAAACTTCGATAATACTCCAAAACCCTATTCCAGCGATGGATATAGGACGGGTGTTACATACTTAGAGAGAGCCACATTAGATATAGTCACCTTAATTTTATTTTACTTTTTGTGTATTATTTTCTCTATGAATTTCTAAGCCCTATTTTCTAGTTAAAGGAATTTTAATGTTTGATTTTTCGAAGTTTGTGAGATTTAATTGTTCTTAATCTTTTATTTGTTATTTAGTATTTGCTTGTCTTCTGATTTGTTAAATATTGATATTTTATTCAATTGCTTAGAATATTTGCCTTATCAACTAGAATTTTTAAATATGTAATTTTTTAAATTTATTCTAATACTTGTGATGTAACATCCTGAAAAGGGCCTATGCATTTTCGGTTTAATTGTACGAAATGACATGTCTTAGGTGTTATGAATGTATTTTGAACATTTTTGGAAACCTAGAAATGTATGGAAATGTGAAGTTTAAAAGAGGAAAGTGAACATTTTTGGAAACTAAGAAAGGTAAGGAAATGATTTGGAAATGATTCAAAAGAGGAAAGTGAACATTTCTGGAAACTTGGAAATGTAAGGAAATGTTAGGTTAAAGGAGGCCAACGAAAATTTTTGGAAACTTGGAAATGTAAAGAAATGTCAAGTTTTAAGGTTTAAAAAGAGAAAATTAAGGCAAGGTGGCCTTAAGAAAATTTATAGGAGGAATTTGACACACAATCAGGCTTGGAAAAGTGACCTGAAGATGTCACTTAAGGCCCAGGTAGGTGACGCCACAAGCTGTGCAAGGGGGCCTGAGTTCGAGTCACTTAGGGAGCAAAATAAAGTTTTTATTTTTGCTACAAGGAGCAGAGTGATGGACGGCTACAAGGCTTTTAAAAGAGGAGTTTTATTCTCTTTAAAATTCGGCTAAATGATGGATAAATATGGGATTTATTTATCATTATTTTCAAGAGATAATTGTTGGGTTAAATTCTTTTATTTTGTGATAATTCAAAGGATAAAGCTATCAATTAGAAGAGTGGTGGCCAAGTAAGGGACTCTAGTTAGTAATTTCGGCTATAAGAGGAGAAAAATAGGGCTACTCATCAATTTTTCTTCCTCCTCTTCTCTCTACCGAATTCCCTAAGCAACATTCTCTCTTCTCTTTTATTTTTGTCAAGCCGAAATCTACTTCTTCTTTATCCCTCATTGTCGATTCTTTAAGCCTCAAGAATCCAAAGTGTTGACACACCTCTAGGCTATAGCCATCTAGCCTCCAAGTCTTCATAGCCGATTGTTCATCAAGTCTCTAAGCCGAATCTCTGAAGTGGTGACAGGAAGGATCTGTCGATTTCAATATAAAGGGTAAGGATCTATTATTTTCTTTCTTCTTTAAACCGAAAGTCAAGGTTCTAATGCCATATACATGTTGGCCGAAACTTTGAAGGAAAGCTTCGGGATTTTGTGACTGTCGACTACAAGGATGAAAGTTTCGGGATTTCTAAGATCTAAGGTAAGGCAATCGGTCTAAGGTTATTTCTTATGTTTAAAACGATTGAAAATTAGATCTAATATATATAAGTCTATAGGGATCTCGACAGAGGCATACAAGGATTCCAGGATTTAGATCACAAGGTAATATGTATAAGTACAACCGGCCAAGGCCTATTTTGATATCTAGATCGATTTTATAATTGTTTTAAAAGCCGGAACTAACCCCTGATGAGATTTAGTGCTTGGCCGAATACAAGAAGAAGCATAGCAGCAATTTTGGGATTTGAATAATCATCAAATCGGCATCAAAGGTAAGTTTTAAGAATACAAATCCTACTAGGATTTGGTATTATAGCCAAATAGGAATTATGCTAAGTAATAAGTGATAAATCAAATGTAGGGATTAAGGATCTAAGCATTAGATCAAGCTTTTCGGGATCTCAAGAAATTGCTAAGCGAATCAGGTGTGTACCCCACACTAATTCTTAATACGTTTTATGGCTAGGTTTAATAAAAATATATGTGATATTAAGAATATGAAAGCGGCTAAGGTACCATGTTATGGTACTAAGTACTCAGGTATGTTTCCTACTCCTACTAGGATTATGAAATATGTTAATTGTAACATGAGAATAAGAATAAGAATGTGAACTCTGGCATATTTATGCATATTACTATTATATGGGGCATATGGGTTTTATTTTGAAGGGGAAGTGAATGTGGTGACCTAAGACTAAGACCGTGATATCTGAATGTGGTGACCTAAGACCATAGTAATCTGAATGTGGTGACCTAAGACCACAATAATCTGAACGTGGTGACCTAAGACCACGAATGCGGTGACCTAAGACCGCGATATGGAGTGTAGCGGAAGGAGGGTCGACTTAGTAGTCCCCACGGTGTACAGGTTGGTACGGGGGAGTGTAGCGGATGGCTTAATAGGTTTGGGTTTTGGGAATGCATCATAACTTGTATGCTATGATATGAATGTGTGATAATTGTTATGCCTGATTCGATTATGATTTAGTGTTGTGTACACATTGAGTCTGTTGACTCACCCCGTTGTGGGACCATATTTCAGGTGATGAACAGTGATGGACCGGGACGGCAGGACTTGTGGTGGCCATGCTCAACTTGAAGTTGTTATTTTTATTGGACACTTTATCTTTATTTAAGTACTCTGAATTAATTGGAAATTATTTGATGTAATAAGGCCATAAGGCCATAGTTGAATTGTTTTCCATTTATTTTATTATGTTTATGAGTTTATCTATTAAAGTTTAAGTGATAATTTCTTTTAAACTAAACCCCAAATATTTTGTCACCTAAGATAAAAAGGGTTTTTAATATAAAAAAAAATTGAATTCGTTTTCAACACAAGCCCAACCCAAACAATATTTTTTTTTAAATCACACAAGTTTTCCCTAAGTAATAAAAAAATTTGAAACCGGTTTACTTGAGGAACATACCAAATCTAGTCAAAGCTCGTGGGTCGGGTTTGGGGTGTTTCAATTTGGTATCAGAGCCCAGTTTTAAACTCTCGGCCTGTGGTTTAAGGCCCAAAACGTTTCAAATCGAGCCCAAATAAGTTTTTATGAAAATATTTTTGAAACTAAGCAGGTTTTTCTGGCATGGCACCTAAGTCTCTGACCCGCAGTCTACCAGGTAAGTACCCCTAACCTTTGTGTGATTTTATATTATGCTGTGTAGAAGGGTAGAAATGGAATGGAACGTAGATTAGTATGATAAGTACTTGAACCCTAGGACTAGTGTACCCCAACAAATACATAAGACTTAATTGACTAATTAAACAAACCTGTGTCTAAGTCGCCGAGTTAGGGTGTGGCAACCATTGTGCGCATGTCTAGGATTGGTATTCGGTGGGAGCTTGGTATTTAAGCAGTCCGCGTGACTCACCTCCTCTCCACTCGAATCCTACCTGGTGCGTAGCTTCGGTTCACCCTAACCAAGAGGACTTATTCATGGGCTAAACCTTTAACTAAAACCCGAAAGGGACCAGCCGCATTTTTATGGAAACCCTAGTGTTAAAACTTTTAAAAAAAAAATTACCCTTTTGAATTGCAAACACGATTTTATAAAATTCTCTCAAATATTCTTGATTTGTGAAAATTACTAAAATACCCCTAGTGGTAAAATTACAAAAATGCCCTTGGTTTTTAAAATTACCATATTACCCTTGATTTGAATAAAATTTCTCTATTTTGTAAAAGTGTCCAAAAACTCTATTTTGTGAAAATTCAAGGTACTTTGATTTGGGAAAATTACTAAAATGCCCCTGTGTTGTAAATTACTCAAATACCCTTAGTTTTTAAGATTTTCAAAAAAATACCCTCGACTTTTGATAAAATGTTTCTACTTTACAAAAATACCAGAAACTTCTGTTTTACAAATAACAAGATACCCTGATTTGAAAATTTACGGAATTACCCCTGGTTTACCACAATTACCAAAATGACCCTAAATTCTCAAAATTTTTGCAACATTATCGTTTTGGAAAGAACAATTCTCAAAAAGAACTCTCAAAGTTTTGCAAAATTTGGAAATACCCTGGAAACATTAAACTTTACAAATTTACCCTGGTTTATTACCAAAATACCCCCGAGATCCAAAATTACCGAAATACCCCCGAATTTCAAAAATTTCCAAAATACCCCGGGAATTTAAAAATTCCAAAATACTTTTTGACAAAATCACCAAGGAACTTTTCTTTTGAAAAATTACGAAAATACCCTTGTAGGACAAAATTACGAAAATGCCCCTGGGTAGTGGAAAAACAATAACAATGGAAACTACAACATTTCTTTGAATGAACGAAGGTTCATAATTGTTTGATGGATGTATGAATGAATAGAAAGACTGTGTGCATGTATGAATACGAAAGAACCACTTCTAAAACTCCTTTCATAAAATTTCTTCGCGGGTAATCAAGTGAAACAAAAGTACTAATTCATAAAACTTTTTAATCAGATCGCGACGTTAGAAATGAGCTCTAGAGGACGTGGTCGTCGTGGACGCGGTAGAGGAAGAATGACTAGGTCAGAACCCGTTAGATCGGGTCAAGGGTCTGATAATGAGGTACCACCGCCACCACCCCCCAGCTGTTGGTGTTGAGCAGCAGGCTCAGACGGGGGAGGATGCTGTGTCGCAGGCTGTGCTGCGAGTTTTGGAGTTGGTGGCTGGTGCAGGAGGAAATTCGGGAAATCAAAAATCTGTACCCGAGCGACTTCGAGCCAATGGAGCCGAAATGTTTCGTGGAGTATCTAGTGTGGCACCCAGTGCAGCTGAGTACTGGTTGGAAGCAACTGAGCGCATCATGGATGAGCTTGATCTGACCCTTGAGGAGAAGTTAAAAGGAATGGTGGCACTGTTACGCGATGAAGCATATCAATGGTGGTTAACTGTTCGGGATGGTGCCACAGCTGAGGATCTGACCTGGGAATATGTTAAGGAAGCATTTCAAAAGAAGTATGTGGGAACAAGGTATACTGATGAGCAAAGGAAAGCATTTTTGGGACTGGTTCAAGGGAACAAGTCCGTTGCAGAATATGAAGCTGAATTCCTGAGGTTGAGCCGATATGCTCGAGGAGTAGTGGCAACGGAGCATGAACGTTGTGTCCGTTTTGAGGACGGACTAAGGGATGATTTGAGATTGTTGATAGCACCACATCAGGAGCGGGAGTTTTCTGCTTTAGTAGAAAAGGCCAAAGTAGCCGAGGGGATTAAGGATTCTACCAAGCAGACCATGGATCGGAATAGGTTAAAAAGAGGTTTTGAATCGTCTGAATCATCTGGGAATAAGAGGCCTAGCGTTGATGGGCCGCGGAATCAGCAAGCTGGTACAGGATGGCAGTATCGTCCTTGTGATCATTGTGGAAAGAAGCACTTAGGGAAGTGCTGGAAAAAGACGGGAGGATGTTTTAGGTGTGGGTCCAAGGACCATATGCTCAAGGATTGACCTAAGAAACCAGATGAAAGACGGCCAGCAGCTCAGAATGTTAATCAGGCCGGTAGAGGTGGACAGCAACCTCAGCAAGTTCGTGGATCGAACCATGGAGGAAATGGTTCGGGCCGAGGACGTGGAGCACCAAGCAGAGATGCTGAAGGTGCAGACGCGAGGCAACCAAGGTTGGTTTATGCAGTTGGCCGTCGCGAGGAAGAAGATGTGCCAGATATGACAACGGGTACGTTCCTTATTTCTGGAATACCCTTAATTGCTTTGCTTGTTATAGGGCTAGCTTATTCTTGTATTGCTAGGGAAGTGCCTGAAACCTTGGATGTAAACCTAGAGAATGTGCCTAGGAAGTATGATAGTTCTTTAAGATCAGAGTGCGCAGCAGTAGCGTAGTGGGGTGAGTTAGACCGTACGATTGTTCGTTAGTAAGTAATTTCGAGGACAAAATTATTTTAAGGAGGGTAGAACTGTAACATCCTGAAAAGGGCCTATGCATTTTCGGTTTAATTGTACGAAATGACATGTCTTAGGTGTTATGAATGTATTTTGAACATTTTTGGAAACCTGAAAATGTATGGAAATATGAAGTTTAAAAGAGGAAAGTGAACATTTTTGGAAACTAAGAAAGGTAAGGAAATGATTTGGAAATGATTCAAAAGAGGAAAGTGAACATTTCTGGAAACTTGGAAATGAAAGGAAATGTTAGGTTAAAGGAGGCCAACGAAAATTTTTGGAAACTTGGAAATGTAAAAAAATGTCAAGTTTTAAAGTTTAAAAAGAGGAAATTAAGGCAAGGTGGCCGTAAGAAAATTTATAGGAGGAATTTGACACAGAATCAGGCTTGGAAAAGTGGCCTGAAGATGTCACTTAAGGCCCAGGTAGGTGACGCCACAAGCTGTGCAAGGGGGCCTGAGTTCGAGTCACTTAGGGAGCAAAATAAAGTTTTTATTTTTGCTACAAGGAGCAGAGTGATGGACGGCTACAAGGCTTTTAAAAGAGGAGTTTTATTCTCTTTAAAACTCGGCTAAATGATGGATAAATATGGGATTTATTTATCATTATTTTCAAGAGATAATTGTTGGATTAAATTCTTTTATTTTGTGATAATTCAAAGGATAAAGCTATCAATTAGAAGAGTGGTGGCCAAGTAAGGGACTCTAGTTAGTAATTTCGGCTATAAGAGGAGAAAAATAGGGCTACTCATCAATTTTTCTTTCTCCTCTTCTCTCTGCCGAATTCCCTAAGCAACATTCTCTCTTCTCTTTTATTTTTGTCAAGCCGAAATCTACTTCTTCTTTATCCCTCATTGCCGATTCTTTAAGCCTCAAGAATCCAAAGTGTTGACATACCTCTAGGCTATAGCCATCTAGCCTCCAAGTCTTCATAGCCGATTGTTCATCAAGTCTCTAAGCTGAATCTCTGAAGTGGTGACAAGAAGGATCTGTCGATTTCAATATAAAGGGTAAGGATCTATTATTTTCTTTCTTCTTTAAACCGAAAGTCAAGGTTCTAATGCCATATACATGTTGGCCGAAACTTTGAAGGAAAGCTTCGGGATTCTGTGACTGTCGACTACAAGGAGGAAAGTTTCAGGATTTCTAAGATCTAAGGTAAGGCAATCGGTCTAAGGTTATTTCTTATGTTTAAAACGATTGAAAATTAGATCTAATATATATAAGTCTATAGGGATCTCGACAGAGGCATACAAGGATTCTGGGATTTAGATCACAAGGTAATATGTATAAGTACAATTGGCCAAGGCCTATTTTGATATCTAGATCGATTTTATAATTGTTTTAAAAGCTGGAACTAACCCCTGATGAGATTTAGTGCTTGGCCGAATACATGAAAAAGCATAGCAGCAATTTCGGGATTTGAATAATCATCAAATCGGCATCAAAGGTAAGTTTTAAGAAACAAATCCTACTAGGATTTGGTATTATAGCCGAATAGGAATTATGCTAAGTAATAAGTGATAAATCAAATGTAGGGATTAAGGATCTAAGCATTAGATCAAGCTTTTCGGGATCTCAAGGAATTGCTAAGCGAATCAGGTGTGTACCCCACACTAATTCTTAATACGTTTTATGGCTAGGTTTAATAAAAATATATGTGATATTAAGAATATGAAAGTGGCTAAGGTACCATGTTATGGTACTAAGTACTCAGGTATGTTTCCTACTCCTACTAGGATTATGAAATATGTTAATTGTAACATGAGAATAAGAATAAGAATGTGAACTCTGGCATATTTATGCATATTACTATTATATGGGGCATATGGGTTTTATTTTGAAGGGGAAGTGAATGTGGTGACCTAAGACCACGAACACGGTGACCTAAGACCGTGATATCTGAATGTGGTGACCTAAGACCACAGTAATCTGAACGTGGTGACCTAAGACCACGAATGCGGTGACCTAAGACCGCGATATGGAGTGTAGCGGAAGGAGGGTCGACTTAGTAGTCCCCACGGTGTACAGGTTGGTACAGGGGAGTGTAGCGGATGGCTTAATAGGTTTGGGTTTTGGGAATGCATCATAACTTGTATGCTATGATATGAATGTGTGATAATTGTTATGCCTGATTCGATTATGATTTAGTGTTGTGTACACATTGAGTCTGTTGACTAACCCCGTTGTGGGACCATATTTCAGGTGATGAACAGTGATGGACCGGGACGGCAGGACTTTTGGTGGCCATGCTCAACTTGAAGTTGTTATTTTTATTGGACAATTTATCTTTATTTAAGTACTCTGAATTAATTGGAAATTATTTGATGTAATAAGGCCATAAGGCCATAGTTGAATTGTTTTCCATTTATTTTATTATGTTTATCAGTTTATCTATTAAAGTTTAAGTGATAATTTCTTTTAAACTAAACCCCAAATATTTTGTCACCTAAGATAAAAAGGGTTTTTAATATAAAAAAAATTGAATTCGTTTTCAACACAAGCCCAACCCAAACAACATTTTTTTTTAAACCACACAAGTTTTCCCTAAGTAACAAAAAAATTTGAAACCAGTTTACTTGAGGAACATACCAAATCTGGTCAAAGCTCGTGGGCCGGGTTTGGGGTGTTTCATGTGACAAGCAACATAGGTGGGTATGACAAAGATATACATTCAATGTTGTGTGTGTTGGATCTGGTGCACTAAGTATAATATTTTGTCTATGTACACTTATAATTTTTTCGAACAAATTGGTTAATACAATTATTCATGAATTACATTAATACCCTTTTGTATATTGTTCTCATGTCATGTAAAACAAAATAGAAGCAAATATTAGCTCACTTGTTATCTAATGTTTAACTAATACAAAGTGGTATTATGTAGTCGAATCGTAATACAGAAAAATAACTTATATTAGTAGACGAACCTAAACATATCTTTAGTTTAATCGAAAATGAGCAAACCAATTGAAAAACTAATATATCATAACGGATGACTCCAAGAAGATAGAGACATAGATGTGACTGACTAGACTGACAGTATATTGGACTGGACCCAAGGAGAATAGATCATGAATCTGTTTATGGATTTATTCACTGCTGACATTCATAGTGTAGGATACTTTAATCCTGATGGATGATGAACTATGTATGTGTGACTAGTATACTTTGATGTAAGTAAAAGCTTGAGTTCAAACAAATAAAGAACCGAAAGCTGGTGTGTTAGGTATACGACTTCTGCAGTATGCAGCGTCATTCACAATAGTAGAATTCATAGCTTGAGATATGGGTAAATGATATCCTCTTATTGGCATTTGTAACGTGTAGGTTTGTACAAGTGTACACAGTCGTTATCAAGTAATAAGTAAGTATCAAGTTATCGTCTCCACATGGATTGTATTTGTGTTAAATCACTTAATTTGTAAAATTATATTAATAATTTGGTAAATAAAAACATAATATGGTTAAGAAGAGATGATTAAAATTGAATATATCAAACTAAATGCAATGATCCCTAATGCAAATTATCCTAAGTATGCAAACTATATGAATGAAATAGATTTTAGCAAAATTAAACACAATTCGCAACAATTATAACATAAATAAACTAGGACAATTACTTTAATTAAACTCAATTTATTATCAACATACTTAATAACATTCGGAAAATCATTCCATTGCAACTCGATTTTTCATGAGTTTGGAAACCACATTAGGTCCTTTCAGAATCCTTCACTTAGTAAATATGCATTTTACTGATCCTTATTTACTAAGGGTTTCTTAGCATTCGTGTGAGGTAATAGGGACGTGTCAGGTTTGAAACAGTTTAATCACACAAATCTAAAAACTATGCAGATAACAGAGCTTGGTCAGAGTTATTATGCAACCTACAATTTAATCGGGTTAGGATCTAAATTGAGCATGCACATTTCAATTATGTGTCCACTAGCCATCATCTGGTTAGGATCTCTCAGCTAATTCAGGTGCATTTCAATCACGTATGAACGAAATAGAGACTTGAATTTAATTGAAAACATGATCTATTGAGGCACAAACATTATAAGCATGAATCAAATAAATATTATTTAATCAAAGCAATCATCCTAGCTTAAATAAAATTAAGCTAACATTGTTGTAAACAAGAACAAAGAACACATAGCAAACATTTTGAAATTAAATCAAAGAAAAGAAAGATTCAACCCAAATCAAAGTGGCTGTCACCCAACACTCTGATCGACGAGGCTCCTTCACTTCTTTGCCTTGCTCCTTTGCTGATGGCTCTCCAAGGTGGCCGCCCAAGGGCTCTTTAAGAGGATTTAATTGCTAAAATCTCTATGAAGAGATGATTAGGGGTGTGAAAAATTCGGGTAAAACCAAAAAAATTCAGTTAACCCACCGAATTCGATTAATTGGTCGGTTAACCTAATTTTTTTAGTCGGAGTCAGTTAATTATTTTGTGATTTTTCGGTTAACGGTTAATTCGGTTCGAAACCGGTCGGTTAACCGAATTTTTTTGGTTTAATCGAAAAAATTAATAAATAAAATTATAATATATAAATAGGCACACTATTCCCCTAAACCCAATCCCTAAACCCAATCCAAACCCAAATATCCAACCCAACCCAATTACCCAATCCAACCCAATTATAAAAATTAAAAATAATTTAATAAATAAAAATAAAATTCTAAAACTAAAGCTAAAATTATGTAATCTTTTTAATTATGTAGTGATTCATTTTGGGTAATTCGGGTAATTCAGTTAATTCGGGTAATTCGGCTAATTCGGTTAATTTTTAACCAAAAATAAAAAACATATAATTTTCGGTTAATTCGGTTAACCGAAAAAATTTCAGTTAATTCGGTTAATTTTTTTGAAAAAATTTCGGTTCGGTTAACGGTTAAAAATTTTGAAAGGTTGGTTAATTCGGTTAATGTTATTTCGGCTCTATTAACCGACTGAACACCCCTAGAGATGATGCTAGGCGTGGGAAATGGAAAATGCTAAGAGAATTGAGAGAGAAGAGAGAATGATGAAGGATGAGGGATGATGAATGAATGAATGAGGGGGTCTTATTTATAGGTGAGGAGAGGGGGATAGTTTGCTAAAAATAGGAGGTTCCATCTCTTCAAGCATCTTCAAAGGGTGGTCGGCCATGAATTGAGAAAATTGAGCTGATTTTTGCTTGATTTTTGCTCAATTTAAGTGCCACAACAACTCATGACTGAGACTTGGTCAAGTGCAAATCCTTAGGCAAATCTCTAATTTCTTCAACATTGCAAGGACCTTGTGCAACTAAACCAAAAAGTGGTTTATGTGGACAGCCAAGTGTAGCATAAAATTGGGTTGACTTGGTCTCCAATTTAGACGGTTTTGTAATCCAACAAAGCTATCAGACTTGTCCAAAATAAATCAATAAATTAGAGGACCAAAGATGTAACATCCTAAAATTATGGGCCTATGCATTTAGTGTAGGGATAGAATTAATTTGTTAATTTAAGTGATAGGGGTCTAAATTTGGGCTTAGAATTAGGCAAAGGCCCAGATTAAATTATTTTAAGGTGGCATCATTAACAATTAAAAAGGAACAAGTTTTGGGTCGCATGGAGCCCATGTTTTTGGGCCATTTCGGCAATTAAATGGAGTAAGGGTGACACCACAACAAGGGATTTAAGGGATTTAAATTTAAGTTTAATGAAGCCCAAATCTTTTAATTTAAATGAGTTAAATTTTGGCATTTAGAATTAATGAGGTGGACGACTACAAGGCTTAAAAATAGGAAGATATATACGGATTTTTAAGTGATAATATCATAGATAAAAAGGAGAAAAGTTAGGAGCTTATCTTCAAAGGAAGTGTTGGCCGAAAATCCACCACCTAGAGGAGTGTAAAATTCAGCTACTGCATGGCATAGAGGGTGCCAAAATTCTCCTCTCTTCTAGCTTAAATTTTAAGGGCGTTTTCGGTATTTAGCAGTAGGTGTCAAAAATCTATAAATAGGGGGGCTAGCTCCATGTTTCTGAAATTGAAAAACTTTAAAAATCTCTCCCTTAGTGCCGAAATTCCCTAGCCTCTCCCTCTCCAAATTTATTTCTTCAATTTCTTCAAAAGCCGAAACTTTTCCCCACTTTCTTTTCCCTTGTGCCGATTTCTCTAAAAAGCCGAAGCATCCATCGCGTTTTCTTTTGTTCATCCTATTTGAGAAATTATTCTATACTTCCGGCATTTAAATCTTCCATTGGTATTGCTGAATCCTCTCTCTAGTGCTAGCCGAATCTCCTAAGCTAAGGTAAGAGTCGATTTTTGTTTAGTTCTCATAATCTATTCCCGGTTTTTGAAAAGCAAAACCCGAAAGCTAATAGTTTAATGGTTTTCGGGATTTGAAGGAAGCTTGGTCGACTAGATCTAAAAGCCGAAAATCATTAGTCTTCAATTTCGGGATTTTAAGGTAAGAAGAGTTGTTTATTCAAATACATAAAATTGGGTAGAACACTAACCATGGCCGAATATAGGAGAGGCCCTAGTTTCACATCCTTCCGGCTTTTTGAGCAAAGTTGTAGATCGGTTTAGCAAGGGTATCAACATTAATCAGGTGTGTAGACCTCTAACACACTACTAATAAACCTGTATGTATATCTATTCATGTATGTTATGGGCTAAAAAGCCGAAATAAGGCTGTATAGACAGTCGAATGGAACCCTAAAAGGGTTAAGCAAGAATGCCAGGTACGTAAACATAGAGCTCCCTATGTGTATTGAAAAATATATATATGACTGCATGATGTTTTCTTTATGTGTGTATACATGGGATGGGATATTGATATGATGAAGGGGAAGTGCATGATAGGTCACGCAGTGATCGGTGGTAGAAAACCCACAAATATAAATGCTAAGTCACATTGTGATCGGTGGCTATGCCACTTTTAATGATTCCTACTTAATAGGAATAGGCAGTACGGCTGTCGTTTTGGTGTGTAGCGGATGGAGGGTTGATTGTAGAAATCCCCCAAGGTGTGATGGTTGGTACGGGTTGGTGTGTAGAGGATGGAAACCTAGAATGGGTTGGGTTATTCATTCTTTATTATTTATTATGTGATTATGATTGATGCCTTCCTGTATGGGCCAGGGCCCATAATGTGTTTGTGGGCTCAGGTCGATGTGTGTTTTGAGATTTATACACTGAGTCTTTGTGACTCACGCTTTCCTTTTCTCTACTCTTCCAGATGAACAGTAGATCGTGGACATGGGAGCCGGGACGGACTCGAGGGGCCATCAAGTTCTATTTCTACAAGTTATTTTCTTTTGAGATTTCTTTAGGTTTAATTTATTTCAATGTTATTTCGAGAATATTTATGTAATAAGACCCCCAGTTTTCATGCAACTAAGTCGTTTTCAATGTTAAGCACTTTATGAATTTTATGATAAGGTTTATTTATACTTAATAATACTTAATACAAGGTTTCATTTTTAAAATGCCGCTTATTTACTTAAATATTGTCTAATTAACTCACATATTTCAAAAAACCATCAAAGCAAAGGTTTTCAAAGTACAGCCGTGACATGCCAGATTCGGTCGAAACGCATGGGCTAGGTTTGGGGTGTTACATTTTGGTATCAGAGCCCAGTTCAAAACTCGGGCTGTGAAACTAGAAGTGTTTTAGAAAAAAAATTTTAAGAAAAAGATTTGGTTTGAAGACATGGCCTTCGAGTCTACCGGCATCCAATCCACCCAGGTAAGTATTTTGAACTCCTGATTGTGATATAAATGTGGGCTTAATGGGCTTTATGGGACGTAGACTATCTAGAGTAGAACTTGATGGACTCTAGGCTTAGGCAAACAACTCTTCAATTCCATAAGACTTAATTCCACTAAACAAAACCTGTAAATGAGTCGCAAGACTAAAGTGTGGCAACAGGCATATGCATGTCTAGGAGTAGATCCGGAAGAGCTTGGTATTTAAGCAGTCCAAGTGACTCACCTCCTCTTCGCTGGAATCTTACCTGGTGCATAGTGATTGTTCACTTTAGCCATGACAGGGTGTGGCAATAGGCATACGCATGACTAGGAGTGGATTCAGGGAGAGCTTGGTATTTAAGCAGTCCTAGTGACTCACCTCCTCTTCGCTAGAATCCTACCTGGTGCGTAGTGACTGTTCACTCTGGCTATAAAGGACTTGTTCATGGGCTGAACCCATAATTAAAACCCGAAAGGGACCAACCATCCTATTTTGCAAACAAAAACCCCTAAGTTTTGTATACTTCGAAAAAAAAAACACTTGATTTGAAAATGTTCACAACTATGAAGGAAATTACAAAATTACCCTTATTTTGTAAAATGACCAAAATAACCCTGGTTCGTAGAGTTACCAAATTACCCTTGTTTGGTAAAATTACCGAAATACCCCCAAATTTCAAAATTACTGAAATACCCCTGAATTTTAAAATTACCGAAATACCCACGAATTTCAAAATTACCGAAATACCCCCGAATTTCAAAATTACCGAAATACCCTTAAATTTCAAAATTACTGAAATACCCCCAAATTCTAAAATTACCAAAATAACCCCTATTTTTAAAATTACCAAAATACCCCCGGGAATGCAAAATTACCAAAATACCCTTATTTGACAAAATCACTAAAGAACCTTATTTCGAAAAATTACGAAAATACCCCTATAGGATAAAAATTACGAAAATACCCCTGGGTAGTGAAAACAACGACAACAACACCAACAACAACACTTTTCTGTAATGAACGTGAGTTCATGTATATGTTTCTTAGAGGATATGAATTTGAGATTGTGTGGTGAATGCGAATTCGAAAGAACTACTCTTAAAGCTATTATTCATAAGACTGTTCGTGGTTAAAACAGTGGAAGAAAACTAATAGTTCATAAAATTTCTAATCAGATAAACGCGAATCGGTAGAATGAGTACAAGGGGTCGAGGACATTCGCCACGTGGTCGTGGTAGGGGTAAAAGGACGGTGTCGGAACCAGTAGGGTCTGGTCATGGTTCTGGAAATGAGATGCCAGCTGTGGAGGAGGAACTTCAGGATCAGACTGCCGGAGATGATGTGGTATCTCAGGCAATGTTAAGGGTTTTAGAGAGGGTTGTTGGGGGTGGTATGGGTGTAGGAGCCCGGAAATCTGTGCCGGAGCGGCTTAGGGCCAATGGGGCAGAAGTGTTTAGAGGAATTTCTGGTGTAGCCCCAAGTTCAGCTGAGTATTGGTTGGAGGCGGTAGAACGCATAATGGATGATTTGGATTTCACGGAGGAGGAGAAGTTGAAAGGAGTGGTATCCCTCCTGCGGGATGAAGCATATCAATGGTGGCTTACTGTTAAGGATGGTACAGTGTCTGACCGTATCACCTGGGAACTCTTTAAAACGGCGTATCAGAATAAGTACATTGGATCGAGTTATGTGGATGCGCAGCGCAGAACATTTCTGAATCTGGTTCAAGGGAGTAGGTCAGTAGCTGCGTATGAAGCTGAATTCTTATGTCTTAGCCGTTATGCTCGTGGGATGGTAGCTACGGAGCATGAACGTTGTGTTAGGTTTGAGGATGGCCTGAGGGATGATTTGCGTGTTTTGATAGCCCCACATCGGGAAAGGGAATTTGCTGTCCTAGTGGAAAAGGCTAAGATAGCCGAGGAGGTTAAGTGGACTGAAAAGTTGAATCGGGATAGAGATAGGGGAGGAAATAAGAGGAATTTTGAATCGTCAGGGGCAGTTGGGCAAACTCAGAAAAGACCTAGGTCAGACGGGTCGAAACAGGATGGGAGACCTGTTGCGGCTAACCAGAAACAAATGTGTGCTCGATGTGGTAAGTTCCATACCGGTGAGTGTTGGGCAGGCACTGGGAAGTGTTTTAGGTGTGGATCTACAGACCACCAAGTTAGAAACTGTCCGCAGCAACATGGCAGTGAAGGGCCCACAGGTCAAGAGAATGCACCACCGGGAAGAGAAGGTCAACAACCACCAAGAGGTCGTGGTCAAGTCAATGGTGGCAGTGGCACAGGACATGGTCGTGGAGGTACAGGTTATGTTGAGGCAAGGCAGCCCGCCTTGGTCTATGCAGCACGTCGCCAAGGGGACGAGGACGCTCTAGATGCGAATACAGGTGCGTACCCTACCATAGTATACTAAGTGCTTATTTTGGCTTTAGAATTAGAGTGCGCAGCGAAAGCATAGTAGTGAGACTTAGGTAGTATGATTACTAGTTAGTTGGAAATTTCGAGGACGAAATTTCTTTAAGGGGGTAGAACTGTAACATCCTAAAATTATGGGCCTATGCATTTAGTGTAGGGATAGAATTAATTTGTTAATTTAAGTGATAGGGGTCTAAATTTGGGCTTAGAATTAGGCAAAGGCCCAGATTAAATTATTTTAAGGTGGCATCATTAACAATTAAAAAGGAACAAGTTTTGGGTCGCAAGGAGCCCATGTTTTTAGGCCATTTTCGACAATTAAATGGGAGCAAGGGTGACGCCACAACAAGGGATTTAAGGGATTTAAATTTAAGTTTAATGAAGCCCAAATCTTTTAATTTAAATGAGTTGAATTTCGGCATTTAGAATTAATGAGGTGGACGACTACAAGGCTTAAAAATAGGAAGATATATACGGATTTTTAAGTGATAATATCATAAATAAAAAGGAGAAAAGTTAGGAGCTTATCTTCAAAGGAAGTGTTGGCCGAAAATCCACCACCTAGAGGAGTGTAAAATTCAGCTACTGCATGGCATAGAGGGTGCTGAAATTCTCCTCTCTTCTAGCTTAAATTTTAAGGGCGTTTTCGGTATTTAGCAGTAAGTGTCAAAAATCTATAAATAGGGGGGGCTAGCTCCTTGTTTCTGACATTGAAAAACCCTAAAAATCTCTCCCTTAGTGCCAAAATTCCCTAGCCTCTCCCTCTCCAAATTTATTTCTTCAATTTCTTCAAAAGCCGAAACTTTTCCCCACTTTCTTTTCCCTTGTGCCGATTTCTCTAAAAAGCCGAAGCATCCATCGCTTTTTCTTTTATTCATCCTATTTGAGAAATTATTCTATACTTCCGGCATTTAAATCTTCCATTGGCATTGCCGAATCCTCTCTCTAGTGCTAGCCGAATCTCCTAAGCTAAGGTAAGAGTCGATTTTTGTTTAGTTCTCATAATCTATTCCCGGTTTTTGAAAAGCAAAAGCCAAAAGCTAATAGTTTAATGGTTTTCGGGATTTGAAGGAAGCTTGATAGACTAGATCTAAAAGCCGAAAATCATTAGTCTTCAATTTCGGGATTTTAAGGTAAGAAGAGTTGTTTATTCAAATACATAAAATTGGGTAGAACACTAACCATGGCCGAATATAGGAGAGGCCCTAGTTTCACATCCTTCCAGCTTTTTGAGCAAAGTTGTAGATCGGTTTAGCAAGGGTATCAACATTAATCAGGTGTGTAGACCTCTAACACACTACTAATAAGCCTGTATGTATATCTATTCATGTATGTTATGGGCTAAAAAGCCGAAATAAGGCTGTATAGACAGTCGAATGGAACCCTAAAAGGGTTAAGCAAGGATGCCAGGTACGTAAACATAGAGCTCCCTATGTGTATCGAAAAATATATATATGACTGCATGATGTTTCCTTTATGTGTGTATGCATGGGATGGGATATTGATATGATGAAGGGGAAGTGCATGATAGGTCACGCAGTGATCGGTGGTAGAAAACCCACAAATATAAATGCTAAGTCACATTGTGATCGATGGCTATGCCACTTTTAATGATTCCTACTTAATAGGAATAGGCAGTACGGCTGTCGTTTTGGTGTGTAGCGGATGGAGGGTTGATTGTAGAAATCCCCCAAGGTGTGATGGTTGGTACGGGTTGGTGTGCAGAGGATGGAAACCTAGGATGGGTTGGGTTATTCATTCTTTATTATTTATTATGTGATTATTATTGATGCCTTCCTGTATGGGCCAGGGCCCATAATGTGTTTGTGGGCTCAGGTCGATGTGTGTTTTGAGATTTATACACTGAGTCTTTGTGACTCACGCTTTCCTTTTCTCTACTCTTCCAGATGAACAGTAGATCGTGGACATGGGAGCCGGGATGGACTCGAGGGGCCATCAAGTTCTATTTCTACAAGTTATTTTCTTTTGAGATTTCTTTAGGTTTAATTTATTTCAACGTTATTTCGAGAATATTTATGTAATAAGGCCCCCAGTTTTCATGCAACTAAGTCGTTTTCAATGTTAAGCACTTTATGAATTTTATGATAAGGTTTATTTATACTTAATAATACTTAATACAAGGTTTCATTTTTAAAATGCCGCTTATTTACTTAAATATTATCTAATTAACTCACATATTTCAAAAAACCATCAAAGCAAAGGTTTTCAAAGTACAGCCGTGACATGCCAGATTCGGTCGAAACGCATGGGCCGGGTTTGGGGTGTTACAATAGAATAAAATTTATCCAATTTAAATAATTAATTACAACCCAAATTATTAATGAAATAACTAAAATTGAATATTTAAATATAATTTTATATTTTATTATTTAATTCAATCATGCATAGCCCACTTCATGCCTTAAAAATATAATATGCTCAGTTTAATATAAAATAAGCCATTTTATGCATGAAAACTATATAATAAAGCATAAAATCACATTTTAATAATTTCTATGTCCTAATTTCATATTTTCACATATTTCATTAATTTATTAAACAATTACTTAGTTTAACAACAAATTTAAGTAAAAAGGTGATAAATTATATAGGAAAAATCCTATATATTTTTTCGTTTACAGCATTACATGATAGATGAAATGTAAACGTGACCACGAGTCGTTCGTCTTTGCGATGAATGATTTGATACTATTTGATAGTAATTGACTTTTTGTGAAGGAAAATGTAATGGTTACCATGAGATAAAATAAGATCATATTGGGAAAACAAATTTATCCCAAAGAGATTAAAGATATCTTATTAGGGTAACACACTTATGACCAGGTCATTGGATGAACACTAATTAAGTTGCTTTCGTAATGGTATGTCATTAGGGAGAGCTCAGTCACGGTACTATAGTGAATTGACTTTGTGACTAAATGAGCTTATAATTAATAGGCAAAAAGTTGGACCTTAATTATAAATCATTTGAGCCCTAATCAAAGATGTCCAATTAGTCCATCTGCTAGCTCATTGAAACCATAAATGAATTGCATGTTTCAAATGAACAGAAATTGATAGAAATGAAAAAGTTAGAGAAATGAGAAACATTTAAAAATGAATGTGGTTTTCTTACAAAATGGAAATGACCTGAAAATTTATTTTATGGGTTTTTGAATTATTAATTAATTAAAGTCCGAAAATGGAATTAAATTAATTTATCATAGTGAATCCGTTGAATGTTAGAAATATTAAATATATTTTCTCATAAATTCTTTTATAGTAAAGTTGCAATGAAGATTTTAACGGAATTGGAATAGGGTTGAGAAAATTATATAATTGGGAAATTAAATTATGATGTTTATTTTGGAAAATAGAATAACATATATTAGGTTTGATTGAATTATAAAGTACTGGGTTAAAAATCTGGGATGTAACACCCCTTACCCGTGTTCGAAGCCGGAACCGGATCTGAGGCATTACCTAACTTAACTTGCTTAAACACATCACATCGGGCTATAAAATTTCATTTTAACATAAAAAGTTTCCATTTAAACACATATCCTACTCATTTTAGGCCTACGAGGCCCTAAACATACTTCCGAGAGGTTTCAGAATTAAACTGAGAACTTTTACACACTTAGAAAAATTTTGCCTAAACAGGGGCCACACGCCCGTGTAAAATGGGACACGCCCATGGGGGCAGGCCGTGTGGTCACACACGCCCATGTCCCTCACCCGTGGTCGACACTGACTTATTTCACACGTCCGTGTCCCTTACACGGCCTCGACACACCCGTGTCTCATCCCGAGTGCCAAAACCTTGGCATTCTATTTATGACGTCATCATCTCACTAAGGTCACACGGCCAAGGCACACGCCCGTGTCCTTAGCCCGTGTGTCGAATTAAATTTCCAATTTTAGGTGCAGACTTCACACGGCCCGGACACACGTCTATGTCCTAGGCCGTGCCTCCCACAAGGCTGAGACACACGGCTGTGTCTCTGCCCATGTGTTTAATACTGGGCATACTGACTTGCAATTCAAGCATGCAAGGGGACACATGGTCGATCAACACACCTATAGGGCTAACCGTGTGTCACACACGGTCTAGACACACGCCCGTGAGTCTACCCGTGTGGACAATTAGATGGCTATCTACCAAGCCATTTGCCACCCTATCAAGTAATCACACTCATACTAAAACATTTCAACATATAAGATGGCCAAATGGTACCTCTATGAACTCAAAAGAAACAATACATCCACAAAAGCATACACTTCATGAAATTCATTTTCATTAAACATAATAATTAGCCAAGTATTGGCCCAACTTTAATGACCTTTTACAAAATGAATTAGAACAACCTTAGTAGCCAACACATTTGGCTTACCAATATGACCTAACAAAATACTCAAGTCCTATACATGCCATATTCAAAATAAATCCAATTTGGCTATACCAATATGTGGTCGATAATGTGATCTCCAATTCTGATGTCCGCAAATTTTTGAGCTAACTTTGAAATACTACAAGGAAAAAAGGCAATGAAAAGGGGTAAGCATAAAGCTTAGTAAGTTTGCATGCAAATAAATGGCAATAATAAGCTCACAATATAATCCATCCATGGCATTAATTAACCATACACAAGCGATAGGCTTCTTGCCATATTTATACATACTCATACTTGCCCTTATCTAGCACATACCATGCCACATATCGTAATTGTTTCTTTATGATTTACTCATGAGTACCTTTTTTAACTCAATCACATAACTATTAGTAAAATCCTCTTCACTATTTCTAGGCTAATCAATTCATCCCGATAATTCACTAGGGATACTCAAGGAGGTATGTTCATAAGCATTAGCATAACACGAAACCAATGCCACATCCCAGATGTGGTCTTACATGTGGTCATTTCTGAGTGCCGATGCCATATCCCAGATATGGTCTTATACGAAATCTCTCATTAAGCATCGATGCCATATCTTGGATATGGTCTTATACGACTCTCATACTCAATACCGAAGCCATATCCCGGATATGGTCTTATACGAAATCTCAATTCGGTGCCGAGGCCATGTCTTGGACATGTTCTTACACGTGACCTTATTCACCTCATATCTTGATGATAGCATTTTCACACTTATTATAGTCCCACCGGGACTTCAACATCTCAACTTTTATCAACTTTCTCATATAACACTAATATTCAATTTCATAGAATGTTGTTATAATATCAACCATTCTCAAACATGCTAGCATAATTATTGATTCATCACATACAAAATTACCTCGATTTTAAAATAAGCTAGATCATCGATCTAGTCCGAGACTTTATTCTTTCCCCGATCGAGGTGGACTCTTGGTTCTTCTTGCTTATAATAGCAAATTAGCTCGTTTTAATCATCAAATTAATAAAAGCATTTTAATAATCATACTTTGGTAAAATTACTATTCTGCCCTTAGACTTTGGCAAAATAATCATTTTACCCCTAGGCTCGGAAATCAATTCTAATCAAATTTCTACCTTCAACAAGTGATCGTGTGTCAAAGTCTTAAAAATTTATAAAAAGAATGATCGAGCCTAGAAACTAACTATGATAATGATTGAGGCAAACGCACCTATCGAACAATAGTATAATTTAGTGGCAAGACCGGATTGTCGAACCCAAAGGAACCAAAAGTACTAATACTAACTTTCTTTTTATTATTTAGCTTAAGAATTCAAGGAATGATTATTTAATCTAAAATTAACTAACTATTAAGCTAAAGATGCTAAGACAAAAAGAATGAATTGGGGAAATACTTGTAGCAAAAACCAATTGATTAAGACAGTACCTGAGGAAGAATCCACCTAGACTTCACTTGTTATCTAACTCTGAACCAGACGATTTATTCACTTGACTTGATACGTAGGATTCCCTAATTTATATTAATACCTCTTTCGAGGCTACTAACGTCTAACCCTAGGTTGATTAATTGAAATCTCTTTCTAATTAAAACCCCTAGAATTGCATTAACTCGATCTATGGATCCCATATTAGGTTTGACCCTAATCCGGCAGATTTTCGTCATCCTATTTCTAGGGTTACGATCAACTCCGCTTAATTATGCTAGATCTACTCTTAAATAGGGACTTTTCCTCCACTGCCTAAGCACATCAATACTTGAATCAATATCCTGAAATATCAAAGCAAGAATTAAGAACAAATCAAGTATTTATCATATAGTTCAGAAAACAATAACAGGATCCATCTTAGGTTTCACCCCCTCAAGTATTTGAGGGTTTAGTTCATAATAATAAAAGAATACATCTCAGAGGAAAATATGAAACAAAACATAAGAAAAAAACCCTAAAACCCCCTGAAGGAAATTGAAGGGAAGATCCTCCGTCTTGAGTATGATTCCGGCTTCTTGAGATGAATCAACTGGCTTTCTTCGAGTAAATTCCACAATTCTGGCCTCTCTGGCTTGGCTCTTCAGCCTAACTGGACGCCCCTTTAAAGGTTGGCCTCTAGGGTGTTTATATAGGCTTTTGGAATGGCTTTCTTTGCCTCTAAGTACCCTAATCTGAGTAAAATTCCTTTTTGTCACGGCAGGGACACGCCCATGGTACACGCCCGTGTGAATTGTGGCCAGGCCGTGTTCGGGTCTGTTAAAGAGGCACGACTGTGTGGTCTTGGGCCCAGGCCATGTCGATTTCGTACTTTGGCCCATTTACTCTGTTTTAGGCCCGTTTCTCGTTCTTTTCATCCTCCGGTGCTTTCTTAAGTATAAAACATGAAATTAAAGGATTAAGAGCACAAAATTCCACAATTCAAGGAATAAATCATCCAAAAGTATGCTAAATGTGGGATTAAAATATGTATATATTACGGTTTATCAAATACCCCCACACTTAAGCATTTGCTTATCCTCAAGAAAAATCCTCAACTCACAATTAAAATGAACTTCCTTGATTCATAATATTCATCAATAATGTTTCATCATAATTCAAAGATAATTCACAAATTGATAATTTAAATAGAAGGATCTTAAAGATTCAAACAATCAAAGTCATAGTTTTTGTAGCATGAAAATATAGGAGTTTCCCCTTACCTAAATAATCACTTTTAATTCAAAATCAACAAGAGTTGACATCCTCACTAAAGATTCACTCAAATCTCTCAAAGTGTTTAAGGTTCAAAATTAAGCACTCAAAAGTCAAACATGAAGCGAAGAAAAGGAAAATAAAGGAGAAGTGAAAATAAAAAGAAAAGTTAAATGGACTCAAAGGTCTTTTTCCTGTCGAGTTAATGAAGCGGCCGGCATGAACTTATGTAGATCGGTCTTACAAAGAGAGACTGTGCTAGGATCCTTCCGCTTCTTCGACATGGCTATGGTGTATATCAGTAGTTAGGGAGAATGAAGAAAAAATGAAAATGAAGAGTTAAGAGTGTAAAGGGTTATGGAAAAAGAAGAAGAATGGGGAGTAGGTGAGAAGGGGAGAGGGGGAGAGGGGTGGTTTAAATAGAAATTTCAGGTCTGGTACATCCTCACGCCCGTGTACCGTGGGTGTGTCGAGTCATACAACCATATCGCACGGTGGTGTTATGCTTCATTCGTTTCTCCCATGCCCATGTGTAGGTTGCCACGCCCGTGTTGATAAAACAGTGTCGGCCACGGCCGCATCGCACGGCCGTGGTGTTTAGTCGGGGCCCGTGGCTTGAAGATATTTTTCGTTCTGTTTCGTACTATCTCTGCCATGTTAGTACGGGAATCCATAGTATCCACACGGCCACGGCCATGACCGTGTGCAAGGCCGTGTGGTATGGAAATCTGCACTTGGTTAGTTCATAGTTAGGTGCTAAAAAGGAAAAATTAAAGAAACAATAAAAATGTAAAAATTAATGGGGTTAGTGCTCGGGTTGCCTCCCGAGAAGCGCTCGTTTAAATTCTTAAGCTAGACTTACCTCTCATTCGCACATTCATGGTGGTTTTAGGAGTTGAAAGTCCTTTCTCATGCTATCAGTCCTATTATCAGTATATGGCTCAAGTTAAGTAGCGTTTACTTTAAAAGTGCCGAATATAGGATTACTTAGCTCGACTATTCCGTATGGGAAAACCTTGAGTACCCTAAAAGAGATTTCTTTGTTTGTATTAGGGCCAGGAGGAGGTATTCGAGGGTCTGCCTTATCTAACAATTCCTGATTTACGATTTTGAATTTGTTTGTCCCATGGAATGGTGTTGGTTCTGCTTCATGTATTCCTAGTTTCTCCTTAAAATGTGTCTTCCACTCGTCTAGCTCATCGATCTGAAGCCTTCGTTCCTCATGAGTTATTTGCTCGTTGGCATAAGATCTAGGATCTGGCTCAATTGTGTAGTTCCGAGGTGCTTCCTGAAAAGAAGGTTTAACCGAATGGTTATTAACAGAACTTATTTTCTCACCTTGACTACTCGATGTCCTAGCTGAGTCGAAAGCTTGAAGACTGATTGATTCGTCACCTACATAAAGTATGAGTTCACCTGCGCTGACATCAATTTTAGTACTGACAGTTGCTAAAAAGGGTCTTCCTAAAATTAAGGGGATACAATTGTCCTCATCCATGTCTAAAACGACAAAGTCTATTGGGAATACGAATTTATCAATTTTCACAAGTACATCTTCAATTATACCCCTAGAAATTCTAATAGTTTTATCAGCTAACTGAATGCTCATCCTAGTTTGTTTGGGTTTCCTTAGACCTAGTTGTTTAAACAATTTATAAGGCATAACATTGATGCTTGCCCCTAAGTCAGCTAAAGCATTATCAACAGATAAACTACCAAATAAGCATGGAATTGTAAAACTCCCTAGATCTTTTAATTTCTGTGGTAGTTTATTTTGCAACATTGCTGAGCACACTGCATTTAATTCCACATGCGATTCTTCGTCTAACTTCCGTTTGTTTGTCAAAAGCTCTTTTAAAAAATTCCTTGAATCTCGTATCTGCAAAAGAGCTTCAAGAAACGGTAAGTTAATATGTAATTTCTTTAAAAGTTTAAGAAATTTATCGAATTGTTCGTCTGTGTTGTCCTTCTTCGTCTTATTAGGATAAGGTATACGAGGTTGGTACTCTTTAATTACCGTTTTTGGCTTCTTGTGACTTACCTCGACCTTACCTTTCTCCACCAAATTTTCCTGGCTTAATTTAGGCTCATCTAACCCTACACTATCCTGAGCTGTTATGGCTTGAAGTTGTTCATTTGGGTTAATTTCAGTGTTGCTTGGCATGCTGCCTTGTGGTCGTTCAGAGATCAGCTTAGCGAGTTGCCCTAATTGTTTCTCGATCCCTTGAATCAATGCTTGTTGATTTTAAGTGTTGTCTCGGTGTTTTGGAAACGAGTTTTTGACACCGTGATGAATTTTATTAGCATCTCCTCAAGATTCAACTTCTTTTCCTGTGGGTAGGGTTGTCGTTGGAAGTTTCGAGGGGGTTGTTGTCTCTGATTTCCTTAACCACCCCATGAAAAATTGGGGTGGTTCCTCCAACCTGGATTATAAGTATTACTATAAGGGTTATTTTGAGATTTAAAATTGTTACCCATATAGTGAACTTGCTCGTTCTCAGTGCTCGGGTTGTAAGGTGGATAGCCTGTGTTGTTCATCCCTCCTCTATTCGTATCGCACTACATGACTGGATGTACCTGCAAAGAATCACATACGCCATCAATCTTTTTATTTAACATCTCTACATGATTTGATAGCATGGTTACTGCGTCGAGGTTGAAAACACTGGTTGTCTTTGTTAACTTTGTCCTTGTAACTTGCCACTGATAGTTATTTAGTGACATCTCTTCAATGAATTCGTAAGCAGCCTAAGGTGTTTTGTTATTCAAGGTTCCGCTGGTAGCTGAATTAATCAATTGCCTAGTTGAAGGGTTCACTCCATTGTAAAAAGTTTGGACCTGTAGCCGTAGGGGTAATCCATGGTGTGGACACCTTCTCAATAAATCCTTGTATCTCTCCCATGCATCGTAACGTGTTTCTAAATCCATCTACACAAAAGAAGAGATATCATTCCTCAACTTAGCTATTTTAGCCAGCGAAAAATATTTCAATAAAAATTTTTCGGTCATTTGTTCCCATGTAATGATTGACCCTCGTGGAAGAGAATTCAACCACTGTTTAGCTTTATTCCTCAAATAAAAGGGAAATAACCTTAGACGGATGGCATCATCAGAAACGCCATTTCTTTTGAAAGTATCGCAAAATTCTAGGAAATTCGCCAAGTGATTGTTTGGATCTTCATCCTGCAAACCATCAAACTAAACAAATTGCTGTATCATCTGAATAGTGTTAGGTTTCAGTTCAAAATTATTTACAGCAATAGCAGGACTAACAATACTTGACTCAGTTCCTATTAAATTAGGTTTAGCAAAATCATACATAGTTCGAGGAGCATGATTTTCGGCTATTTCTTGAGGTAGCGGATTATTCTCAGCCATCTCTTCGGTAGTATTGGTTTCTACTTCTTGCTCTTCTTCTATGTAGTTTAAGCTTCGCCTTACGTCTCTACGATTTCTGTGAACAGTACCTTCAATATCACTGTCGTAAATTAGGGGTCCTGTCGGGTTCCTTCTAGTCATAAACTATAGGTACCTGCTAATAACAAATAAAGGAGGGGAAATTAGCAAAGTTAAAAGCAAAATAAAAATAAAAAATAGATTGCAAAAATAAAAATGGCTAAAGTAATAAAAATTGAGCGTTCTTAATATTTTAGTTCCCCAGCAACGACGCCAAAAACTTGATCGTGTGTTAGAGTCTTAAAATTTTATAAAAAGAATGATCGAGCCTAGAAACCAAAAATGACAACGATTGAGGCAAGCGCACCTATCGAACAGTAGTATAGTTTAGTGGCAAGACCGGATTGTCGAACCCAAAGGAACCAAAAGTACTAATACTAACTTTCTTTTTATTATTTAGCCTAAGAATTGAAGGAATGATTATTTAATCTAAAATTAACTAACTATTAAGCTAAAGATGATAAGACAAAAAGAATGAATTGAGGAAATACTTGTGGGAAAAACCAATTGATTAAGACAATACCCGAGGAAGAATCCACCTAGACTTCACTTGTTATCTAACTCTGAACCAGACGATTTATTCACTTGCCTTGATCCGTAGGATTCCCTAATTTATATTAATACCTCTTTCGAGGCTACTAACGTCTAACCCTAGGTTGATTAATTGAAATCTCTTTCTAATTAAAACCCCTAGAATTGCATTAACTCGATCTATAGACTCCCATATTAGGTTTGACCTTAATCCGGCAGATTTTCGTCATCCTATTTCTGGGGTCGCGATCAACTCCACTTAATTATGCTAGATCTACTCTTAAATAGGGACTTTTGCTCCACTGCCTAAGCACATCAATACTTGAATCAATATCCTGAAATATCAAAGCAAGAATTAAGAACACATAATTAAGAACAAATTAAGTATTTATCATATAGTTTTGAAAACAATAACAAAATTCATCTTAGGTTTCACCCCTTCAAGTATTTGATGGTTTAGTTCATAATAATAAAAGAATACATCTCAGAAGAAAATATGAAACAAAACATAAGAAAAACCCTAAAACCCCCTGAAAGAAATTGAAGGGAAGATCCTCCGTCTTGAGTATGATTCCGGCTTCTTGAGATGAATCAACTGGCTTTCTTCGAGTAAATTCCACAATTCTGGCCTCTCTAGCTTGGCTCTTCAACCTAACTGGACGCCCCCTTGAAGGTTGGCCTCTAGGGTGTTTATATAGGCTTTTGGAATGGCTTTCTTTGCCTCTAAGTACCCTAATCTGAGTAAAATTCCTCTTTGTCACAGCAGGGACACACCCATGGTACACGCCCGTGTGAACCGTGGCCAGGCCGTGTTCGGGTCTGTTAAAAAGGCACGGCCGTGTGGTCTTGGGCCCAGGCCATATCGATTTCGTATTTTGGCCCATTTACTCTGTTTTAGGCCCGTTTCTCATTCTTTTCATCCTCCGGTGATTTCCTAAGTATAAAACATGAAATTAAAAGATTAGGAGCACCAAATTCCACAATTCAAGGAATAAATCATCCAAAAGTATGCTAAATGTGGGATTAAAATATGTATATATTAAGGTTTATCAACAAGCTTAGGTGAACATTTATTTCTCTTATGGCTATCATTAAAACCCAACATTTCACACATTTACAACAAATTTTTGCAACCTTTACAAAAGGGTCCTTTTTGGTGTTTTCATGGTAACACCTCTCACAAAAGTTGTTTATCTAACAACTATGACTTATTTTCTTCCATAAAAATGCAGAAAACAACATAAAATCTCTCATGGCAAAACCCTAAACTTTTCACCATATTGCAAGATAGTCTACTCTTTAGAAAGCTTAAGCTTTAGGGGTCCCAAAAGTACAATTTTAATCAAAAAATGGTCACTAGAATACTTACTAGCAAGGAGAGAAGCTTGTTGAAAATTTGAGCTCTCAAACCCCTTAGTTTGTTGCCAATTTTCGGTGGAGAAGGAAAGAGAAAAATATGATATCTTCTTTTTCCTTATTTTAATATAAAACATCAATTTAGTCCACCTACTATTAACAACTTTGACCAATTTGACATTGTTTGTCTCCTATGGCCGGCCACTCTATTATTGGGGGTCTAATTGCGCTTTAAAGACCTCCAATTAATGTTCTTTAGCTATTGAACACCTTTAGCTTATAAAATGAAACTTTCACACTTTATGCGATTTAGTCCTTTTTCGCGATTAAGCAAGAAATCACTAAAATTAAAATACCAAAATTTTCATACACTTATACCATAATACTCTAACTCATAAAATATCATAGAAATAATTTTCTCTAACCTCGGATTAGTGATCCCGAGATCACTGTTCTAACTAGCCCCTAAATCGGGCTGTTACACGGGAAGTACTTATAATTGGATCCGATACGGGAAAGGCCCAAAAGCCCTTCATGCTAATACATGGGATGGCAAACCTTAGTATATTTAACTAGGGTTGTTGCCCCTCTTTCTCCTAGTTAGACTAGGTTTTTACTTTTCTATTGAAATAGACTTCTACTAATTCAACAAGGGTTTCACTTCTTCTCCTTATAAATAGATGGCACCGGTCGGGCTAAATATACAACTTTGGGATATTGTTATTCTATGGAGTGATCATTTATGCAATTAGGTTTCCTTACCTCTGCGATCCATAGAGATAATTCACTATCTTAACACCTCGTACAACAAGTGATTACAAGCACTAACACTAACTAGATTAGCAACTTCACTTTTGCATCTAATATTTAAATTGCTCTCCTCCAAGCTTCCCCTTGAAATATTAGGATAAAAACCAAGTACTCACTTGATTACTTACAAAATGCACTAAAAAAACAAGTTCTAAATAATAGAATAAGTGTTAAAATTCTCCACGCCTTTTACCTACACAAGCCCTTTCAATATATAAAAGTTTTAGATTTGTTAAGATAAAGATTAATTACAATCAATTTTCTTATCAAAATAGAAAAATAATAAACATGGATAATATATTCAATATGATCAGAATAAGTCTTCAAATTTTTAGGATATATTACTAAGTTACTCAATTTAGTTTAATCTCTTCAAAATAGGGAAGTTGATTTCTTTAATCCAATCCAAACCAATCTTTAATATATTCCCATAACAGTATTTGGATACCATAAACGAGCTTACAGTCATCCAAAATATCAATAAAAATCAAAGCCCAAAGGTTTTATTACCAAAATTTGTTAATTTAAACATGATAATTTTTTTTGACTAAATAATACCAGACACCAATGAACACTTCTCGCTCATCACAACTTATATATTTTGATTAAGTGTGGTCAAAAGTCTATCTCACAGTGCTTAGACCTTTGGGGTTTTTTTTTATACAAAGTGAAGTTATAAATTAGAGATGGTGGAATTATATCAAGAGTGAAACATTAATCATTGAAGTATTGGTGTTATTTTCTTATGTTGTTGATTACAATATTTGATTTTAAAGATGGGTACGTATTAATAATACATTTTTACAAATCTGCATTCTAGAACAAATTAAAAGTGCTGACTATTGGGAAAAAGAAAACGTTAATCTATAGAAGTAGTTTATACACTTATAAAGAGAATGGTAATAATAAATTGATAAGCTATTATCACCAATAATTTCATCTGAAAATTGCTGATAACTACGTCGTTTTATGCATATCAAGTAATGAAATAGTATAAATTCCATCATACGAAATTGAACATTCGTGTAGGATATGGACACTTATGATTCTAAACATCAAATTAACATGTAATGTAATGAAATAATGCAATTTCCTCATACGAAATTGAGCTCAGGACACTTACCACTCTAATATCAAATTTAATGTTGAAAATCATACTCTTTCAGAGCCCCACACATCAAATGTTTCATGATAAACAAAAGAACCAAGTAGCTTAATTTAGTGACCAACAAAAACTACAATAAATTTCCATTCATTTATTGTTTCTAGATCCAGATTTTAAGGGTACATGCCATCAATAAGGGTTTTTTTTCTCTACTTTAACGAAAGTGACATTAATGATTCGACTTAATTTAATAGTATTAAGTTTAAAATTTTAGCTTAGTTTAGTGAGGTGGTTATCTGAGTGATGGAAAGCGGGGGAGGAGTTAGTAAGGATGGCCTTCTAGAAGGTCTGGCCCCTATCGGGCAAAGATGGTCCCTGACTTCCTTCCTCAACTTTTGTACACTTTATGTCTACAGAATGAGGACCCAAAAGTTGAAGTTGGGCCGTCCCTTTCTTGCGTCTCCACTGTCTGATCCTTTTCAGTTGTTGGGGGGTTGTCGACTCGATCATGGCCCTACGTAGTAGGTAAAGTTTGAAATACATTATTACTAAATATTAGGCTAAATATATATTTGGGATCTAAACTTGGTTTTAAGTCTCAAATTGGTATTTAAGATTTTTTTTATTTGATCAAGTACTTAAACTTTCTCCTCAAGGTTCAATTTGGTAAGTAAAGTTTATTTTGTTCCAATTAGGTACTTGAGTTCAGTTTTTTCGTTCAAATTGGTACTATAACTTCAAATTGGTTCAAATAACTAAGTACTACTTAAGACCAAAAAGCCAAGTTCATGTACCAATTTGAACCAATAAGTCAAGTTTGGGTACCTAATTGGATCAAAATAAACTTTAAATACTAAATTGAATCTGTAACACCCTTAACCCTTATTCGTTGCCGGAACAGAGTTATGGAGTATTACCGGACTTAACAGATCAAATACGAAGATTCAAATCATTTAGCATACATGTAATAAATTAATCAAATTGTCCCTTTTATGAGCCTTCGAGGCCCAAAATATGTATTAGAAACAAATCGGGACTAACTTTATTTCTCACAATTAACTCTATATTTTCATTCAATTCCCACTTTAAACTAGTTTTAACTCTCTAATTTCACTTAAATCCCTAAAATTTGAATTTTTTACAATTTAGTTCCTAATGCTCAAAACTTATAATTTATTCTACAATTCAATCCTTTTTTTTCATTTCTAGCTTAAAAAATCTATCAATTTAGTTCCTAATACTCTAATTATTCAACATAGACAACATCTAGAAATTCAATATTTTCAAAAATTTCAGCATAAGTTAAATAGTATTTAATACTAGGATTTCAAAAACATAAAAATTACAAGAAAATGGACTAAATTGACTAACCAATTGAACTTTAAACTCTTGAAACCCTAACTTTCTCCTTCTTTCTGTCCTTTTCCCCCTTGTTTCGTTCTATTCTCTATTTCTTTTTCTATTCCTTTTCCTTTTCTTTTATTTGTTTTGTTTTAATTATAATAATATAATAATATATATTTACTTAATTAATAGGCAATACATATTTTATTATTAAATACATATGTTTATTATTATTACACATGTATTTACCAACATCATCCACTTATCAATTTATGGCTTAATTCTTATTTAGTCCCTTCACTTTTCCTCTAATCTATAATTCAACTTTCTTGCTATATGCAATCTAGTCCTTACACCTAATTACTCTTAATTTAAACAAATTCACCTAATCAAATCAACCACACAACTAACTTCGTAAATATTTTTAATAAATATTTACGAGTTCGTTTTATGAAAACGGAGACCCGAAATTACACTTTCCAATATCCGTGACTATCGGGTCGTTACAGAATCTTAAAGCCAAATTCAAATACCTAAATATATATCTACTCTAAATATTATTCTCCACTAAATTATTCATGCTCTTTTAAAATTTATTATTGAAAAATCATTTATATTAGTCTAAAATTAAAATATTTTTATTCATTTATATATCCACACTATACACGCATACACTATGTTTAAAAAGATCTTCTAAATAAGACCTGTCACTTACTCTCCGACAGGGGCGAAGCCAGAACAATTTTTTAAGGGGCCGAATGAAAATTTAATTTTTTATAGTCTATATCTTTATAATTTTTAAAGTATTAAATTAAATTTTTATAATTTAAGGGGCGCTAAATTATAATTTTACCTTTACTAATTTAAAATTTTAAAAAATTTAGAGGCCTAAATGGTAATTTTTATTTTAAGGGGGATCGAGGCTCATGCCAACCCCTAAAATCGCCTCTACTCTCTGAAACTTTGAACCTGAAAAAATTTTATAAGTGAATATTTTTACCATCAATGCAAATTACGAGAGTCAAAATATTTAAATATGAATACTATAAAAGTAAAATAAAATTTCAATATTTTATAAGATTTTTTGGGTGAAAGAAATATTTGGATATGTTTACGTATTAGTCTTCTAGAAACCTTAGCACGTGCGATATGTTTGGGGACTTAATTTGCTGGTGGCGGTGGCGGTGCCTTGTGATATGGGAGGAGTTCAGGATCCAGCTCAAGGTATCTATCTCAATTGTACCGAAACATAGCAAATTTAAATGATACAAAATTATATAATAGGTAAAATTATTATAAATATATAGAATTTTCAAAATTAAATAATATGAATTATAACAAAATAAATTTATGTTTAAAAGTAAAATATTCAGCGTTGTCCTCCTCTCAGCTCTAATTAATTAGGGCTGAAAAAGAAATTTTGAAATTTAACTTGAATTAAAGTGATTGACGTGGTTATTCCTTTTTATTTAATTTGTAATTAATTTTAATTTTTATATATATAAATAATATTTATATTTAAAATAATTTATTTTTTATATAAATTTAATTTATCTAAAAATTATTTTTTAGAAACAATTGGTGAAAAAATTTAATTTTTTTCTCAATAATGTCCAACAGTGAAGTTTATTTTATGAAAATAAGTTCAAAAAATCATAGGGAAAAATTAATAAAAACACCAAATTATTTGAAAGCAAGCAAGAGTAACCGTTACCAAATTAATAAAAAACTTTAGCCCCCGGCTTCTTGGTCCTAATAATCTAAATCATTAATCTAGAGTTATAATATCGTAGTATTTATTGTAAGTTTCTATCTTTTATCTTCAAATATGTTTATTTCACTGTTGTTTATTTTAAAACTCATATATCTGTGATTCTGTCTTCTTGTTGTCGTTGAAGTCCAAGTGGGACGTTGTAGGCGTTTGAGTGAAGACATTAAATATAACAGACGGTTTTAGGTACTAAAGATAGATAACATGGAAGAAATGGATTGTTTATATAAAGATAAAACTTGTAATCATACTATGCATATTGACTCTAAGAATGAAAATAATGTTTCGTCTTTTAGTAAATGTATCAATAGTTTAATAGATATGACTTCTATATATTTTAATAAATTATATAATAAAGTTAGTAAAATAGAAGAAAAAATTGAAAATATAGGAGAAGTAACAGATTTAGATTTGAACAATAAATCTAAAGAACTTTTATCAGATGTTAATAATAAATTAGATCAAGTTATTACTAATAAAAATATAGAATCAGATATAGATTTAGGTCCTTTATATTATGGTAATAGTAATGTTATATTAACTTTATTTGATGAAGATGATTCTTTGGAAGAATCTTCTTCTTATAGTAAAAAAGAAAAACAAAAAAGAGAAAAATTTAAAAAACAAGAAAAATATGACTTCCAATCCTATAAAACCCTTATAGAACATTGGAAAGAAAAATTTTCTAAAACAGAAGATAAATATGAAAGAATAGGATACTTAAAATTAATAGAAGAACTTTATGAAAAACATAAAGATCTATTTACAAAATATAATTATCACTATATGTTAACATATGATACTACAGAAAGTAATAGTAGTTCTAATAATTTTAATGTAGATATTAATGTTACTAGTCATAATTCTGATGAAGAAAACACTTCAACAGAAGAGGATGAAAATATAGAAATTCCTGAACCCATGGATACTGAACAAACAGATCCATATGATTATGAAATACCAAAACCTAGGGAAATTGATAAACAAAATCCTTATGGTAAAAGAAAAATAGATTCAGATCTTTAAAAAGATGATTATCTGAGATATATTAATAAAAATTATGAAAATGTTGAAAACACAACAAGAATATTAGGAAACCAAATAGAAACTATAGCTACTAATGAAATAAAATTTAGTCAACCTATACCTATACCATATAAGGTAGATGATTTAAATAAAAGAAATGTTGCTCAAGGAGGAATATATTTAGACTTAACTAACATTCCTTTATTAGACTATGAAAAAAACTATAGATGATTGGGCACAATCTATGACTTTTGTTGTAAACAACAACAATACTATTTGGTCAAAAGAAAAATTTTTAAACTACTTTGTTGGAACATTTCAGGGAGATGTTCTACAATTTCTTAGACAATGGGAAGAATCAGAAAAATGAAATGAACAAAAGGGTCAACTTATTAACCAAATAGGAACCCCTAAAGATTTACTAAAAGGATTAACTTCAATTCTAAAAACAGAATTTTGTGGTTATACTAATAAAAAAGATCAAGATAGCCAATCTAGTTATATCTTGTCAAAATTAAAATTATGTGATATAAGATATTTAGAAGAATTTTCTAAAAAAATTCTTCATGAATATCAAAAGTTAAAAAAATGATAGTATAGAATTTTGGAAAAACCAATATTTTCATAAATTACCACCACCTTGGGATGAAATTTGTATAAATAAATATGCTTCTTATATAATAAAACATAGTAAAGATTCTGGAATACATTTAGCAAATCTAGATTCTATAGGCAATAGAATTAATTTCGCTAAAGAAAGAATAATTTTACATTGCTTACAAAGTAAAGCAGCTAAACAAGTTAAGAATAAATTAAGTCATAGATATTGTACAAAGATGGTAGAAAATGAATGAGAGTTTGGATGAAAATCTATACGTCCTACTACTTATAAAAAACGTAAAAAATATAAATTAGCTAGATGGAAACCAGGAAATAAAAATTATACTCGTAATAATAAAAAAAGAAAAAATTTGTTAGGAGAGAAACTTTTAATAAACCTAAAAAACAAATATGTAAATGTTTTATATGCGATGAAGAAGGTCATATAGCAACAAATTGTCCTAATTTTAATTTTGACAAGATATAACTAGATTGGCTATCTTGATCTTTTTTATTAGTATAACCACAAAATTCTGTTTTTAGAATTGAAGTTAATCCTTTTAGTAAATCTTTAGGGGTTCCTATTTGGTTAATAAGTTGACCCTTTTGTTCATTTCCTTTTTCTGATTCTTCCCATCGTCTAAGAAATTGTAGAACATCTCCTTGAAATGTTCCAACAAAGTAGTTTAAAAGTTTTTCTTTTGACCAAATAGTATTGTTGTTGTTTACAACAATAGTCATAAATTGTGCCCAATCATCTATAGTTTTTTCATAGTCTGATAAAGGAATATTAGTTAAGTCTAAATATATTTCACATTGAGCAACATTTCTTTTATTTAAATCATCTACCTTATATGGTATAGGTATAGGTTGACTAGATTCACCTGGGTTTTTAAGTTTTATTTCATTAGTAGTTATAGTTTCTATTTGGTTTCCTAATATTCTTGTTGTGTTTTCAACATTTTCATAATTTTTATTAATATATCTCAGATAATCATCTTTTTGAAGATCTGAATTTATTTTTCTTTTACCATAAGGATTTTGTTTATCAATTTCCCTAGGTTTTGGTATTTCATAATCATATGGATTTGTTTGTTCAGTATCCATGGGTTCAAGAATTTCTATATTTTCATCCTCTTCTATTGAAGTATTTTCTTCATCAGAATTATGACTAGTAACATTAATATCTACATTAAAATTATTAGAACTACTACTACTTTCTATAGTATCATATGTTAACATATAGTGATAATTATATTTTCTAAATAGATCTTTATGTTTTTCATAAAGTTCTTCTATTAATTTTAAGTATTCTATTCTTTCATATTTATCTTCTGTTTTAGAAAATTTTTCCTTCCAATGTTCTATAAGGGTTTTATAGGATTGGAAGTCATATTTTTCTTGTTTTTTAAATTTTTCTCTTTTTTGTTTTTCTTTTTTATTATAAGTAAAAGATTCTTCCAAAGAATCATCTTCATCAGATAAAGTTAATATAACATTAATATTACCATAATATAAAGGACCTAAATCTATATCTGATTCTATATTTTTATTAGTAATAACTTGATCTAATTTATTATTAACATCTGATAAAAGTTCTTTAGATTTGTTGTTCAAATCTAAATCTGTTACTTCTCCTATATTTTCAATTTTTTCCTCTATTTTACTAACTTTATTATATAATTTATTAAAATATATAGAAGTCGTATCTATTAAACTATTGATACCTTTACTAAGAGCCGAAACATTATTTTCATTCTTAGAGTCAATATGCATAGTATGATTACAAGTTTTATCTTTATATATACAATCCATTTCTTCCATGTTATCTATCTTTGGTACCTAAAACCGTCTGTTATCTTTAATGTCTTCACTCAAACGCCTACAATGTCCCACTTGGACTTCAACGGCAACAAAAAGACAGAATAACAGATATATGGGTTTTAAGATAAACAACTGTGAAATAAACAGATTTGAAGATAAAAGATATAAACTTACAATGAGTACAACGATATTATAACTGCAGAAATCGTTACTCGGGGGCTCTTTTGATACCAATTACGGGGGGAGAAGGGGATATACACAACGGAAGGCTATATTAATATCGTATAATTTTATTATACAAAAGAAAAGTAAGATAATTTACAAGACTATAGAAGAAAAGTTTTGAGAGATTATACAAAAGAAAGTTTTTGTAAAGTAAGATTGGATGTCAATTTCGATTCCAATCGAGATGCCTTGTTTAGGCTTCAATAATGTCTATTTATAATACAAATTCTAGACTCTAATTTATCTACAATTAAGGTCCGCACAGTATCCTGATAAGGATGACTTCAATGTTGGCTTAATGGTTGCTTCCACATAGCCTTTTTGATTTTATCAAAATTGTTGTGGTTGTTTCCACGTTTCCCATACATTAATGGTTGCTTCCATCATGCTTGCATCATCTTTGTCTTATTCATTTATGGATGGTGATGGATTGTCTTCTTTTCACGTCACTTCCAAAATTGAATGCTCCTTTCTTAGATGTCATTCTTCCACGTGTTGTGTTTTGTCTTTATCCTTCTTGGATATTTCTGAGATTCATTTCCTCGATTTCATCAAGGTGTAATGACTCTGGTGAAGGAACTGGTGTATTCCAGCTTTCTCACGTGTCTTTGATCTCCGTTGTTAGCGGATAATCATCAATCTCCATATCAGCCATCTTTTTTAATAATTGAATAGATTCTTCATCTCTTTCTTCTTGGATTTTTCCAGTGTCATATGCTAATATTCTTCTTCCATCAGTCCAGAGCAAATAGGTATTAAGTTGAAGTAAAAACTGGGCCTTGGTCATTAAATCAATTCCGGCTTGGATTTGATAATAAGAAAAATTGTTGTAACACTTGCCAATGGCTTTTGCCAAGTGTTGTTGGTCTTCATTTACTGCTGAGAGGGCTTTCCCCAAAACATAGTATGAATAATCCAAATTTGATATGGCTGATAAAATTTTTCTTTTTCAGCAATACCAATAAAACTATTTATTTCTATATGAAAATAATAGACAAAATCGTCTATATTTGTAAAATTTATTAATTTAGATTTTACTATAGCAGGAAAATCTTTTAATAAATGAAAAGAAAGATTTTGGACTGTTATTTCTTTAACAAATTCCCATTAAGTACTGGTTATATCAAATGGTTCATGATCAAGCCTAAATTTGATAGTAGGAAATTGTTCTCCTATATCATTAGTAAAAACATAAGCTTGTAAAAAGTATTTTGAAAAAGTTTCTGTAAATTGAGCTTGCTGGTTGCAAATAGCTCTATCTATTTTTGAAAAAATATCTGGTGGCAGAATTTGTCTACATTTATTATATAGACATATTCTAAACATTTTATTAATAATAGGACTATTTGTTCCTTTATTAATAAAATATTGAAATATATCAAGAAGATTATTTATCTCCTTAATATCCATATATTCTATTAATATTTCATCCCAATCTCTGTATAAAATAGATTTAAGTAATAAATCATGGGATTCATTTTCTTTAGTTATTTTTTCAACTAAGAAATTTGAAAATTGTGTAAGAGCTCTTATAAAGTTTGCTCTTTGCTTAGTAATATGGGTTTTCCTTATTTTGTTTATAAAATTATAATATTCCAGGGGTATTCCCGGATTATAAAAATCTTTTATTTTAGGAATTTGTTGTTTTTTCAACAAATTTTCTGTTTCTTTTATAATTTTAGCATAACTTTTTTTGGTATACTAAATAAGGATCTTGAGACCAATTAAAATCATTCATCGGGTTTGGTGATTGTGTCCCAAATGGTTGGCTTACCATTGGATATGGTACATAATATCCCTGATTAGGATAAAATGGTACTTGAGCAGGTATAGTAATAAATCCTTGTTTAGGACTTATTGTTTTCCTTTGTTGGGTTTTTTATGGACAGTTGTCCATTCTCCAACTTTTTCTAGAGGTTTTTTACCTCTATCCATAAGGCCTACTAAGAAAATCAGCAATCATTAGTACAAATAAATTTAGGATTTTCTACTAGTGGTATTTCTATAGAAGTTTTTTCTATAGATAACATAACTGATTTTTTATTAATAGAAAATGGTAAATATTGATTTATGAAATTATCACCTAATAAAATATCACCATACATATCAGGAAAACATAATATTTTTGAAATTATAAATCTAACATTATTCATGTAGATTAGTATATTTTTTGCTTTATAATAAATAGTAGTTTTATTACCATCTATTCCATTAATTTTTATTGTCTTTTTTACAGGTTTTCAATTTTCTACAGGAAAAGCATTCTTTTTACAGCTACTGGTTGTAGCACCTGTATCTAATAAAGCATGTAAAGAATATGATTTGTATTCTTTATTATGTAATGTAATTTCAATATATGTATTTTTTCGTGATTGAAAAATATCATCTATTGAGAATTGTATATCTTCCATTCTAGTGTTTCTAGAATTTCTACTAGGTGTAGTAGGAAAAATAGGAATATGATGTAACATCCCAAAATTGGGCCTAGTAGGATTGGGCCCAATGAGCCTTGAGCGTAGGAGTGTTTAAAATTTTGAGAACAAGAGAAGGACATTATTGAAAATTGGAACTTATTAGTTAAGTGGATTTGGAAGGTTACGAGGTTTCTATGAAGTCTCGGGTTTAATTGGGCCTTAGGAAAAATTTGGTATTTTAGCACTTTAAGGAGAGATGGTAAGTAGCTTCAAGACTTATAGAAATAAATGAGTAAAGTGCTTGCATAAATGAGCTATTGGTAAGAAGAATATGATGCCACATGATGGACTTGAAGGGAAGAGGTTCGAATCACTTTGTGTGCAAATTTTGACTATTATTTTTGCTTTCCTTCCTTATGTGTCGGCCAAGAAGTATTTTGGTAAGTGTGGACTTCATTATTTTGGTAAGGTGGCTAAAAGAATATGTCAAGGTTAAAGTTTGGGAAAGGAATCAAGAGGAATAGGAAAGAAAGGGGGGCAAGAGGCTAATATCGGGGGAGGTGTTTTGGAAAGTATGGGTGGCCAAACTCTTATCCTAGGGGGGATGCATGTGGACGGTTTTGAGGAAGATAGGTGGCTGAAAAATTTTATCTAGCATTTGGTAAAGTCTTAGCTTTGTTTTGGCCAAAATCCCTTGACAACTTTGTGTCATTCTCTCCCAATTTTTGCAACTCTCATTGTCGAAACCTATTAGCACAATAGTACATTTTCTTTCTCTTTTGTTTGACCACAAACTCATTTTCTTTCCACCTTCCTTGATAGCCAAAATTCTCCATTGCCTTTTGATTTAATTTTTGGTGCTTGTTAGGCCAAAAACCTTTCTCTTTGCACTATTTGGTACTCTCCAAATTTCTTTTGCTTTGTGCCGAATTTACAAGCCATTAGCGAGCACACTTTCTTCATTTTTTCCTTGGGGGCCGAAACCTTAATCCATCTTTCACCATTCTTTTTGTTGCCGAAATACTCACATTTCTTTTTGGTTCATATTTCTTTTAGTGTTGATCGAAACATTCCAAACACCTTGATACACCTTCTCCTTTCTTTTAATCATTTCTTCTCATTTGTGTTGACATTCACTCCTTTGATCAATCGAGTGATACTGGAAGGCTTAAACTTTGACTCATCAGTAGCCATTGTACAATCGTTAGAAATCAGAACTAATATCGTTAAGGTAAGGGATTCATCATGGTTCTTTTTGGATCTTTTTCGTTGACCGGTTATTTTGCTTAACGAAATAGTGGTTGTGACTAATCGATTATATTTTTAGGGACTAAATCGCTCGATCTATCCCTCGTAATAAGAGACTCGGATTGTTGGTAAGTGTATAGATTTTTAATCAATCAAAATAATTGGTTGAAGTGGTAAATTCGGTTTTGGGATTAATTGTTGACTGATTGTATCTTTAGGTGCCGCGGGGAATATCGTGTTTCGGATTCCGAATAATGTGTGTAATCCCGTACCCTTCCGAATATATGTTTGAAATGGTGAGTAAATCTCACATCTCTCTGAAAGTTTACATGAAATATTATGTGATTCAGTAGAAATACCGAAGAAAACCGATAACCGGCATCCGTGATCACTCGGACGTGCGTATGCTCGTAGTGGTAATCATGTTTTGTAATAAAATAGTTTCGGTCAGAAACAGTGTCATGTATTTGAAAAATCACGAAAAATTGGATAAAAGGAATTACAGAGTGAGTAAGATATTAGATTAAAGCTTACTGTGTCTATTTTAATATGGAAGAAACGGAGAAGGAAAAGGAATATTATATTCTGAGATATGTTAATTTTAGTAAGACTGGTTCTAAATGACTTTGGGGTATTCTGTTCTGTCTTGGAAAAATCGTATAAAATTGTACAAAGTGAATTAAGAGTTATAGTTGATATGTTTGGATTCCTTAGTGAACCTATTTTCAATAGAAATAAATGGAAGCAGTATATGAAAAGCGTACAGTAAGATATTCGAGATTAAGTTAAAAGAGGTCAGAATCATTGGATAGAGAAATAAGGGAAACTTTAAGGAATAAACTGTATTAAATGATTAAGCTAAAAATTCTAGAAAAATTATAGTAGAAAGATATATGAGTCTAGTTTCAAGGAAAATTTACGGATTTAGATTTCGAGTTTCTTAACTCGAGTTATCGTCAGTTTAGTCAGTACAATGCAGATGGACAGTTTCAATTTTTATGCCCCAAATTAGTAATTAAGCCTAGGTTGCGAAATTACCATCATACCCTTAGAGGGTAAATTACCAAATTACACTTAGTGGGTACGATTACCGAATTATTAAAATGCCCTTACAGGCTGAGTTACGAAAATGCCCCTAATGGGCCGAATTACGAAATGTCCTTATGGACCGAATTACGAAAATACCCTTTTAGGGCCAAATGTGATATGTTGCTATATGGGCCGTTTGGTATTTGCTATATGGGTCGTTTGATATTTGATATATGAGCCAAATGTGATATTTGATATATGGGCCAAGTGTAATATGAGCTATATGGGCCAAAATGTGATATGGGCCAGATTGTGTAAATTTTTATAATGGGTCGTATGTTTGTAATAAGTTTATGATTTGATATGAATAATTGAATGTGCATATTATATACATGATATGCATGGGTTGGGATATTTGACGAAGAGAAGATGGCTTCGTGCCCAGTTAATGGCTTCGTGCCCAGTTAATGGCTTCGTGCCCAGTTTAATGGCTTCATGCCCAGTTTAATATATGGCTTAATGCCCAGTTTGGTGTGTTGGCGGGGTGGGTGACTAAAGCTCCCCACAGGTGTGCTGGTTGGTACGGGTGGTGTGTAGCGGATGGAAATTTAGGCTTGGTTGGGAATTGCATATCACATGCATATTATATACATGTTATTATATTATAATTGTAAATGGGCTTAGGGCCAAAATATTGCTATGTGTGTTCCGACCCAGTGGATGATGGTAAGGGGATTATACACTGAGTTCTTGTAACTCACCCCCTCTTTTCTTAATCCCTGTAGGTGATGCTCCGTGAGGTGGACTTGGGCCATGGATGACTTGGTGGAGGCCATATTTCAGAAATGGTGTTATTAAATTTTAAATTCCTATTTCTGTTTATTTTATTATTTTGCTATTTTGGTTTAAGTTGTAATAAGGCCTCTGAACTATTTTTATTTTGCTTTATGGTTGGGATGTTTTTGTTATTTTTTCTTAAATTGTTTAAAACAAGAATTTTTCTAAAAACGTAAATAAAGGTTTTCCGAAATTGATTAACAAATGGATTTTAAAATAAACTTTTACAAATATGATTTAACTCGAACTTTCTTTCGAATTATTAACGACAGTTTCAAAGGTCACGGATTTAAAGTTCAATTCCTTGATTTATGATTCATCAATCAATCTCTCAAAAATACTTGTATTTTATCTACGTTTCCGCAATGTTTCAAAATGCTTTTGCAACTCTTTTTCAAACATCACATTTTCGTAAATCGTTTATTTCAAATATGCTTTCGCAACCGAAATGGTTTATTAAAGATAATTATGTTTTTTCTACGTAGACACAATTGCTTAAGTGTTTTGGTTTTAACAAAGAGGCTATAATTTTCAAACGAGTTTTTTGTGACACGCCAGATTCGGGCCTAACTTCTAGGCCAGGTTTGGGGTGTTACATTTTATGGTATCAGAGCCCAGTTTCAAAACTCGACTGTGGTTAGGGTTCAAAAACGTTTCCAAAATTGTTTTGAATTTTAAATTATAAATGCATGTTCTGAAGGAAGTATAGCACCACGGGTATCCGGCACCAAGTCAAGTAAGTATTTGTTTTCGTTTTATGATTATTGTGATATGACTATATGAACACTCTAGAACTTTTAGTTTTAGATGTTCAAACTATAGAGATTGAGACTTTAGGATGCGTTTTGCGAAAACAACTTTACTTCTTGTACTCCATAAAACATTGTTTAATAAACACCGAAATAGCATAATGATTCATAAAAACTCTTAATAAGATTATATCGACTTAGCAAACATGAACGCTAGTAGATGTGGACGCGGTAGACATGGACGTGGTAGAGGCCGAGGTGCTAGGGCTAGATCTTCGGCACCGAGGCATGTTTCCAAAAGGGAGGCGTTGGCATCGTCGGTGGTTGAGACGGAATCTCATGATCGAGCTGGGATTGTCGAGCTGACTCAGATAGTCAGGGAAATATTGGAGGAGGTTAAAGGAATCGGTGAAGCACTTCGAGTTGGGTGTGTGGACTGTAAGAAGAAAATAGATCGCGGTTCTTTTCGGTCGCAATCTCGTTCTGTAAAACATGTCAAGGCACGACCGAACTTTCTGGCTTGTGATTTTTACAAGAGGCGTCACCGGGAGAATACTGGAGGAGGTTAGGAGCATGCTTGAGATGCGGGTCTAAGGAGCATAAGGCTCGGAATTGTTTCATCACCAACAAGTCAGGTATGTTTTGGTTGGACGTGATGGTTGGATGTAGAAAATTCTAAGTATAAATGGTAGATAACTGTTTGCTTCTGTGGTTAGACGTTTGGTTGTGTAAAAGAGGATTCAAGATTATGTTAAAGGTACATTAGTGTTATTAAGATCAGAGTGCGCAGCGAAAGCATAGTGGTGTGATTTGAACGGTGAGTTTAGTTGTTGGTTGGAAATTTCGAGGACGAAATTTCTTTAAGGAGGGTAGAATTGTAACATCCCAAAATTGGGCCTAGTAGGATTGGGCCTAATGGGCCTTGAGCGTAGGAGTGTTTAAAATTTTGAGAACAAGAGAATGACATTTTTGCAAATTGGAACTTATTAGTTAAGTGGATTTGGAAGGTTACGAGGTTTCTATGAAGTCTCGGGTTTAATTGAGCCTTAGGAAAAATTTGGTATTTTAGCACTTTAAGGAGAGATGGTAAGTAGCTTCAAGAATTATAGAAATAAATGAGTAAAGTGCTTGCATAAATGAGCTATTGGTAAGAAGGATATGATGCCACATGATGGACTTGAAGGGAAGAGATTCGGATCACTTTGTGTGCAAATTTTGACTATTATTTTTGCTTTCCTTCCTTATGTGTCGGCCAAGAAGTATTTTGGTAAGTGTGGACTTCATTATTTTGGTAAGGTGGCTAAAAGAATATGTCAAGGTTAAATTTTGGGAAAGGAATCAAGAGGAATAGGAAAGAAAGGGGGACAAGAGGCTAATATTGGGGGAGGTGTTTTGGAAAGTATGGGTGGCCAAACTCTTATCCTAGGGGGGATACATGTGGACGGTTTTGAGGAAGATAGGTGGCTGAAAAATTTTATTTGGCATTTGGTAAAGTCTTAGCTTTGTTTTGGCCAAAATCCCTTGACAACTTTGTGTCATTCTCTCCCAATTTTTGCAACTCTCCTTGCCGAAACCTATTAGCACAATAGTGCATTTTCTTTTTCTTTTGTTTGACCACAAACTCATTTTCTTTCCACCTTCCTTGATAGCCAAAATTCTCCATTACCTTTTGATTTAATTTTTGGTGCTTGTTAGGCCAAAAACCTTTCTCTTTGCACTATTTGGTACCCTCCAAATTTCTTTTGCTTTGTGCCGAATTTACAAGCCATTGGTGAGCACACTTTCTTCATTTTTTCCTTGGGGGCCGAAATCTTAATCCATCTTTCACCATTCTTTTTGTTGCCGAAATACTCACATTTCTTTTTGGTTCATATTTCTTTTAGTGTTGATCGAAACATTCCAAACACCTTGATACACCTTCTCCTTTCTTTTAATCATTTCTTCTCATTTGTGCTGACATTCACTCCTTTGATCAATCGAGTGATACTGGAAGGCTGAAACTTTGACTCATCCATAGCCATTGTACAATCGTTAGAGATCAGAACTAATATCATTAAGGTAAGGGATTCATCATGGTTCTTTTTGGATCTTTTTCGTTGACCGGTTATTTTGCTTAACGAAATAGTGGTTGTGACTAATCGATTATATTTTTAGGGACTAAATCGCTGGATCTATCCCTCGGAATAAGAGACTCGGATTGTTGGTAAGTGTATAGATTGTTAATCAATCGAAATAATTGGTTGAAGTGGTAAATTCGGTTTTGGGATTAATTGTTGACCGATTGTATCTGTAGGTGCCGCGGAGAATATCGTGTTTCGGATTCCGAATAAGGTGTGTAATCCCGTACCCTTCCAAATATATGTTTGAAATGGTGAGTAAATCTCACATCTCTCTGAAAGTTTACATGAAATATTCTGTGATTCGGTAGAAATACCATAGAAAACCGATAACTGGCATCCGTGATCACTCGGACGTGCGTATGCTCGTAGTGGTAATCATTTTTGTAATAAAACAGTTTCGGTCAGAAACAGTATCGTGTATTTGAAAAATCACGTAAAATTGGATAAAAGGAATTACAAAGTGAGTAAGATATCAGGTTAAAGCTTACTGTGTCTATTTTAATATGGAAAAAGCGAAGATGGAAAAGGAATATTATATTCTGAGATATGTTAATTTTAGTGAGACTGGTTCTAAATGACTTTGGGGTATTCTGTTCTGTCTTGGAAAAATTGTATATAGTTGTAAAAAGTGAATTAAGAGTTATAATTGATATGTATGGATTCCTTAGTGAACCTATTTTCAATAGAAACAAGTGGGAGCAGTATATGAAAAGCGTACAGTAAGATATTTGAGATTAAGGTAAGAGAGGTCAGAATTGTTGGACGGAGAAATAAGGGAAACTTTAAGGAATAAACTGTATTAAATGGTTAAGCTAAAAATTCTGGAAATTTTATGGATTTGGATTTTGAGTTTCCTAACTCGAGTTATAGTCAGTTTAGTCAGTACGACGCAGATGGATAGTTTCAAATTTTATGCCCCAAATTAGTAATTAAGCCTAGGTTGCGAAATTACCATCATACCCTTAGAGGGTAAATTACCGAATTACCCTTAGTGGGTACGATTACCGAATTATGAAAATGCCCTTACGGGCCGAGTTACGAAAATGCCCCTAATGGGCCGAATTACGAAATGTCCCTATGGACCGAATTACGAAAATACCCTTTAAGGGCCAAATGTGATATGTTGCTATATGGGTCGTTTGGTATTTGCTATATGGGCCGTTTGGTATTTGCTATATGGGTCGTTTGATATTTGATATATGGGCCAAATGTGATATTTGATATATGGGCCAAGTGTAATATGAGCTATATGGGCCAAAATGTGATATGGGCTAGATTGTGTAAATTTTTATAATGGGTCGTATGTTTGTAATAATTTTATGATTTAATACGAATAATTGAATGTGCATATTATTTACATGATTTGCATGGGTTGGGATATTTGACTAAGAGAAGATGGCTTCGTGCCCAGTTAATGGCTTCGTGCCCAGTTAATGGCTTCATGCCCAGTTTAATATATGGCTTAATGCCCAGTTTGGTGTGTTGGCGGGGTGGGTGACTAAAGCTCCCCACAGGTGTGCTGGTTGGTACGGGTGGTGTGTAGCGGATGGAAATTTAGGCTTGGTTGGGAATTGCATATCACATGCACATTATATACATGTTATTATGTTATAATTGTAAATGGGCTTAGGCCCAAAATATTGCTATGTGTGTTCCGACCCAGTGGATGATGGTAAGGGGATTATACACTGAGTTCTTGTAACTCACCCCCTCTTTTCTTAATCCCTGTAGGTGATGCTCCGTGAGGTGGACTTGGGCCATAGATGAATTGGTGGAGGCCATACTTCAGAAATGGTGTTATTAAATTTTAAATTCCTATTTCCGTTTATTTTATTATTTTGCTATTTTGGTTTAAGTTGTAATAAGGCCTCTGAACTATTTTTATTTTGCTTTATGGTTGGGATGTTTTTGTTATTTTTCTTAAATTGTTTAAAACAAGAATTTTTCTAAAAACGTAAATAAAGGTTTTCCGAAATTGATTAACAAATGGATTTCAAAATAAACTTTTACAAATATGATTTAACTCGAACTTTCTTTCGAATTATTAACGACAGTTTCAAAGGTCACGGATTTAAAGTTCAATTCCTTGATTTATGATTCATCAATCAATCTCTCAAAAATACTTGTATTTTATCTACGTTTCTGCAATGTTTCAAAATGCTTTTGCAACTCTATTTCAAACGTCACATTTTCGTAAATCATTTATTTCAAATATGCTTTCGCAACCGAAATGGTTTATTAAAGATAATTATGTTTTTTTACGTAGACACAATTGCTTAAGTGTTTTGGTTTTAACAAAGAGGCTGTAATTTTCAAACGAGTTTTTTTGTGACACGCCAGATTCGGGCCTAACTTCTAGGCCGGGTATAGGGTGTTACATATGAACTGTTTTCATACCTATTGGTGTAGAAGTACTTATATTTTCCTCTTCATCCTCTAGTTGAGAATTAGAGGATAAAACTAAACTATCATCTGTATTAGTTATCAAATTATTTTTAAAATATAGCTTATCTCCAGATGACATATATTCTATAGTACTTACTAGTTTAGAAGTACTTGCATTTTTAGTCTTTTCTATCATCCAATCTTTTGGAATTGATAGGTCTTTTAGATGTAATAATTTTGGTTGAATTTCTATAGTAAACTTATTGGGCTCAAAAAGATCAATTATTTTATTATTTATTTCTTTTATTTCTACTTCTGCCGTATTAGTATATTCATTAATAAAAGTCCAGCTTATTGCTAAATCTTCTGCTAAATCACTAATATCAGAATTTTTTGTCTGAATTCTAAGACATAGACACTCTTCTATTAGAGGATCTATTATGGATATAATGTAATTTGGTTTAACTTTAAATCCTATAACTCCTGTATGTAAATTAGATTGAATTCCTCCAATAAGTGCTTTTATTGGATTCTCAAATCTTTTATCTAATAATACCGCTATAATAGGAATATCATGACCTTTTCTAAATAAAGCTCTAATTGTTATCATAATTATTCCTAAATGTATATATCTAACCTGAGGATATTTTTTCTTAATCCTCTTTATTCTATCATTAGTAAATAATAGGATTTCTGTTACTCCACCTTTAGTGCCTTTAGCGACTGTGTTACCGCTAATTTTTTCTATATGTCTTTGTGACCATATTTTAAATTTGGATATTTTATAAATTTCTTCTTTAGAAATATGATTTTTAGTAATTTTTTCTATCATTTCATCAGAAAAGTCTGTTTCTTCTTCGATTAAATTTCCTAATTTAATATCCTGTTGTTCAGATTTAGGAATTTCTTCTAATCGATTATTAGAACTGCTTCCTAACATAAAAATATATTCCTCAGAATCTGTATCAGAATCTGTTTATGATATTAATTCATATAATATTTCAGTAGGATTTATTTCCTCACTAAAACATATTTCTAAATCTTGTTCTTCAAGATTTTTAATCATTTTCTTAGCATTTTTTCCTTTATTAGGACAATTTGTTGCTATATGACCTTCTCTATCCCATATAAAACATTTACATATTTGTTTTTTAGGTTTATTAAAAGTTTTTCTCCTAACCAATTTTTTCTTTTTATTATTATTACGAGTATAATTTTTATTTCCTGGATTCCATCTGGCTAATTTATATTTTTTACCTTTTTTATAAGTAGTAGGACGTATAGATTTACATCCAAACTCCTATTCATTTTCTAACATCTTTGTACAATATCTATAACTTGATTTATTCTTAACTTGTTTAGTAGCTTTACTTTGTAAGCAATGTAAAATTATTCTTTCTTTAGCAAAATTAATTCTATTGCCTATAGAATCTAGATTTGCTAAATCTATTCCAGAATCTTTACTATGTTTTATTGTAACACCCCAAACCCGGCCCAAACGCTACGACCAGATCTGGTATGCTACGGGGGTTTACGTTAAAAACTTCACTTGGATGATTTTTAGAAATTCAGTTTCTTTATTTAGGTGTTCGTTAAATAAGTGATATTGGAAGAAAACATTTGCTCTTTCTTTGAACGTGTTTGGAAATCCCATTTTATTACTTCTTGTAGATAAGTCTTTGAACATAAATTTTAAAAAAAATGGAAATAATAACCATTATAAAATGATAACCTAAGCTATGGGGCCTTATTACATAAACATTCCCAAAATTAAAACTTAAAGAAAAACTGAAAAAAAAATAATTTATGGAAATAGAAACTTGATGGCCCCTACAGAGGCCTTATTACATAAATAATCCCAAATTTAAACTTAAAGAAAAAAATCGGAAATAACTTATGAGAATAAAAGACTTGATGGCCCCTCGAGTCCGCCTCGGCTCCCATGTCCACGATCTACTGCTCATCTGAAAAGTCAGGAAAAATAAAAGGGTGAGTCACCAAGACTCAGTGTGCAAATCCCGAAAACACATCAAAGGCTTGAGGCCCACAAACACATTATGGGCCTTAGCCCATACACAATGGCAACAAAATATTTACATGCAACATGTCCCAACCCAACCTAAAAATCCATCCTCTACACACCAGCCCGTACCAACCAACACACCTCGGGGATTTCTACAATCAACCCACCAACCGCTACACACCATATCGACAGCCATGCTGCCTATTCCTAACAGTCAGGAATAAATTTAACATGGCTTAGCCACCGATCACTATTGTGACCTAACTTTATAATTCGTGGTTTAACCACCGATCACTGAGTGACCTATTAACATGCTCTTCCCATTCATCATATCAACCCCATCCCATGCATACCTACATGCAGAATCAAAACAATATACTACCTAAAAGTTCACAGTCTATCACATACATCGATACACATAGAGAAGTTTCTATGATTACGTACCTGGCATCCCTTGCCTACCCTTTTTGGGTAATCCGATTGTCTATACAGCCTTTTTCCGGCTTTTAGCCCATAACATATATTTAGTACAGATTAATTAGTGTGTTAGAGATCTACACACTTGATTACCGATAAGACAAGACCTTCTATGTCGACACTATCAGAAGCCGATACGACTGCTAACTGCCTAAGATTTTGTTCTGACGCTGGTCCACAACCCGATGGCCAATCCGGAACTGCTGACACTGCTCGTTTCTTAAACTTAGGGATTGGGTTTACAGATCCAATCCCCTCCTTCACCTGATCGACATTTGATTCCATTAAAAGACCTTATCAGTTGCTACCATCATATCATATGGTCAAGATCACAATTACGATAGCGAATCTAACGAGAATCTAAAGAGAACCCCTTACCTTGAAATCCCGAAAAGAGAGATATGAGGTTTAGAGACTAGCGGTTCTGGCTTTTAGATCTAAGCGATCTACTTCAATTCCCGAATGTCGCCCAACACGTAAACACAAGAAACCAACACTCCATTAGCCGTTCGGCTTTGTCTTCTAAAAACCGAAAGAGAAAAAGAATAGATCAGAAGAAATCGACACCTACCTTTACAGAGAATTCGGCAACTCCTAGAAGATGCTTTTGAGAAGATCAAAAAGAAAAAGATGATCTCAAGAGATCTATAAAGTTTCGGCTTTTAAGAAGGTCAAAAAGAAAAGATGATCTCAAGATATCAATGAAGTTTCGACTTTTGAGAAGGTCAAAAAGAAAAGATGATCTCAAGAGATCTATAAAGTTTTGGCTTTTGAGAAGGAGATGATTGAGAGAAAAGAGTAATATCAAACATAAAGAAGTGATAGGAACGGTATAGGAAAAAGAAGAATTTCGGCAAGGCTAGGGCAGATTCGGCTATGGCTGTAACACCCCAAACCCAACCTAAACACCACGACCGGATCTGGCATGTCACTAAGAAGATTTAGTAAAACATGTCGCATTTTTAGAAAACATTAGTTGAGTTTAAACATTTATACCGGAAAACTTAATTATTTGATAGTTTATAAATGATATAAGTTTTCATTTAAATGCCTTAGTGAATGAAAACTGAAATTCTGCCTTTGGGTTTTTATTATTTTAGTACAAGCCTTAATTCCAATTCTACGTATAATTTAAGTGTCTGAAAGTAAGCCCCAAAACCGAAAATATAAAGCTAATGGCCTGTGGCCTTATTACAATAAAATATAACCCAAAATATTAAATATAAATAACCAAAATAATGTCTTTTGCAGTATCCAAAATAATCTCATGCATGGCCACCTTGCGTTCCTCTCCAGCCCGGTCCGATGCTCTAAGTGTCTCCTGAAAAAAAATGTTAAACAACGGGGTGAGTCACGAGACTCAGTGTGCAACCCTCGCGCACCATCAGATTGGGCCTTAGCCCCACAGATCAGAATAGCAGAATATCATATAACAGAAATTATGCAAAGCCCAACCCAATCCTAGGTTTCCATCCGCTACACACCACCCTTACCTGCCAATCACACCATTGGGGATTTCTACAACCAACCCACACCGCTACACACCACCGATGGTAGCCATGTTGCAGTTAGCTGCTCATCGTTAGAGTTGTGACATAGTCACCAGAACAGATCGTGGCAGAGCCACTACAACAGAACACTTCCCCTTTCATCAATCACCCAACCCCGTGCATACATAGAAATCGACATACATGGAAAAACATATCATCTCATCAGAAACATTCACTTATGAATGACAGAAATCACTAACCTGGTGTTCGCTTTTACCCTCCTCGAGTTTCAACCGTTATGCCGGGATTTCGGCATTTAACAGAATATAAACAGATTTAAATACACATATTAACAGACAATCTAAATGGTGTGAGAGGTTACACACCTGATAACACGTAGTACTACTCTCTATGTCGATACCCTCACTAATCAGATCTACTGCCCTTTGTCTACAACTTTGCTCAAAAGCCGGAAGAACGCGAAGATAAGGCCTCTCCTATATTCGGCCAAGGGTTAATGTTTTACCCGAATTATACGTTTAAATTAACAGATCTCCTTACCTTGAAATCCTGAAAGTAATACGATCTGATTTCTACTGAACTCTGGCTCAAAATCTAAGCGATTGAATCTCCTTCAAATCTAGGAATGCCGCAAATGAGAGAAAACACCTGATTTCGGCCCATTCGAGCCCATACGCTCCTATGGCCCACCTAACACAAATCTAGCCACGTATATAAGTTCCACCTAGTCTAGTTCACTATATACTACATCATTATACAATTTATTCCATTGGGCGCACAGGCCCATTGGGCCTACTTCGACCCATCGCGGCCCAAGCAGCCTTAACCCACAAGAATACTACTGATGGCCTCAACTATCGTGTCGAAGCCCCACACGTGCGCTCGCACGCTCGTGTGGCTACTATTGCCGTGACCGGCACTTCGGCATTTGCCGCTCTACAGAAAGCTGCTAAACCGCGCTCCGAAAGCTCCTATGCCCAACGCCCGCCAAGGTATGTTAACTCTCCCCCTGGAATGCTCTTTATATAGCCAACTCTTCACCTTCTTTCTTTGTATCTTTCCGATGTGGGATCCCTTCGTCAGTAGAGTTTAAATTCAACTGAAACTCTTACCGTCCAATCTGCAAAATAAATACTCCCTTGCTTCTCATGAGATTTGAACCCAGACTCCCTTGTAGCATAATCCACGCAGCTAGTCACTAGGCCACAAGCTCCTCTTGTGTCTTAAACCATGCGCAACTAAATTTGAATCTATAGCCAAATTCTAAAGTCCATGTAAAAAGAAAACCAAAATGTAAGAGCCAAGATTTGAACCTTGGACCTTCTTCTTTCCTTGTGGCGTCACCCCCTTATCTCTTATGTGGCATCACTTTGCCACTACACCACACACTCCACTTGTGTCATTTCCTCCACATTTTATTCTTAAGGCCTACCTGCCAACTTCCAGGGTTTTTTTCGCCTAAAACGAAAATTTTCCTAAAGCCAAAGTTTGATCCCGGGACTTCATAGAAGCCCTCTAACCTTCCAAAATCACTCATCTAATAAGTCCAACTTGCACTAAAGCCATTCTCTTGTTCTCCAAAAATTTTAACGCTACTACTCCCAAAGCCCATTGGGCCCAATCCTACTAGGCCCAATTTTAGGATGTTATAATGGCAGACAAATGTGAAAAGAAAGAATGCTTAAGGGAGTTTTCAGCTTTTATTCAGAAAAGGAGGAAAAGAAAGAAGATGAAAACCCTAAATGCCAAAAATAAAGAAGAGAATGAGAGAATAAAACCCTAATGCCAATTTTAATTAAAATAGTTGGGCTTCATGCAACTTGAATTTGGGCCTCCTCAGCTGACGGCACTTCCCTGCTTTTAAGTGGTGCCACTTTGCCACTGGGCCACAAGCCCATTTGTATTTTAAAACACAGATAACATCTTTTAAGCCCTATCTTACTAGGCTTTCCACTAGAGTGTCCAAACAGAAAATTCGATTAAGGCCTCTGCCCAACCCTGAGCCCATTCTGGACCCCTAACACTCACATTTAACATAACCACACGTTAAATGCATAGCCCCACAATTTCAGGATGTTACATTTATTATATAAGAAGCATATTTATTTATACAAATTTCATCCCAAGGTGGTGGTAATTTATGAAAATATTGGTTTTTCCAAAATTCTATACTATCATTTTTTAACTTTTGATATTCATGAAGAAATTTTTTAGAAAATTCTTCTAAATATCTTATATCACATAATTTTAATTTTAACAAGATATAACTGGACTGGTTATCTTGATCTTTTTTATTACTATAACCACAAAATTCTGTTTTTAGAATTGAAGTTAATCCTTTTAGTAAATCTTTAGGGGTTCCTATTTGGTTAATAAGTTGACCCTTTTGTTCATTTCCTTTTTCTGATTCTTCCCATCGTCTAAGAAATTGTAGAACATCTCCTTGAAATGTTCCAACAAAGTAGTTTAAAATTTTTTCTTTTGACCAAATAGTATTGTTGTTGTTTACAACAATAGTCATAAATTGTGCCCAATCATCTATAGTTTTTTCATAGTCTGATAAAGGAATATTAGTTAAGTCTAAATATATTCCTCCTTGAGCAACATTTCTTTTATTTAAATCATCTACCTTATATGGCATAGGTATAAGTTGACTAGATTCACCAGGGTTTTCAAGTTTTATTTCATTAGTAGCTATAGTTTCTATTTGGTTTCCTAATATTCTTGTTGTGTTTTCAATATTTTCATAATTTTTATTAATAGATCTCAGATAATCATCTTTTTGAAGATCTGAATCTATTTTTCTTTTACCATAAGGATCTTGTTTATCAATTTCCCTAGGTTTTGGTATTTCATAATCATACGGATCTGTTTGTTCAGTATCCATGGGTTTAGGAATTTCTATATTTTCATCCTCTTCTGTTGAAGTGTTTTCTTCATCAGAATTATGACTAGTAACATTAATATCTACATTAGAATTATTAGAACTACTACTACTTTCTGTAGTATCATATGTTAACATATAGTGATAATTATATTTTGTAAATAGATCTTTATGTTTTTCATAAAGTTCTTCTATTAATTTTAAGTATTCTATTCTTTCATATTTATCTTCTATTTTAGAAAATTTTTCTTTCCAATGTTCTATAAGGGTTTTATAGGATTGGAAGTCATATTTTTCTTTTTTTTTTTTAAATTTTTCTCTTTTTTGTTTTTCTTTTTTATTATAAGTAGAAGATTCTTCCGAAGAATCATCTTCATCAGATAAAGTTAATATAACATTACTATTATCATAATATAAAGGACCTAAATCTATATCTGATTCTATATTTTTATTAGTAATAACTTGATCTAATTTATTATTAACATCTGATAGAAGTTCTTTAAATTTGTTATTCAAATCTAAATCTGTTACTTCTCCTATATTTTAAACTTTTTCTTCTATTTTACTAACTTTATTATATAATTTATTAAAATATTTAGAAGTCATATCTATTAAACTATTGATACCTTTACTAAGAGCCGAAACATTATTTTCATTCTTAGAGTCAATATGCATAGTATGATTACAAGTTTTATATTTATATAAACAATCCATTTCTTCCATGTTATCTATCTTTGGTACCTAAAATCGTCTGTTATATTTAATGTCTTCATTCAAACGCCTACAACGTCCCACTCATACTTCAACGGCAACAAGAAGACAGAATCAAAGATATATGGGTTTTAAGATAAACAATAGTGAAATAAACAGATTTGAAGATAAAAGATATAAACTTACAATGAGTACAACGATATTATAACTCCAGAAACCGTTACTCCGGGGCTCCTCTGATACCAATTACGGAGGGAGAAGGGGATATATACAACGGAAGGCTCGTATAATTTTATTATACAAAAGAAAAGTAAGATAATTTACAAGACTATAGAAGAAAAGTTTTGAGAGAGTATACAAAAGAAAGTTTTTGTAAAGAAAGATTGGATGTCAATTTCGATTCCAATCGAGATTCCTTGTTTAGGCTACAATAATGCCTATTTATAATACAAATTCTAAACTCTAATTTATCTACAATTAAGGTTCGTACAGCATCCTGATAAGGATGACTTCAATGTTGGCTTAATGTGTAACATCCTGAATTAATGGGTCTATGCGTTTAGTGTAAGGATATGTTTAATATGTTGATTTAAGTGATAGGGGTCCAACTTTGGCTCAGGACTAGGCAAAGGCCTTGGTTAAATTATCTGATTGGGCATTTTAGAGTTAAAAGGTGGTAATTGTGTTTAAAATACCAATGTGGGCTTGTGGCCCAACAATAGGTGACGCTACAAGGGAGTTAGAAGGTGGCGTCACTAACAGTTAAAGGGGCCCAAGTTTTGGCCGTAAGGAGCCCATGTTTTTGGGCCATTTTCGGGACTTAAAAGGGAGCAAGGGGTGACGCCACAACAAGGGTGTAAGGGGCCCAAAATTTAAGTTCTATGGAGCCCAATTCTCTTAATTTAAGTAAGCTAAATTCGGCATTAGGGTTAGGTGAAGTGGACGGCAACAAGGCTCAAAAATAGGAGGATTTATATGGATTTTATAATTGATAATATAGAAGGTAAAAAGGAGAAAAGATAGGAGCTATCAAGGAAAGGTGATGGCCGAAAATCCACCACCTAGAGGAGTAAAGAATTTGGCTACTTCATGGAAAAGGGGTGCCGAATTTTCCCTTTTTATTAGCTTGATTTTTAGTTATCAGGAAGGGTACTTTCGGTTTTTTTATAGGAGTGCCGAAAATTCTATAAATAGGGGGGATATCTCATTGATTCTGGCATTTGAACCCTAATTTCTTATTCTTCTTCCATTGTGCCGAAATTCTTAGTCTCTCCCTCTACAATTTCTTTTCTTTAATTTCTTCAAAAGCCGAAACCTCTCCCTTCACTTTCTTTTCCATTCTTTTCCTCTTGTGCCGATTTCTCTAAAAATCCGAAATATCCATAGTTTTTCTCTATTCATCTCATCTGTGAGTTGGTTCTATTTCTTCCGGCATTTAAAACTTCTTCTTTGACATTGCCGAATCTTCTCTCCAGTGCTAGCCGAATTCCCTGTGCTAAGGTAAGTGTCGACTTCTGTTAGATCTCATGTTCTATTTCGGTTCTTGAAAGGCAAAAGTCGAAAAGCTAATAGTTTAATGGTTCTATGTTGGGCGGCATTCTGGGATTTGAAGGAAACTTGGTCTTTTAGATCTAAAAGCCGAAAATCGCTAGTCTCCAATTTCGGGATTTTAAGGTAAGGAGATTTTCCCTAGATTTTTACTAGATTCGTTCATAGTACACAAGATCTTAACTTTATGATGAGGATTAACGATCATACATTGTGATAGTAGTTCTGACAAGGACTTGTGATGGAATTAAATATGGATCAGGCAAAGGAGAGAATCCCTAAGTTTAAGAAACGAGCGGTATCTGCCGTTCGAGATTGGCCACTTGGTTGTGGACCGGCTTCTGAACAACACCTTAAGCAGATAGCAGTTGTGTCGACTACGGATAGCGTCGACATAGAAAGCATCGTTTTATTAGTAATCAGGTGTGTAGATCTCTAACACACTATTAATCCTGTATGTATGTCTATATATATGTTATGGGCTAAAAAGCCGGAAAGAGGCTGTATAGACAGTCGAATGGAACCCTAAAAGGGTTAGGCATGGGTTTCAGGTACGTAAACATAGAACTCTCTATGTGTATCGAAATATATGTAAGCCTGCATGATGTTTTCTTAATATGTGTATGCTTGGGGGGGAATTATGATATTGAAGGGGAAGTGCATGATAAGTTACTTGGTGATCGGTGGTAGAAAACCCACAAATATAAAAGATAGGTCACATAGTGATCGGTGGCTATGCCACGTTTAATGATTCCTGAATAACAGGAATAGGCAGTACGACTGTCGTTATGGTGTGTAGCGGATGGAGGGTTGATTGTAGAAATCCCCAATGTGTGATGGTTGGTACGAGTTAGTGTGTAGAGGATGGAAACCTAGGATGGGTTGGGTTATTAATCATTTATTATTTGATATAGAATCATGATTGTTGCCTTTATGTATGGGCCAGGGCCCATAATGTGTTTGTGGGCTCAGGTCGTTGTGTGTTTTGAGATTTATACACTGAGTCTTGGTGACTCACGCTTTCCTTTTTCTCTACTCTTCCAGATAAGCAGTAGATCGTGGACATGGGAGCCGAGATGGACTCGAGGGGCCATCAAGTTTTTATTTCTACAAATTATTTTTGGGATTTCTTTAAGTTTATTTTATTTTTATTTTGGGAATATTTATGTAATAAGGCCCCTAGCTTTTATTCAACTAAGTAGTTTTCAATGTTCTGCAACTTATGAATTTATGACAAGGTTTATTTATACTTAATAATAATAATAAAAAGGATTTTATTTTTTAAAAAATGTCATTTATTTATTCAAATAATGTCTAATTAACTTACGACTTCCAAAACCAACGAGGCAAAAGTTTTTAATGTACAACTCGTAGCATACCAGATCTGGTCGAAACGTATGGGCCGGGTTTGGGGGTATTACATTTTGGTATCAGAGCCCAGTTCAAAACTGGGGCTATGAAATGGGCCTAGTATTGTTTTGTAAAGTAACGTGAATTTGAAAAAAATGTGTCTTTGTTGAAGATATGGCGTTCGAGTCTACCGGCACCCGATCCACGCAGGTAAGTATTCTAAACTCTTGCTGTGTTATATATGTGGGCTTAATGGGCTTGAGGGACGTAGATTAGTATGATAGTATTAATGGACCTTAGGCTTAGATAAACAACTCTTCAATTCCATAAGATTTAATCTAACTAAACAAACCCGTGAACGAGTCAACAGGTTAGGGTGTGGCAACAGGCATATGCATGTCTAGGATTGGATTCAGGAAGAGCTTGGTACTTAAGCAGTCCTAGTGACTCACCTCCTCTTCGCTAGAATCCTACCTGGTGCGTAGTGACTGTTCACCCTAGCTACAAGGACTTGTTGATAGGCTAAACCTTATAATTAAAACCCGAAAGGGACCAGCCACTCTATTTGAAAAAAAAACCCCAAGTTTTGTAAAATTTTCAAAATACACTTGATTTGTTGAAAAAAAAATTTGCAACCAACCATGAATTTATAAAATACTTATGTTTTGAAAATTTACCCAAAATCCTCATGTTTACAAGAGTAACTCGGATGGTGAAACTAGATTTTCCAAAGTACCCCTGTTTAAAAAAAACAACAACAACAACATCAAAATATCCCTAATTTATAAATTACCAAATTACCCTTGATGTGCAAAATGACCAAAATATCCCTGAATTTCAAAATTACCGAAATACCCTTGGATTTCAAAATTACCGAGATACCCTTGGATTTCAAAATTACCGAAATACCCTTAGATTTCAAAATTATCGAAATACCCCTGAATTTCAAAATTACCAAAATACCCTTATTTCACAAAATCACCAAAGAACCCTATTTTGGAAAATTACGAAAATACCCCTACAGGATAAAATTACGAAAATACCCCTGGGTAGTGAAATGACGAAAACACCCTTATGTGATGAATGTGAGTTCATGGATGTTGTATGTATGTTGATGATGGATGATTGAATGTATGTGCTTCTTAGAACTAGGAGATGCGAACTTGAGACTGAATTGTAGATATAATTGCGAATTCAGAAGAACTACTCTTAAAACTACTATTCATAAGACTGTTCATGGTTAAACAGTGGAAGAAAACTAATAATTTATAAAATTTATAATCAGATAAATGTGAATCGGTAGAATGAGTACAAGGGGTCGTGGACGTCCGCCACGTGGTCGTGGTAGGGGTAGGATGACGGTGTCGAAACCAGTAGGATCTGGTCATGGATCTGGAAACGAGATGCCATCAGTGGAGGAGGAATTTCAGGATCAGACTGCCGGAGATGACGCGGTATCTCAGGCAATGTTAAGGGTTTTAAAGAGGGTTGCTGGGGCAGGTATGTGCACAGGAGCCTGGAAATCTGTGCTGGAGCGGCTTAGGGCCAACGGTGCAGATGTGTTTAAGGGAATTTCTGGTGTAGCCCCAAGTTCAGCTGAGTATTGGTTGGAGGCGGTAGGACGCATAATGGATGATTTGAATTTCACGGAGGAGGAGAAGTTGAAAGGGGTTATATCTCTCCTACGGGAAGAAGCATATCAATGGTGGCTTACGGTTAAGGATGGTACAGTGGCTGACCATATCACCTGAGATCTCTTTAAAATAGCGTTTCAGAATAAGTACATTGGATCGAGATATGTGGATGCGCAGCGCAGAGCATTTCTAAATCTGGTTCAAGGGAGTAGGTCAGTGGCTGCGTATGAAGCTGAGTTCTTACACCTTAGCCGTTATGCTCGAGGGATGGTAACCACGGAGCATGAACGTTGTGTTAGGTTCGAAGATGGCATGAGGGATGACTTGCGTGTTTTAATAGCCCCACAGCGGGAGAGGGAATTTGCTGTCTTAGTGGAAAAGGCTAAGATAGTCGAGGAGGTAAAGCGGACTAAAAAATTAAATCGGGATAGAGATAGAGGTGGAAATAAGAGGAATTTTAGATCGTCAGGAGCAACTGGGCGTACTCAGAAAAGGCCCAGGTCTGATGGACCGAAACGGGAAGAGAAATCTACTGCTGCTAACCAGACACCAAAGTGTGCTCGATGTGGAAAATTTCATGCCGGTGAATGTTGGGCAGGCAGTGGTAAGTGTTTTAGGTGTGGATCTACGGACCACCAAGTTAGAAACTGTTCGCAGCAACGGGACGGTGAAGGGACCATGGGTCGAGGGAATGCTCAGCCTGGCAGCGGAGGTCAGCAGCCACAAAGAGGTCGTGGTGCAGCCAGAGGTGGTAATGGTGCTGGTCGGGGTCGTGGAGCACCAGGCCAAGGGGCAGGAAACACTAAGGCGAGACAGCCAGGGTTGGTCTATGCTGTCAGACGTCGAGAGGAGGCCGACGCACCGGATGTCATAACCGGTATGTTTTTAATTTTTGGCTTACCTTACACTGCATTGATTGACATTGGGTCGACGCATTCGTATGTAACTAGTAGCGTATCTGGAACTCTAAGGTTAGAATCTGAAATTACCCCTAGGGCAATGACTCTAGTTAGAATCTGAAATTACCCCTAGGGCAATGACTCTAGTTAGCGCGTTAGGACAATCTGTAGTAGTGGATAAACTCTATCGGAAAGTACCTCTAGAAGTTCAGGGGATAGTTTTCCAAACGGATCTAATGGAAGTATCAAGCTAATCTAGATTGTGCGGCCAAGCGTATGGTGTTAAAAACCCCCGAGGGTGATGAAGTGTTGGTGATAGGAGAAAGGGGGAACTGCTTGTCGAATGTCGTGACTGCCCTAAGAGCAGAAAGGATGGTGAGGAAAGGATGCGAGGCAATTTTATTGTTTGTTCGGGCTCTGGAAGCCAAGGACCTGACTGTTGGGGACGTCAGGACGGTAAAGGAATTTCCTGTTGTTTTCCCTGAAGAACTTTCGGGATTACCCCCAGATCGTGAAGTAGAGTTTGGTATCGATCTTCTTCCGAGAACAGCACCGGTATCTATTGCTCTGTATAGGATGGCGCCGAAGGAGCTGGTGGAGTTGAAAGTGCAGATTCAGGAGTTTCTGGATAGAGGATTTATTCGACCAAGTGTGTCACCTTGGGGAGCGCCGGTGTTATTTGTTAAGAAGAAGGATGGATCAATGCGTATGTGCATTGATTATCGCCAGTTGAATAAGCTAAAAATTAAGAACAAGTATCCATTGCTAAGGATTGATGACTTGTTCGATCAGTTGAAGGGAGCCTCAGTCTTTTCAAAGATAGATCTGAGGTCAGGGTACCATCAGCTTAGGGTCAAAGAGGCGGATATTCATAAGACAGCTTTTAGGACTCGCTACGGTCATTATGAGTTTATAGTGATGCCATTTGGATTGACCAATGCGCCAGCAGCGTTCATGGACATGATGAATCGGGTGTTTCAACCCTACCTAAACCGGTGTGTCGTGGTGTTTATAGACGATATCTTGGTTTATTCGAAGTCGGAGGAGGAGCATGATGCTCATCTGCGAATAGTTTTGCAGATTCTAAGGGAGAAGCAGTTGTATGCCAAATTCAGTAAGTGTGAATTTTGGCTAGGGAAGTTACATTTCTAGGGCACGTTGTGTCAGCAGAAGGGATTAGGGTTGAACCTCGAAAGATTGAAGCGGTGTTGGATTGGAAGCCACCTAGGTCTGTGGCTGAGATTAGGAGTTTTCTTGGTTTAGCTGGGTATTACCGAAGGTTTGTTGAAGGATTTTCTTCAGTTGCGGCACCGTTGACTAAGTTGCTACGAAAAGAAGTTCCGTTTGTTTGGTCTGATAAGCAGCAGGAGAGTTTCGAAAAGTTAAAGAGGTTTCTGATGGAGGCTCCGGTGTTGATTCAGCCAGAGGCAGGGAAGGCGTTTGTAATTTACTGTGATGCGTCACACGTAGGACTAGGATGTGTGTTGATGCAAGAGGGAAAGGTGGTTGCATATGCATCCCGACAGTTAAGACTGCATGAATCGAATTATCCCACCCATGATTTGGAATTGACGGCGGTGGTGTTTGCCTTAAAAATTTGGAGGCACTATTTGTACGGGGAGAAATCTGTCATTTACACAGATCATAAGAGCTTAAAGTATCTTTTGACTCAGAAGGAGCTGAATATAAGGCATAGAAGGTGGATCGAGTTGCTAAAGGATTATGACTGCTTGATCGAGTATCACCCGGGTAAGGCTAATGTAGTGGCGGATGCTCTAAGTCGTAAAGTAGTTTCTGACTTAAGAGCAATGTTTGCTCACCTTAGTTTGTATGAGGATGGAAGTTTATTAGCTGAGCTTCAAGTGAAATCCTCTTAGATTAGCCAAGTGAAGGAGAGGCAACAGACCGATGAGTTGCTAAAGGGGAAATTGCAGCTAATCTCAAAGGATGGACCAACGGAATTCAGTATGAATGAGGAAGGACTGTTATGTTTCTGAGGGAGAGTGTGCATGCCAAAAGATCCGGAATTGAGGCGTAGGATTTTACATGAGGTGCATGGTGGTGCATACGCTATGTGCCCTGGAGGAAGTAAGATGTTTCGGGATTTACGAGATCAGTTCTGGTGGCCGGGTTTGAAGCAAGAAGTAACTGAATTAGTGGGCAAGTGCTTGACCTGTCAGCAAGTCAAGGTGGAACATCAGTTACCATCAGGATTATTGCAGCCAGTGAAGATTCCACAATGGAAGTAGGAAAGAATTACCATGGACTTTGTTAGTGGGCTTCCCCTCACATCCGCTAAGAAAGACGCGGTTTGGGTAGTTGTGGATCGCTTGACGAAGTCCGCACACTTCATCCCAGTGCGTGTTGACTATTCCTTGCAGAAGTTAGCTAAGTTATACATAGCGGGGGTGGTGAGGTTGCATGGAGTACCGGTTTCGATCATATCAAATAGGGACCCTAGGTTCACCTCATGATTTTGGAAGGCGTTGCATCGAGCGTTGGGTACAAAGTTGGATTTCAGTACAGCATTTCATCCTCGGACCGATGGACAGTCTGAGCGGGTGATCCAGATCTTGGAGGACATGTTGAGAGGATGTGTCATTGATTTCAGAGGTAGTTGGGAAGAGTTCTTACCGTTAGCAGAGTTTGCTACAACAACAGTTACCAGTCAAGTATTCAGATGGCGCCCTATGAAGCTTTGTACGGGCGGAGGTGTTGTACTCCTACCTGTTGGACGGAATTAGGGGAACGTCGGATTCTGGGTCCGGAGTTGGTGACCGAGACAGAAGAGAAGGTTGAATTGATTCGGGTTCGACTGAAGGAGGCGTCGGATAGACAAAAATCCTATACTGATTTAAAGCATAAGGACATAGAGTTTGCAGTGGGTGATAAAGTATTCCTAAAGCTGTCGCCGTGGAAAAAAGTACTAAGGTTTGGTCGAAAGGGTAAATTATGTCCCAGATTTATCGGACCATATCGGGTGTTGAAGCGAGTAGGACTAGTAGCCTACCAGCTGGAGTTACCTCCGGAGTTAAGTCAAATTCACGATGTATTTCACGTCATGCTAAGACGTTACCGTTCGGATCCATCTCATGTTGTTCCTGTGGAGGAAATTGAGGTAAGACCTGATTTATCCTTCGAAGAGGAACCAGTAGAAATCTTGGATCGTGATGTCAAGGTGTTGTGAAGGAAAACGGTTCCATTGGTTAAGGTGCTGTGGAGGAATCATGGTTCGGAGGAGGCTACGTGGGAACCCGAGGAAGCAATGCGGCAGCAATACCCCTATCTTTTCTGATCAGGTAATTTTGAGGACGAAATTTCTTTAACGGGGGTAGAACTGTAACATCCTGAATTAATGGGTCTATGCGTTTAGTGTAAGGATATGTTTAATATGTTAATTTAAGTGATAGGGGTCCAATTTGGGCTCAGGACAAGGCAAAGGCCTTGGTTAAATTATCTGATTTGGCATTATAGAGTTAAAAGGTGGTAATTGTGTTTAAAATACCAATGTGGACTTGTGGGCCAACAATAGGTGATGCTGCAAGGGAGTTAGAAGGTGGCGTCACTAACAGTTAAAGGGGCCCAAGTTTTGGCCGCAAGGAGCCCATGTTTTTGGGCCATTTTTGGCACTTAAAAGGGAGCAAGGGGTGACGCCACAACAAGGATGTAAGGGGCCCAAAATTTAAGTTCTATGGAGCCCAATTCTCTTAATTTAAGTAAGGTAAATTCGGCATTAGGGTTAGGTGAAGTGGACGGCAACAAGGCTCAAAAATAGGAGGATTTATATGGATTTTATAATTGATAATATAGAAGATAAAAAGGAGAAAAGATAGGAGCTATCAAGGAAAGGTGATGGCCGAAAATCCACCACCTAGAGGAGTAAAGAATTCGGCTACTTCATGGAAAAGGGGTGCCGAATTTTCCCTTTTTATTAGCTTGATTTTTAGTTATCAGGAAGGGTACTTTCGGTTTTTTTTATAGGAGTGCCGAAAATTCTATAAATAGGGGGGATATCTTATTGATTCTGGTATTTGAGCCCTAATTTCTTCTTCTTCCATTGTGCCGAAATTCTTAGTCTCTCCCTCTACAATTTCTTTTCTTTAATTTCTTCAAAAGCCGAAACCTCTCCCTTCACTCTCTTTTCCATTCTTTTCCTCTTGTGCCGATTTCTCTAAAAAGCCAAAATCTCCATAGTTTTTCTCTATTCATCTCATCTGTGAGTCGGTTCTATTTCTTTCGGCATTTAAAACTTCTTCTTTGACATTGCCGAATCTTCTCTCCAGTGCTAGCCGAATTCCCTGTGCTAAGGTAAGTGTCGACTTCTGTTATATCTCATGTTCTATTTTGGTTCTTGAAAGGAAAAAGCCGAAAAGCTAATAGTTTAATGGTTCTATGTTGGGCGGCATTCTGGGATTTGAAGGAAACTTGGTCGTCTAGATCTAAAAGCCGAAAATCGCTAGTCTCCAATTTCGGGATTTTAAGGTAAGGAGATTTTCCCTAGATTTTTACTAGATTCGTTCATAGTACACAAGATCTTAACTTTATGATGAGGATTAACGATCATACATTGTGATAGTAGTTCTGACAAGGACTTGTGATGGAATTAAATATGGATCAGGCAAAGGAGAGAATCCCTAAGTTTAAGAAACGAGCGGTATCTGCCGTTCGAGATTGGCCACTTGGTTGTGGACCGGCTTCTGGACAACACCTTAGGCAGATAGCAGTTGTGTCGACTATGGATAGCGTCGACATAGAAAGCATCATTTTCTCGGTAATCAGGTGTGTAGATCTCTAGCACACTATTAATCCTGTATGTATGTCTATATATATGTTATGGGCTAAAAAGCCGGAAAGAGGCTGTATAGACAGTCGAATGGAACCCTAAAAGGGTTAGGCATGGATGCTAGGTACGTAAACATAGAACTCTTTATGTGTATCGAAATATATGTAAGCCTGCATGATGTTTTCTTAATATGTGTATGCTTGGTGGGGGGAATTATGATATTGAAGGCAAAGTGCATGATAGGTCACTTGGTGATCGGTGGTAGAAAACCCACAACTATAAATGATAGGTCACATAGTGATCAGTGGCTATGCCACGTTTAATGATTCCTGAATAACAGGAATAGGCAGTACGGTTATTGTTATGGTGTGTAGCGGATGGAGGGTTGATTGTAGAAATCCCCAAGGTGTGATGGTTGGTACGGGTTGGTGTGTAGAGGATGGAAACCTAGGATGGGTTGGGTTATTAATCATTTATTATTTGATATAGAATCATGATTGTTGCCTTTATGTATGGGTCAGGGCCCATAATGTGTTTGTGGGCTCAGGTCGTTGTGTGTTTTGAGATTTATACACTGAGTCTTGGTGACTCACGCTTTCCTTTTTCTCTACTCTTCCAGATGAGCAGTAGATCGTGGACATGGGAGTCGAGACGGACTCGAGCGGCCATCAAGTTTTTATTTCTACAAATTATTTTTGGGATTTCTTTAAGTTTATTTTATTTTTATTTTGGGAATATTTATGTAATAAGGCCCCTAGCTTTTATTCAACTAAGTAGTTTTCAATGTTCTGCAACTTATGAATTTATGACAAGGTTTATTTATACTTAATAATAATAATACAAAGGATTTTATTTTTTAAAAAATGTCATTTATTTATTCAAATAATGTCTAATTAACTTACGACTTCCAAAACCAACAAGGCAAAAGTTTTTAATGTACAACTCGTAGCATACCAGATCTGGTCGAAACGCATGGGCCGGGTTTGGGGGTGTTACATAATGGTTGCTTCCACGTAGCCTTCTTGATTTTAACAAAATTGTTGTGGTTGTTTCCACGTTTCCCATGCATTAATGGTTGCTTCCATCATTGTAAGCTTCTATCTTTTATCTTCAAATCTGTTTATTTCACTGTTGTTTATCTTAAAACCCATATATCTGTGATTCTGTCTTCTTGTTGCCGTTGAAGTCCGAGTGGGACGTTGTAGGCGTTTGAGTGAAGACATTAAAGATAATAGACGATTTTAGGTACCAAAGATAGATAACATGGAAGAAAGGGATTGTTTATATAAAGATAAAACTTGTAATCATACTATGCATATTGACTTTAAGAATGAAATAATGTTTCGGCTCTTAGTAAAGGTATGAATAGTTTAATAGATATGACTTCTATATATTTTAATAAATTATATAATAAAGTTAGTAAAATAGAAGAAAAAGTTAAAAATATAGGAGAAGTAACAGATTTAGATTTGAACAACAAATCTAAAGAACTTTTATCAGATGTTAATAATAAATTAGATCAAGTTATTACTTATAAAAATATAGAATCAAATATAGATTTAGGTCCTTTATATTATGGTAATAGTAATGTTATATTAACTTTATCTGATGAAGGTGATTCTTCAGAAGAATCTTCTACTTATAATAAAAAAGAAAAACAAAAAAGAGAAAAATTTAAAAAACAAGAAAAATATGACTTCCAACCCTATAAAACCCTTATAGAACATTGGAAAGAAAAATTTTCTAAAACAGAAGATAAATATGAAAGAATAGAATACTTAAAATTAATGAAGAACTTTATGAAAAACATAAAGATCTATTTACAAAATATAATTATCACTATATGTTAACATATGATACTACAGAAAGTAGTAGTAGTTCTAATAATTCTAATGTATATATTAATGTTACTAGTCATAATTCTGATGAAGAAAACACTTCAACAGAAGAGGATAAAAATATAGAAATTCTTGAACCCATGGATACTGAACAAACAGATCCATATGATTATGAAATACCAAAACCTAGGGAAATTGATAAACAAGATCCTTATGGAAAAAGAAAAATAGATTCAGATCTTCAAAAAGATGACTATCTGAAAAAAGTATTAGAATATTGGAGAAACCAATATTTACCAATCGAATTAAAAACAGTTCATTTTCCTAATAAATTAAGTAAAATATTTAAAGATACAAAAATAAAAGAAAAACCAATAATTCAACAAATGAAACTTGGAAAAAAGGATATTATTACATTTTCACATTTCCAACCCAGGAAATATTATACTTATATTGAAATTACATTTCAATTTAGAGAATATAAATCATATTCTTTAGATGCTTTATTAGATACAGGAGCTACAACTAGTAGCTGTAGAGAAAATGCTATTCCATCAGAAAAAGGGGAACTTATGAGAAATTCAATAAGAGCTATTGGAGTAGATGGTAATGAAACTTTAATTCTATTTAAAGCAAAAAATATACCAATCTACATAAATAATGTAAGATTTGTGATACCTAAAATATTATGTTTTCATGAAATGCATAGAGATATATTATTAGGAAATAATTTTATATATCAACATTTACCATTTTCTATTGATAAAAATTTTGTTATATTAACTACTGAAAAAACTTCAGTAGAAATACCTTTAGTTGATAATCATAAATTTATTTGTGATAAAGACTTTACACCATCTAGGAAAGAGCAAGTTAAACAACTTGAAACAAATCATTGGTTGTTTAAAATATTAGAAAATAATTTTAGTGAAGAACCATCAAAATTATGGAAAAATAGTCCTAGATATTGTACTATTAAATTAGAAAATCCTAATAAAATTATTTGGGTAAAACCTATGATCTATACCAAACAAGATATAGATGAATTTAATATACAAATAAAAGAATTATTAGAAAAAGGATTAATAAAAGAAACTAATAGTCCACATTACAAATTTTTGAATATAAAAGATTCAGTGGTTAAGTTCTAATAGTTCACTTAATTAAATTATATTAAAAGTACAATAATATTCAATTTTGGCTCCCTTTCTATTTCACTTCAAGTATGACTTCAAAGTCATTAACATTCAACAAGAACATGGTTTAAATTAAGTGGACTAAATTGTTATTGATTAATTAAATTGATTAGCTCTTACCATTAACATACACCATTTGTTGCACATCAACTTTTACGGTTAAAAAATAGTAAATTATCTAGTTGGTCATTTAACTTTTTAGACGTTTTCATTTTGGTCACCCAAATAAAAATACTTGCAATTTGGTCACTGTTATTAGAGAAAATTTTCATTTTAGTCACCCAAATGTTAAATCCCTAACGGCGATTGGCTATGCACGCCACATCAACATTTTTTACCATTTCTTTGACCCTCACTATTGATCATCTTATTTCCCTTCATGCCACCCTCTGCTTCATTCTTCTTTTTCTTCCTTTGCTCCCTACTTCTAGCCACCACGCCATTCTGCTTCCATCAAATCTCCGCCGTAAAAATCTAATTGAAATGCTACAATGGATTTCTTACCTCAAGTATAGGATGAATTTACTAAACTAGGTTTGTGACTTCATTATTGTTTGATCCTGTAACACCCATACCCGACCTCATCACCAGGTCCGAGCTATAAGGTATCACATTTGTTGTCGGAGCAACTACGAACAATCACAATCCGATTTACAACATTGAACATTCAAATATAAATAAAACGGGTATATAAAAAACAATGCATAATCATTTATGAGTCTTATACAAGCATACAAAAGCCCTAATGCTAACCTGAGATCGAATTAGGACTAAATTGTAAATTTTTCAAAATTCAAAGTGAACATGGTGACGTTGGGGGTTCCTCGTCACGGCGCAACTCTCTAACTTTGGTTCATTGTGAACTCAAGTACACATTGTCACAACATGAATCCTAGGTTGTTTCTTGTCACGACGGTGGCGATACATCATCGCGATGGGACATATTATTTCCATAAAAATCAACATGGTACAAGTTTTGCGCCTACTTGAAATCACCTAATCATCTTAAACACATTTGCAACTACAATATCAACCAATTTACATGTCCAATAAATTCAATTATAGCCAAATTATCTTTCATACATATACAATTTACATCCATTTCAACAATTTCATTCAATACACAATTCATTTTATCATACTCAACATTGAACTAATTAGCATATATGCATATGTTTATAAATACTTTACCATATAAACTATTAGCATAACACAAGTTATGTTTAACCAAATATTATGACATTCTCAATTTCATATATTTAAACATATGGCCATTTCAAAATACCAATTCCAACTCCAAATGTTCATATGATCACATTTTAAACCAAAAACTGACTCAACCTAGGTATATGGCATACTCAAAACGAAACAGATTTATACAAACTTTTTTTAGTCGAGGATTACCTCCTGGATGTTGGATCTACTTATCGCACTATTGGGAATCTATTTTACCTATGCATAGAGAAAACAAACCGTACGCTGAGCGAAAATGCTTAATGGTAATTCCATAACTTAAGATAAGATAACATATGCATTAGTAAATTGTCACAAAAAATATAATATAAATGACTATTCAAAACATGTTCTATGATACCAAATAATTCTATTAACATATTCATATTTGAGCATACCATAACAATAGTAAAATCAATTTAAGTCACTTATCAACTACCTATATTTGAACCATTTCCAAATTCAATACATTCAATTCCATTCTCATTTAACATCAATATTCCATAACTTCTATACTACTCTTGCCATCTTGAGTGGCCCAGTAATGATGACTTTTGCTATCTATACTCATTATACCATCACATGTAGCCTGGCTACGATGGTTTGCACTATACAATATATTACCATCTTGGATGGCCTGTTTACAATGGTTTACTCTATTTCAATATTCTACCATCTCGGATGGCTCAGCAACGATGGCTTTCTGTTTCAATATACTACATTCCTAGATGGCCCAACAACGATGGTTTTCACAATTTACTTATCCTACCATCTTGGATATCCCAGCAATGATGGCATTCAATACTTGAACATTCCATCATCCCAGATAGCCCGACAACGATGGTTTTCGCTATAGATATATCCTACCATCTCGAATGGCCTGGCAACGATGATTTTCAACCTAATGCATGCCAACTAATTCGACGATACTCGAGGATCGTTATTAGGGTAACATCAAATTAATATACATTGGAACCATATATCACATTTCAATCTTATTTGTAACACCTCATACCCGACCCGATCGCCAGATCCGGATTATAGGGTGCTACACTTAAAATCTGAAATTACTAACTCATTCTTTAATAAAGTATATATATTCCACCATTCATACTTAATGCAATTAATATTGAAACACAACTATCTAATCGACCTCACCACATACATTCAAAATTCATAATTATACAGTATGAGTATTATAGGAAACAATCATCTAGATATCTTCATAATATTCATGAAATTAGTACGATTATTTTTAAAAATTTAAAATGTACAAAGTAGCATTGAAATGCGAATAGCTTTATTCAGCTTAAAGAAGTTGTATTCTACAACTCTAAATAATTACAACTCATGTTTGACCAGAAGGCTCTGCCTCTAGGTTGCCCTGTTGCATGCATATTATGACTAAGAAACAAATCTGCCATTACACGGTGGACTGTAACACCCCAAACCCGGCCCATGCGGTATGACCGGATCTGGCATGTCACATGAAGAAGACATATAAAGAACTTGTGATTCTTACTAAAGTAGGCGTTATTTGGATATAGTTAAGAAAACAAGTTTGGCTATAAATATTCGATAAAATACTATTAATCTCGTGAGGTTGATTGAAGAATCGGTAATCGAACTAGTGAACTTTTAAAACCGTGACTTTTGAAAATGACGTTGATAATTTGAAGGAGAATCCAAGTTAAATTATTTGTACATATTTGTTATGAAATCCACTTGTTAATCAATTTTGGAAAATCGTTATTTATGATCTTAGAAAACCCCCGTTTAAAACAGTTCAAGAAAGATAATAAATACGTCAAAACATAAAGTAAATTAAAACATATCCCAGAGGCCTTATTACAATATTAAACCCAATATAGTAAAAGTAACGAAATAAAGTGGAAAAGAAGTTTACTAATATTCGAAAACATCATTTGTAAAGTATGGCCTCCACCGAGTCATCCATGGCCCAAGTCCTCATTACTGAGCATTACCTGCAAGGATTAAGAAAATGAAGGGGGTGAGTTACAAGAACTCAGTGTATAATCCCCTTACCGTCATCCACTGGGCCTAAACCCGCATAGCAACATCTTGGGCCTAAGCCCATTTACATAACCGTATTTAAATGAAATGAATGTAACCCAACCCATCCATCCATCACACCCCCGACCAACCAATCACACCTGTGAGGATCAAGTCAACCCACCCCGCCGCTTACACCAAATTTGCAGTCAAGCTGCTATAATATATTATTATTGTGGCCATGCCACCGAAATTATAATCAAGCTCATTTAAAGTATTGTAGCTAAGCCACCAGGCTACACTGCTCTCCATACAATTTTTCCCACCCCATGCAGTATGTAAAGATGCAACATACATAGTAAATTATCCAAATATAAAACAACCATTAATCTAGTGAAATATTTCGGTGAATCGGCCCACTATGGGCAATTTAATAAATCGGCCCATCGAGGGCATTTTGGTAAATTGACTGTTTAAAGGCATTTAAGCAATTCGGCTCGTTAAGGCATTTTGATAAATCGGCCCATTGAGGGCATTTTGGTAATTAAGCCAGTTAATATCGATTTTGACAGACCTTAGAATTAATGTTGTCTTAGCAAGTTACCCAATTTATGCCATATTACAGTTATTAGGTTCGTAAGCAACAACGATCTATTTATCCAACATGATGGTGAATCACAAATCTACGGGATTTCGGTGTGAGATTACACACCTGATTACGGTAAGAACTAAACCTTCTTGATCGTCGGCACCCTCACCACCGTGAACAACCACAATCTGCCTATTCTCACCGAGTGCTGGCTCCTTTCCACAACCCGGTGGAAAATCCCGAACTGTCGATACCGCCCTACGCTTAAACTTGGGAGTAGAGATTGCAAGTCCACTCCCTTCTCGTCCTCCTATCGATTTTCCTTTAATATCACTACCACTTGCCACTACTTCCAAAGGATCAACGAGTAGAGAAGAACGAGTGATTTAGTCCCTTAATGATGATAGATCCGACTCCCACCGATTCGACTTAAGGCTAAAGATGAGTCGGCAAGGATGTGATATTCGGCCAACCCACTAGAACACTACAAAAATGAGATGATCACGATATGAGGGAGTAGAAGGGAATGGTGTTTCGGTTTACAAATAAAGTGAAATAACCGAATGATGGTGGTCACACCTTCTGCTATGGAGAAAAGACGACGAAAGGAAAAGAAAGAAACCACTTACCTGATTCGGTCAAGGAAGAAAGTGACTAACACGCAAGATGGAGAAGAGAGAAGATGTTAAAGATTCGGCTATTGAAGAGAAAGGAACAAGGAAGATTCGGCCTCCAAATTTTGTTGACTAAAGGAAAAGAGAGAAAAATAGAAGAAATGGTGAGATAAGGAAGAAGAGATGAAAAAGAAATGTTAGAGAGTTCCGGCTAACACTAAAGAAATGATGAAGAAAATAACTTGAGTATTTCGGCAAAACAAGGGAAAAAGGTGAACAAATTGGCTTGAGTGTTTCGGCAAAACAAGGAAAAAGGTTGGAAAAGAAAGCACAAAATATTCAAAAAAAGGAAAAGCTTTGCATGCACAAAACTTGTAAAAAGACCTTTAGAAATTTGGCTCCTAATTTCCCCTTACCAAAACCGATTACACCTTCCACCAAAAGATCTTAGTTGACCAAAATTCTTTCCCCCATGCACCTCCTAAAATTCGGCCAACATTCCCCTTTTACCACAATCCCTTATCTTTCTCCTTGATCTCCTCCTTACTCTTCTCCTTAGTCTTCTTTTCATCATTTGAATGAGTCTTCCTTTCCTTCTTTAGAGTCTTGGCCGACACTTACCATCTTCCACCAGATTAGCACAAAAATTAATCCAAAATTTGCAATAGGTGGGATTCGAACTCCACCCCTTTAGCTTCTTCATATGACGCCACACCACTCTGCTACTAGCTCCACTTGTGCTAGCAAAATACACACTTATTTCCTTAAGTCTTGACCCCACTTGCCTTCTCCCCCTTAAGTGCTTAAACACAAAAATTCTACCAAGGCCCAACTCAACCCCAAGACTTCTTAGGGCCCCCATACACAAACAATGAACACATTTAACTAGCCTAACGCAAGGAATAATGCAAAACATAAAATCCCAAATTTCAGGATGTTAAATCTACCCCCTTAAAGAAATTTCGGCCTCAAAAATTTACCTGATTAAAAGAGATGAGGGTATTGTTGCCGAATCTTGTCCTCTGGCTCCCATGTAGCTTCCTCTGACCCGTGATTATGCCATAATACTTTAACTAACGGAACCGACTTCCTTCTCAGCACCTTAATATCCCGTTCTAAAATCTGCACTGGCTCTTCTTCAAAAGACAAGTCAGGTCTTATCTCAACTTCCTCCACTGGCACTACATGAGACGGATCCGAACGATAACGCCTTAACATTGAGACATGGAATACACTATGTATCTGACTTAACTTCGAAGGTAACTCAAGCTGATAAGCCACTGGCCCAACACGCTTCAGTACACAGTATGGTCCGATGAACCTAGGGCTCAACTTGCCTTTCCGCCCAAATCTTAAGATCTTCTTCCAAGGTGAGACCTTCAAATAGACCTGATCTCCCACCGAAAACTCTATATCCTTACGCTTCAAATCCGCGTACGATTTCTGTCTGTCTGAAGCTTCTTTTAACCGAGCCCGAATTACCTTAACTTTTTCCTCCATCTCCGATATCAGTTCTAGATCCAATATCTGTCGTTCCCCTAACTCAGTCCAGCAAGTAGGTGTACGACACCTACGACCATACAACGCCTCGTAGGGTGCCATCTGGATGCTGGATTGATAGTTGTTGTTGTAAGCAAACTTTGCCAATGGTAGAAATTCTTCCCAACTACCCCTGAAGTCGATCACACAGCCCCTTAACATGTCTTCTAGAATCTGGATTACTCTCTCCGATTGACCATCAGTCTGCGAATGAAACGCCGTGCTAAAATTTAGCCTTGTACCCAAAGCTTCATGTAAAGCCTTCTAGAACCTTTATATGAACCTAGGATTCCTGTCCGATATAATAGACATCGGTACCCCATGCAACCTCACAATCTCTGCTACATACAACTTGGCCAACTTCTGCAATGAATAATCTGTATGAACAGGTAGGAAATGAGCAGACTTCGTTAACCGATCCACTATCACCCATACTGAATCTTTCTTAGTAGGCGTTAAGGGTAACCCACTAACAAAATCTATCGTTATCCTTTCCCATTTCTATAGTGGGATTTTCACCGGTTGTAGCAACCCTGAAGGCAATTGATATTCCGCCTTCACCTGCTGACATGTCAAGCGCTTGCTCACGAAGCCAGTAACCTCCCGTTTCAACCCTGGCCACCAATACTGCTCACGGAGGTCTCGGTACATTTTGTTTCCCCCGGGGTGCATAGCATATGGGCTACTATGCGCCTCATGCAGAATCATTTGTCTCAATTCAGAATCCCTGGGCATACAAACTCTTCCACGGAAACACAACTATTTAATCCAAAATCCCCTATCTCACCACTTTCCACTTGCTGAAGTCGAGAGCCCAACACTTCATCTAACAATTACTTTTCCTTAATCTGACTTACCCATACAGGCTTCACTTGAAGTTCAGCTAACAAGCTACCATCTTCATAAAGGCTAAGATGAGCAAACATCGCTCTCAAATTCGATATCACCTTATGACTCAACGCATCTATCACTATGTTAGCTTTATCTGGGTGGTACTCAATTGAGCAGTCATAATCTTTCAACAATTCTATCCACCTTCGCCGTCTTAAGTTTAACTCCTTCTGGGTAAGGAGGTACTTTAGACTCTTATGATCCGTGTAGATAATCGACTTCTCCATGTACAGATAGTGTCTCCATATCTTCAGAGCAAACACCACTGCTGCTAACTCTAAATCATGTGTGGGATAGTTTATCTCATGCAGCCTTAATTGACGAGATGCATAAGCCACCACTTTCCCCCTTGCATCAACACACATCCCAAGCCCGTGTATGACGTATCACAATAAACAATAAACTCCTTACCAGCCTCAGGCTGAATCAATACTGGCGCTTCTGTCAAAATCTTCTTTAATTTCTCAAAGCTCTCTTGCTGCTTATCTGACCACACAAACGGTACTCCCTTACACAGCAACTTAGTTAGGGGTGCAGCAATCAACGAAACGCCTGTAATACCCAGCCAAACCTAAAAAACTTTGAATTTTTGCCACTGACTTCGGTGGCTTCCAATCTAATACAACCTCGATCTTTCGGGGATCAACTCTAATTCTCTCGGCAGACACAACATGCCCCAAAAAGGTCACCTCATTCAGCCAAAATCCACACTTACTGAATTTGGCATACAATTGCTTCTCCCTTAATATCTGCAACACAACCCGTAGATGTGAATCATGCTCCTCTTCAGTCTTTGAGTACACCAAAATGTCATCTATGAATACCATCACAAACCGGTCTAGATAGGGTTGGAAGACACTGTTCATCATGTCCATAAATGCAGCTGGTGCATTTGTCAACCCAAACGGCATTACCAAAAACTCGTAATGTCTATATCGGGTTCGAAATGCAGTTTTATGAATATCCGCCTCCTTGACCTTTAGCTGGTGATAACCCGATCTCAAGTCTATCTTCGAGAAGACCGAAGCTCCTCACAGCTAATCGAACAGATCATCGATCCTCGGTAACGGGTACTTGTTCTTGATTGTCAACTTATTCAATTATCAGTAATCGATGCACATACGAATTGACCCATCCTTTTTCTTAACGAACAAAATCGGCGCTCCCCACGGTGACACACTTGGTCGAATAAATCCATGATCCAACAATTCCTGAATCTGAGCTTTAAGTTCCACTAGCTCCTTCGGTGCCATTCTGTAAGGGGCAATGGACACCGGAGCCGTTCCTGGCAACAACTCAATATCAAATTCCACCTCCCGATCTGGAAGCAATCCTGGAAGCTCCTCAAGAAAGATGTCTAAAAACTCTTTCACCGTTCTAACACTCTCTACCGCCAACTCTTTGGCATCCAAAGCACTGATAAAGGTTAAGAACGCTTCACACCCCTTTCGTACCAACCTTTCCGCCTTTAAAGCAGATACTACATTAGATGGATAATTTCTTCTTTCACCTATCATCATCACTTCCTTATCCTTTGAAGTTCTTAGTACCATCCGCTTTGCAGCACAGTCCAAGTTTGCACGGTGCTTAACCAGCCAGTCCATGCCCAATATAAGGTCGAACTCACCGAACGGCAGTTCCATCAAATCCACTAGAAATACTACCCCCTGAACTTCTAAAGGCACATCCCTAAACAACTTATTTACTACCACCGACTATCCTAAAGGGCTAGTCACAGTTGTTTCTCTAGCAGTAATCTCAGATCTAATATTCAAAGTTCCAGACACAGCACATGCAACATACAAATGGGTGGATCCAATGTCTATCAAAGCGGTAAAAGGTACATCACATATGAAAAACGTACTAGTTATGACATCCGGTGCATCGCCTTCCTCTCGACGTCTGACCGTATAGACCAACCCTGACTGTCTTGCCTTCATGTTACCCCTGTTACCGGTACCTCTACTTGATGCACCCTGTCCTCGTCCTACGTCATTACCACCTCGACCTGTCCCACGGCCTCTCGACGGCTGCTGAGTGCCTCCTGCTGGCTGCACAAATCTGTTATGAACTACCTGAGTCTGAACAGGCTCTCGAGGGCAATCCCTAAACCAATGGTCCTTGGATCCACATCTGAAACAACCACCAGTTCTCTTCCAACATTCACCCGAGTGAAGTTTCCCACAATCCACACAAGGCTATAACTGATTGGTAGTAGCTGGAGCACCCACTCAAGCTGACCCCTCATTCCTGGGCCTTTTCTGAAATCCTCTAGCAGGACCTGAATACCCAGAGTCTCTCTTGTTCCTGCCCTTATCCTTGTCTCGATTTTTCCGTTCCGAGTGTTTTACTTCTTCATCAATCTGAGCTTTTTCCACTAGTGTAGCAAAATTCCTCTCCTTCTACGGGGCTATCAATACCCATAACTCATCATGCAACCCGTCCTCAAAACACACACAACGTTCATAATCAGTCGGCACTATACCCCGGGCATATCGACTCAGACATAGGAACTCCGCCTCGTATACTGCCACAGATCTACTTCCTTGAACCAGATTCAAGAATTCCTTTCTTCGGGCATCGACATAGCTAGCCCCGACATATTTTCCCTGGAATGCTATCTTAAAGAAATCCCAGGTAATACGATCAGCCTGAGTGCCTTTCCGAACAGTGAGCCACCACTGATACGCCTCGTCTCTCAGCAATGACACAACCCCTTTCAGTTTCTGCTCAGCTGTGCAATCCAGATCGCCCATAATTCGCTCCACCGCCTCAAGCCAGTGCTCCGCTACACTTGGGGCTACACCCGAAATACCTCTAAAAACTTCGACCCCATTCGATCTAATTCACTCGGATATCGACCCACGAGCTGCCGACCCAGTTCTTGCTCCAGCAACCCTTTCTAGTACCCGCAACATCGCTTGGGACAAAGCGTCAACCCCTCCCATTTGATCATGTGACCTAGCTTCAGTCACTGGTGACGCAGGTGCGTCAATTTCCGATATATGTCCTGATGCCTCAGATACAACTCTAGCACCTCAGCCTCTACCACGGCCACGTCTACCGCGTCCATGCCCTCTAGCGCTCATGTTTGCTAAGTTGATTTAATCTGATTACAAGTCTTATGAATCAGTGTGCTATTCAATGTTTATTAAACAATGTTTTATGGAGTATAAGAGTAGAAGTTGTTTTCGCAAATCGTATCCTAAGTTCTCAATCTCTACAGTTTCAGCTCCTAAAGCGAAAAGTTCTAGAGTATTTCTATTTTGTAAAGTTTTCTTACCATAGCCATAACACAATAATCATCAAATGAAAACAAACACTTACTAACTTGGTGTCGAACACCCGTTGTGCCATACTTCCCTTACAACATGCATTTATAAATTAAATTTCAAACAGTTTTGGAAAACATTTTTGAACCCAAACCACAGCAGAGATTTGCAACCAGGCTCGGATACCATAAAATGTAACACCCCAAACCCAGCCCATGCGGTATGACCGGATCTGGCATGTCACATGAAGAAGACGTATAAAGAACTTGTGATTCTTACTAAAGTAGGCGTTATTTGGATATAGTTAAGAAAACAAGTTTGGTTATAAATATTCGACAAAATACTATTAATCTTGTGAGGTTGATTAAAGAATCGATAATCGAACTAGTGAACTTTAAAACCGTGACTTTTGAAAATGACGTTGATAATTTGAAGGAGAATCCAAGTTAAATTATTTGTACATATTTGTTATGAAATCCACTTGTTAATCAATTTTGGAAAATCGTTATTTATGATCTTAGAAAACCCCCGTTTAAAACAGTTCAAGAAAGATAATAAATACGTCAAAACATAAAGCAAATTAAAACATATCCCAGAGGCCTTATTACAACTTTAAACCCAATATAGTAAAAGTAACGAAATAAAGCAGAAAAGAAGTTTACTAATATTCGAAAACATCATTTCTAAAGTATGGCCTCCACCAAGTCATCCATGGCCCAAGTCCTCATTACTGAGCATTACCTGCAAGGATTAAGAAAAGGAAGGGGTGAGTTACAAGAGCTCAGTGTATAATCCCTTACCGTCATCCACTGGGCCTGAACCCGCATAGCAACATCTTGGGCCTAAGCCCATTCAACCATCCATCCATCACACCACCGACCAGCCAATCACACCTGTGGGGATCAAGTCAACCTACCCCGCCGCTCACACCAAATTTGCAGTCAAGCTGCTATAATATATTATTATTGTGGCCATGCCACCGAAATCATAATCAAGCTCATTTAAAGTATTGTGGCTAAGCCACCAGGCTACACTGCTCTCCATACAATCTTTCCCACCCTATGCAGTATGTAAAGATGCAACATACATAGTAAATTATCCAAATATAAAACAACCATTAATCTAGTGAAATAATTCGGTAAATCGGCCCACTAAAGGACTTTGGCAATTCGGCCCACTATGGGAAATTTAATAAATCGGCCCATCGAGGGCATTTTCGTAAATCGACCTTTTAAAGGCGTTTAAGTAATTCGGCTCGTTAAGGCATTTTGATAAATCGGCCCATTGAGGGCATTTTGGTAATTAAGCCAGTTAATACCGATTTTAACAGATCTTAGAATTAATGTTGTTTTAGCAAGTTACCCAATTTATGCCATATTACAGTTATTAGGTTCGTAAGCAACAACTATCTATTTATCCAACATGATGGTGAATCACGAATCTACAGGATTTCGGTGTGTGATTACACACCTGATTACGGTAAGAACTAAACCTTCTTGATCGTCGGCACCCTCACCACCGTGAACAACTACAATCTGCCTATTCTCACCGAGTGCTGGCTCCCTTCCACAACCCGATGGAAAATCCCGAACTGGCGATACCGCCCTACGCTTGAACTTGAGAGTAGAGATTGCAAGTCCATTCCCTTTTTGTCCTCCTATCGATTTTCCTCTAATATAGCTACCACTTGCCACTACTTCCGAAGGATCAACGAGTAGAGAAGAACGAGTGATTTAGTCCCTTAACGATGATAGATCCGACTCCCATCGATTCGACTTAAGGCTAAAGATGAGTCGGCAAAGATGTGATATTCGGCCAACCCACTAGAACACTACAAAAATGAGATGATCACAATATGAGGGAGTAGAAGGGAATGGTGTTTCGTTTAGAAATGAAGTGAAATAACCGAATGATGGTGGTCACACCTTCGGCTATGGAGAAAAGAAGACGAAAGGAAAAGAAAGAAACCACTTACCTGATTCGGTCAAGGAAGAAAGTGACTAACACGCAAGATGGAAAAGAGAGAAGATGTTAAAGATTCGGCTATTGAAGAAAAAGGAACAAGGAAGATTCGGCCTCCAAATTTTGTTGACTAAAGGAAAAGAGAGAAAAATAGAAGAAATGGTGAGAAAAGAGAAGAAGAGATGGAAAAGAAATGTCAGAGAGTTCCGGCTAACACTAAAGAAAAGATGAAGAAAATAGCTTGAGTATTACAGCAAAACAAGGGGAAAAGGTGAACAAATTGGCTTGAGTGTTTCAGCAAAACAAGGAAAAAGATTGGAAAAGAAAGCACAAAATGTTCAAAAAGAGGAAAAGCTTTGCATGCACAAAACTTGTAAAAAGGCCTTTAGAAATTTGGCTCCTATTTTCCTCTTACCAAAACCGATTACACCTTCCACCAAAAGATCTTAGTTGACCATAATTCTTTCCCCCATGCACCTCCTAAAATTCAGCCAACATTCCCCTTTTACCACAACCCCTTATCTTTCTCCTTGATCTCTTCCTTACTCTTCTCCTTAGTCTTCTTTCCATCATTTGAATGAGTCTTCCTTTCCTTCTTTAGAGTCTTGGCAGACACTTACCATCTTCCACCTGATTAGCACAAAAATTAATCCAAAATTTGCAATAGGTGGGATTCAAACTCCACCCCTTTAGTTCCTTCATGTGACGCCACACCACTCTGCTACTAGCTCCACTTGTGCTAGCAAAATACACACTTATTTCCTTAAGTCTTGACGCCACGTACCTTCTCCCCCTTAAGTGCTTAAACACAAAAATTCTACCAAGGCCCAACTCAATCCCAAGCCTTCTTAGGGCCTTCATACACAAACAACGAACACATTTAACTAGCCTAACACAAGGAATAATGCAAAACATAAAATCCCAAATTTCAGGATGTTACATGGACCCTGGCTTGGTCCCTCAAACTCTCAATTTTTCTCTTCTTACTTGCAACACTTAATAGCACATACGTAAGTTCTAATGAAATTCGTGAGTTTTCATACCATATGAACATAACGCAATTATGCTTGTATTTCACGGCTTGAAATTCACATTCTACTTGTCTGTATTAGGATGGTTCATAAATCTCATTAGCGTATTATTTACATTATACGAACTAGCTCACTTGTACTTGGCACATTATCTTCAATAACACCATCGCTTGTTTGCTTGCGCATATAAAGCTTCTACTGATAAGAGTTCAATAGATACAATATCATATTATAGATTTATAACATTTGACCTCTTGGCGGATTATCCCTATGAATTCTTTTTTCACTAGTTGCCTTTACGGACCCAATTTCATTTGTTTCTTTATGGAATTTCACTTGTATACTTAAGAAAGAAAACCTATAGATAAATCCCTTAGCACATCTTGTACCATCAAATCTAGATAACCATATAAGTCAAACCTTAGCAAATAGTTTTTGTTACGAACCATTATTAGTAGCTTGTCCTACGAACTCATATTTGTAGTTCAATCCTTGCGGATTCATGTTTAAACCCACCAATATGGATTCATGCTTTACAAAACATATCGGTGGATTCATAAGGAAAACTCCTATTGCAGATTAATAAAGAAGATCTACTCATATCAGTTAGAAGAAAAATTTGGCAGATCATCATTTTCTGCCTTTGTTCACAATAACAGATAACTTGTAGGTGGGTTCTTAAAGCAAATCCCCTATTCATGGAATCATACATGAGGAATAGTCTTGACGGACTGTCACATCTTTCATACATGGACTCGTCTAAATAGATAGCTCATACCTTTGGATTCGCACATAGAATAGATTACAAGTATTCGAACTTACTCTTGGTGGAATTAACAGACGAGTCTCAAATTTGTGGAGATATAGGTGTCATTGTACAAGTATAGATTCACATACATAACTTTACCTTACGGTCCTTCACTGGATCTTGCCACCTATGCACATCTGGCTGATTCATAAACTAGAATTGTTTCACAGACCTTCCTGGATCTTGCCATGGTGGACTTGCATTCATTCGAACGTCCCTTAAAGGGTTCTCATATACTGGTGTGCATCTTTCTCCGAACAATCCACCTAAACATTCACAAATCCTCCTTGTTAATTTGAACACTTACATGTTCCCTTGTAAGGCTGGGATCATTCTCTAATTCTGGTTTGCATTTACATGCCCTACTGGAGGCAAATCACATATCATCTTCACTTCTTCGTCGTCCATCTCAAACACATTTTGACATCCCTTCTCTAGACCACATAATTCACACACACACACAATTCAAGCACAAGCAATAAATCAATACTATTAATCATGCACAACATGTATTATGCCAACAATTCATTTATACCTCATGATAACTTACGAATTGTCATACACTTGCATGTTAATATATAACACATTTGACACACCAACATTTAGCCATTATGTACTCATCATTTACCCGTCACTTAGTTAAACATACCTAGTGCACATCACTAAAAATAATCTAGTATACTTTTAAGACTGAGCTCTAGAACTCACCTACAGGTTGATGCCAAATTCATCTATTAAGATTTTCCTTTGCTACACGAGCCTCCAGCTTACAAAAATAACAACCATTTTAGAATTTTGGTGAAGATAATTCATCATCATAAGAATCATATTTTACTTGCATGCAGAGGCCATTTAAATATTTAACAACAACCTTAACCAAAACAGAACAAATTCAGGCTCTGTTTGTTTGCAGGAAAATATTTTCTGGAAAATATTTTCCTAGTTTTCCAATGTTTGTTTGACTGAAAACATTTTCCAAATGGAAAATGTTTTCCAAGACACAGGTAAAATGCCTTACATTTTAGGGAAAATGACTTACGGATTTCATTTCCGTAAGACATTTTCCATCTCCTTCATCCGTTCTTCATTCCTACTCTTTCTTTCGTTCTTTATCTTCTTACCATCGCATATCTTCTCTTCTCAGGCTATTGTTTCTTTAGTCCGTCGCCTATCTTCTCTTCTCAGGCTACTGTTTCATTTCCTCTATTTCTCAGGCAAATCTCATTCCTCTTGGGACTTGGCAGGTATGGCATAAAGCTCTTTTTTTTCTTCTTGTTCTTTACTTGTCCACATTTTAACCGATTTTATGCCTGAAATTTTATGCCTTTCTTTGTTTCTTTATTTTTAAATTTTTTTCTGGGTTTGGGATTAATTTCTATCGATTTAGGGCAATGAAAATGTAATCTGGTGCCACGTTTTGTTTGTAATGCTTAATTCTTATGCTTGTTTTTGGAAATGTCTGCCCATTTATACTATCAAGTCAGGGTTTTGGTGTGGATGATACTTCAATGTTAGGAAATGGTTGCCTCTATCTTCTTTGAAGTTGTCTGTGCTTCATATCAATTTTGAAACTTGAACACTTTAAAGATAATATGCAAGTATGTCAATTATAGCTTCTATAATTGCAATATCATTTCAGATTTTTATGTTGGGTTTATGTTTGAGCCAAATTTCATGAAATACATGATAAGTTATTATCTTTTGTGGAGTACAATACATTGTCATTTTTGTGATTCCTATGCGAGCAGTAGAGAAAGGTTTTTCTTTCAGTCATTACAATATCAGGCTCTCCATCATTGTAGCTAATGTCCTCAACTTCTTCATGGATACCTCTTAGCAATTCCACATCTTTACTGAGCAAACTTGTTAATTTCTCTATAACCAAACTCACAGCCACTTCAGCCACTTCAGATTTAATTTTTATACTGTTGAATACCCTTTTGTTCTTTGTGCTGAATTAGTGGTGGGTTTTATCTGAAAGTGAAGCAACGTTGGTTATACAAGTTTCTTTCGGTTCATATGCCTGAAAATTTTCCTAGTTATCATTAACATGATGCATTTTTCTTTCTTATTTTTGGTTTTAAATTTTTGAATTTCTACTTGAGTATTGAGTAATGAGATTTTTGAGTTATGCTTCAATTTAAAGTTGTCTACTTTCTACCTCTGCATCACTTTGCTGTATTTGATTTTATGTTTTTCATCTTGCGGCTTGTTACTGTGTTTCATATCATAAAAGGTATTAGTTTAGTAGAAATAGTGGACTGGTATTGCTACTATTTTGTGTTATACTGTTATTTGCAGCCACAATCAGCTGTTAAATTGTTCACATCACTATTGGGGGCTTTAGCAGTGGCAATGTCGACACTGTTACACCACCTCCAGGGTGATAAAGCTTGATTGAAAAAATTCCTAGTTGTCATTAATCCAATGAACCTTTCTTTCTTATTTATGCCCATGAAGTTTTAAGGTTTGCTTGAACTGTGGCATGATGAAAGTCATTAATTGGATTGTTGAATGGAAGTTTATTCTGCACTTACAGTAAAGCACATATTAGCTTTTATGGCTTAGTACAAAATTTTTGAATATTGGTTCATTGGCATAAGCATACCTGTAGTATTACATGTTTAGTGTTGTGCTATAAGGAACTTATAGACTGTTCTCTTGGCAAGTTGTTACATTCCCTTGCATACATCTTTTCCTATAAGTCATTACCTAAAATAAATAACTCCATTCTAGTTCACATGGACAGCAGGATTTGCTGGTCCAGCATCTTGAAAAGATTTATTTCCTTCCAATCCATATCTGGTATCATCACTAAAAGACCACTTTTTGGTTATTCCAAAGATCATGGTTGCATTTTGGATTTTTTTACTAGTCTCATTGATTCATATCACTGTAAAGTTTGTTTTGCTTATATTCCTTGACTCAGTTAATTTTGTTTGCTAGATTGGTGTCCTCTTCCTCTACTGCAAGCAGTTAATGTTTATAATCAGAATAACTATTTCAATATTAGTATAGTTCACTTTGATATCACTTTGATGCACTGCTATAGAGATATTAAAATGAAAACCAAATAGTGAAACAATCATAAGAGGAAAGATGCAGGAATGCTAATTGTATGGGATAAAGAAGAGTTATTAACTAGTAAAAGTAGGACTAATAAGAATTCTTTTGTGGTTGATGTGGAGTAAAGAAAACTTTAATGCTGCTATATGAATATATAAGATACACAAGCAACTTGCTGCCCCTAAAATTCCACTAAAAGCTAGATTATCTTTTAGTCAAATATTATTGTTGTGTAATTTCTGTTTCTATGTTGGTTCATCATAATATTTTGAGCCTTTTATATATATATATATATATATATATATATATATATATAATATTGGCATGTTTTTTTAGCCTTATAAAGACAATAAAACATATTTTCTTGGACCTAATTGTCATGTTCTATCTTTTGTAGGTTACTAGTGTTGAAGAAATGCTTTTTCCAGAAGCATACATTTTGCTCTGTACTACACAGAGTATAGTTTTCAATTGTAATAGAACTGTTGTCTTGTAAACAAATCCTCTAATTTGGAGAGTATTTTTTCATGTGCAATTGAATCAATTATTGTTAATTTGAAACATCCAAATGTTGTATATTTAGTTAAATCATTAAATATAGCCTGTTTAGATGTAGGTGAGCCTGTCATTCTTCACATTTCAAAATTTGATAAAATAAATAGAAATTGGAATTAGCCTAGAAATATAAATTGCACGACCATAACATTTATAAAAAAAACATTGTAATATATATATACACAAAAACATTGCAAAATGTAAGTTGAACTGAAGGCACAAATATTTACTCAGGTAATAAAAAATAAATTTGACTTTTGTTTTTAACTTTAATTTGATTTATTTATATTGCAATATATGTAAAAATAATTTAAAATAAAATTTATTAATATATATAAATTTATTAATATATGTAAAAATAGCTTTTCTGGAAAATATTTTCAGGAAATCTGCCAAACACCAGAAAATATTTTACACAGATTCATCCAAACACCAGAAAAGTAAATTATTTTCTAGAAATCATTTTTCGGAAAACATTTTACTAGCAAACAAACGGAGCCTCAATGTATAACTAAAATATTTAACCTTCTTTCCTTTTCTTAAATTTGTTAGCACAAGAAGGTTAAGAAGCTTACCAGCTTAATAAACTATCAATTACTTATGCACAAAATGTAACTTATTTCCTCCATTTAGGTCGTTCCTAGTCGTTCTTACAACCAAACCTGTGAAAAAGATGAAAAAGGGATAGAAAGATAAAATAGTAACACCAGAGAGTAATGTCTCTCTCTTATATAATACTCCCTCACTTCCTTCACCGGTTTGACATTTAACAGCCAAGTGTACATCCATAATCATCATGTCTCCCACTAAGACAAATTCTTAGTTCAAACTTAATAGAACCAAGGTTGAAATCGAACTTTTTCACAACTGGCTCGCCAATTCCCCTTATTTCTACTATAACCTGCTCAAATTATAAACTTTTCAAATTAATACCCAAAATCACGATTCTAACTTCAATTTGACATTTCGGGGTGTGACACCATCACCAATTCATTTCATACATTACATACCATTCGACTTTCCGTGTTGTACTCGTTTTTCCTATATTCAATCAATACACAATTTCGACATCCAATACAGTCACACATTTCAATCCAATACATGCTCTCAATCAGATTCACAACTACAATCCAATTCATTTTCCAAGCACATATATTCATGTCATACACATATACTCAATTTTATACTAAATATGATATATCCATTAAACTATACTATTTTCTATTCTATTCAATTTAGTCTCTGTCTCGATATTCAATATCAACCATAGCAATTAAATCCAACCAGAAATTGACAACTTACCTCCATACCATATAATGTAAAATGCCATGAATATGTAGTAAATAAATTGATCCTAACTCATAGAAATACAAAATGAGGGTCACATGTCACTCGTAGACAACTCTCACTTTTGTTTTCCCTCTCAATGGCCCAGTGTCGAAGTTAGCTACATACAATCATAAAATATATATCAATACAAATTTCCAACCAATGCACAACTAATTACCAATTTATGCGTAATATTTAATTTATTCAATTTAGTCCCTAAATTTGGGACAAGCATTTCTTTCGATTTCTAACCTTGGATTAAAATCTGATTTCACATATATTCATTAGGGAATCTTTACTTTCTAATCTTACAGAAATTTCATTATATTTTTACGTTTTATTCAATTTTGTCCCTAATGTACAAAACTAACAATTAGGCTAAATTAACTTTACAATCTAGTCCTTTTCATAATCTAAGCTTAAAATCTATCAATTTCAAGCCTAATTTTTCAAGAAATCAACAATGAAGACTTTAAAAACTTTAATAGTTTCACAAATTGGTACATGGACTAGCTAAATCAATTTCCCATGACCTCAAATCTATAAAAATTACAAGAAAAAGTACCTAATTACCTTGAATAATTGTTGGCTGAAAGCTTGGAAGGTTTTCTCTTTAATTCAGCTATGGTGGATGGTGATATGTTGAAGAATATAGTGCAATTTTCCACTATCTCAACCTTTTTATACATTAATTAATTATAGGTAATCTAACTTAATTACCTTAACTTGGTTTTTTTAACTTAAATTAACTATTATTTATTCTTAATAGGATAAGGCATTAACATCCACTAAGTCTCATTTGCATGTTCTAATTGCTATTTTGAATTTTTGATTAATTTCTATTTAGATCCTCAAGCCTTTTGACAATTAAAACTATTTAGCGATCGAACTTTACAATTTAGTCCTTGAGCCTCAATTAACCATAATTTCGGCTTAATTTCCTAAAAAAAATTTAATTCATCAATATGCTAACTCCGTAAATATCCCTATTTAATATTTATGGACTCGATTTATGAAAACAAGATTCTGAAACTACAATTTTTGACACCACTGAAAACTGGATTGTTACAAATCCTAAGTATAGAAATATGATTGAAATGCTACAATGGTTATAAGAAGATTTGTAACTTCATTTTTGTTGGACCCTAAAAATAGGATGAATTTACTAAACCAGATTTGTTCTCCCAATTTCAATCACTAGGAAATAATCATGTATGACACTAGCTTCGTATTATTGTTTTAACTAATTACATTTGTAATTAATTTTATAAATGAAGGATTTAAGGTCTATTTATTTGTTTGTGGTTTTTTAATGTTTAGTGGATTTCGAACAGGTGGAATTGCTTCTGTTATTAAAAGATTTATGTTTAGTGGATTTCGAACAGGTGGAATTGCTTCTGTTATTAAAAGATTTAGCAATTCATTATTGCTTGACCCAAAGTACATAAGTAATTTGCTAAACGAGATTGTTGATTTTTATTTCAATCACATTGCATAGCTTTCCAGATTGGAAGTGAACATGTATGGAATTATCCTCTTTTCATATTATCTTCATTTCTAATTAATTTAAGGTGCATTTGTTTGTTTCCTCCTGAACTACTTTTATTTACATCCATTTGTTCATTTTGTTTGATCTTTCTTTTTATGTTCAATATAGATTCGACAATTGCTTCTTCTTCTCAGTATAGTTTTGTAGGCTCTAACAGTGCAAATAAGCCTCCTTTGTATTCAAGACTAAGACTTGCCACCACGGATTCGTTGGGACAACCATTATATAATGGAGGGGTTTTACAACTTCTCAATATTTCTATGTACACAATCGGTTGGTTTAACGGTGTGGTTCTTCTTGACTTCGTAGGTTTTTTTTAATGTAGGCTGTTGGAAAAATCCCGGTTTAAAAACGGTTTTCTTGCACAGCAAAAAATTAAAATTTTGAAAATCGACCCAGTTTGTGATATTTATAGCAATAAACTTTAACCGAATTCATACATGTGTTTTTGACTTAACGGGCGTTCGTTGTTCCTGTAACACCCCAAACCCAGCCTAGACATCATGACCGGATCTGGCATGCCACATGGAAGGGTTGTTAAAGAAAGTTGCATATTTGTTAAAATGTTCGTATTCTTTTTAAAACTTCGAGTTTAGGTGTTTTGATGTAAAAGCCCGACTTATTCAGCGACCATTTTAGATAAAGTGTACTTAATTTTGAAAACTGCCTCTGTCACGAGAATCGATTCTGAATAAATGGCGGGTATGTGATATTTTGAAAATTGTTTTCGCCGTTTAAGAAAAACCCAGAGTTTTTATCAGTTTTTAATTTGTAATTGTTTATTAACATTTTTGGAAAAATCGTTGTTAACTTTTTTGAAAATTCCAAGTTGAGCATTCATAAATAATGAGTAGTAATCCAAATTAAGAGTTAAAACCAAATAAAATCCCAGAGGCCTTATTACAGAACATAATCCCAAAATTAAAATGAAGTTTAAAAGAAAATAAAACTTATTTTACTGAAATAACGACGAATGGCCACCCCAGAGTCTGCCTCGGCTCCAAATCCTCAAAGCTAGGGATTACCTGCAAAATTCAGCAGAGGGGTGAGTTACGAAAACTCAGTGTGTAATCCCCAAACGAACACTAACTGGGCCCGAGCCCATGCAGATACAAATTGGGCCTTAGCCCTTACGAAATCAAATTGGGCGAAGCCCATACGAAAACGAACTGGGCCTGAGCCCTTTTAAGATGGTAAAACAGATAAGTGCATGCAATGCAATCCGGCCCAACCTAGTTATCCATCCGCTACACACCACCCGTTCTAGCCAAAACACACCAGTGGGGATTTCTACAATCAACCCTCATCCGCTACACACCTCGATGGCAGTCACGCTGCTCATCGCTGAAATTGTGGCAATGCCACCGAAATAATATGATAGAGTCACCGAAATATGTGGTAGAGCCACCGAAATAATGTGACAGAGTCACCGAAATACACTTTCCCAATCATCAATATCCTAAACTGTAACACCCCAAACCCGGCCCAAATACCACGACCGGATTTGGTATGTCACTAAGAAAATTTTGGAAAACATGTCGTATTTTCAGAAAATATTTTTCTAAAGTTTATCCTTTTATTCGAAAAAATAAATAGTTGATAGTTTAAATAAAATATGCCTTTATGAATTAAAAACCCAAATTTAAATACATGCATTAGTTCAATAAGAATTTAAATAACTAAAAGTAATTAAAGCCCAAAATAAAACAAAATATAAACTAGTGGCCCATGGCCTTATTACAACGAGATTTAAAATCCATTAATTAAAAATATAAAATAATAACTTGAGTCTTTTTGTTGGATCCAGATGTTCTTTTGCATGGCTACCTTGCGCTCCTCTCTAGCCCGGTCCAATGCACTAAGTGCTACCTGAAATATTAATTAATTGGTTGAGTAGCGAGACTCAGTGTGCAACCCTCATGCACCATTAGATTTGGGCCTTAGCCCCATAAAACAAAATAAACAGTTTAATATACATAATAAAAATTAATATGCAAGCCCAACCCAAATCCTAGGTTTCCATCCGCTACACGCCCCCGTACCAGCCATTCACACCATTGGGGATTTCTACAATCAACCCACACCGCTACACGCCTTGATGGCAGTCTTGCTGCTCATCATCAGATCATGGCCGTAGCCACTACAACAGATCACGGCAAAAGCTGCTACAACAGATCACGGTAAAAACCGCTACAACGTATAACTTCCTCCTTTCATCAACCCAACCCATGCAATCACAGAATATCAATATACTTATATCATTTAATCAGAACATTCACTAACCTGGTGATTTGCTTTTACCCTCTTTGGGTTTCCATCATTAAGCCAGAATTTCGGCATTTATCAACACATATAAAACCTATAATCATATATTTAACAAACAGATCTAGATGGTGTGGAGAATTACACACCTGATTAATGTAGATACCCTTGCTAAACCGATCTACGCTTTGCTTCAAAAAGCCGGAAAGATGTGAAAATAGGCCTCTCCTATATTCGGCCATAGTTAGTATTCTACCCGATTTTATATATATGAATAAACAAATCCTCTTACCTTGAAATCCCGAATGTAACACGATTCTATAACTTAGAGATCTATGAGTTTCGGCTTCTAGGAAAAATCCAGGAAAGATGATCTATCTCGCTTTCGGCTTTTGAAAGAACTAAAAATTGAAAAGATGGCTAAGGGAGATTCGGCCAATGAATACTAAGGAGAAGAATAGGTGTAGTTTCGGCTTTTGAATCAAAGTGAAGATGAGGGAATAGGCTTAGAGATTCCGGCTTTTGCAGAGAATGAAGAAGAAGATGGAACTTTAGGAGTTTTCGACTTTTACTCAGAGAAGAAGAGAAAAGAATGAGAGAAAAACCCCAAATGCCGAACTTGAAGAGATATTCCCCCTATTTATAGAAATTTCGGCACTTACCTAACCTTGCAGATAAATCATATCTTTTCTCCTTTATCTTAATCTACTGGCTCATCTAAAAGAGACTTAATTATCTCTAACTCCTCCCTCCTTTATCAGCATATTATCCACATATTTTAAACATTAAAATCCCTAAATTTTAGCCTTTATCTGCTTATTATCCTCATAAAATAAATTCCTAAATAATAGCCTTTATCTGCTTATTATCCACATATTTTAAACATTAAAACCCCTAAATTTTAGCCTTGTTGCCATCCACTCCACCTAATCCTAATGCCCAAAATTTAGCTAACTTAAATTAAAAGAATTGGGCTCCATGAAACTTAAATTTGGGCCCCTTACTCCCTTGTGTGGCGTCACCTCCTAAGATTGGGGCACAAGCCCACTTTGGTATTTTAAACGTAGATACTACCTTTTAAACCCCTATAATGCCCAAACAGAAAATTTTAATCAAGGCCTCTACCTAAGCCTAAGCCCAATTTGGACCCCTAACACTTAAATTAACACATTAAACATATCCTACCTATTAAACGCATAGGCCCAAAAATTCAGGATGTTACAGTTCTACCCCCTTAAAGAAATTTCATCCTCGAAATTTCCAACTAACTATTAATCGTACTACCTAAGTCTCACTACCATGCTTTCGCTGCGCACTCCAATTCTAAACCCAAAATAAACACTTAGTATTCTATGGTAGAGTACGCATCGGTATTCACATCTAGAGCGTCCTCGTCCCCTTATACTCATGCTATCGGTTCGCGTTTATCTGATTAAAAATTTTATGAATTATTGGTTTTCTTCCACTGATTATCCACGAACAGTCTTATGATTAGTAGTTTTAAGAGTAGTTCTTTCGAATTCGCAATTCAGTCTCAAGTTCACCTTTCTTAGTTCTAAGAACTACATACATTCAACTGACAACATCCATACACCTACATTCAATACATAGGGGTATTTTCATCATTTCACTACCCAGGGGTATTTCTGTAATTTATCCTACAGGGGTATTTTTGTAATTTTCAAAATAGAGTTCCTTGTTGATTTCATGAAATAAGGGTATTTTGGTAATTTTTGCAATCTAAGGGTATTTCAGTAATTCTGTAATCCGGGGGTATTTCGATAATTTTGTAATCCGGGGGTATTTCGATAATTTTACAAATCAAGGGTATTTTGGTCATTTCACAAATCAGGGGTAATTTGGTAATTTTACAAATCAGGGATAATTTGGTCATTTTGCAAATCAAGGGTAATTTGGTAATTTTACAATCAGGGGTATTTTGGTCATTTTGTAAAAATAATGTGGCTGGTCCCTTTCGGGTTTTAATTATAGACTTTGGCCCGTCAACAAATCCTCGTGGCTAGGGTGAACAGTCACTACACACCAGGTAGGATTCCAGCGAAGAGGAGGTGAGTCACTAGGACTGCTTAAGTACCAGGCTCTTCCGGATCCAATCCTAGACATGCGCATGCCTGTTGCCACACCCTAGTCTTGCGACTCGTTTATGGGTTTGTTTAGTGAAATTAAGTCTTATGAGATTTAAGGAGTTGTTTCAGCTAAGCCTGGAGTTGTTTCAGCTAAGCCTAGAGTCCCATAAAGCCCATCAAGCCCACATATTTATATCACACAATGGTTCAGAATACTTACCTGGCAGACTTGGGCCGGAGACGTAGGTGCCATGCCGAGAAAACCATCCTGTATCACTTATAAATATACATGTTTCAAAAACCCATTTTTAGAAAATGTTTTGAGCCCAAAAACCCCAAAGCCGAGTTTTGAATCGGGCTCTGATACCAACTTGTAACACCCCAAACCCGGCCCAAACACCACGATCGGATCTGGTATGTCACTAAGAAAATTTTGGAAAACATGTCGTATTTTCAGAAATATTTTTCTAAAGTTTATCGTTTTATTCGAAAAAATAAATAGTTGATAGTTTAAATAAAATATGCCTTTATGAATTAAAAACCCAAATTTAAATACATGCATTAGTTCAATAAGAATTTAAATAACTAAAAGTAATTAAAGCCCAAAATAAAATAAAATATAAACTAGTGGCCCATGGCCTTATTACAACGAGATTTAAAATCCATTAATTAAAAATATAAAATAATAACTTGAGTTTTTTTTTTGGATGTAGATGTTCTTTTGCATGGCCACCTTGCGCTCCTCTCCAGCCCGGTCCAATGCATAAGTGCTACCTGAAATATTAATTAATTGGTTGAGTCGCGAGACTCAGTGTGCAACCCTCATGCACCATTAGATTTGGGCCTTAGCCCCATAAAACAAAATAAACAGTTTAATATACATAATAAAAATTAATATGCAAGCCCAACCCAAATCCTAGGTTTCCATCCGCTACACGCCCCCGTACCATCCATTCATACCATTGGGGATTTCTACAATCAACCCACACCGCTACACGCCTTGATGGCAGTCTTGCTGCTCATCATCAGATCATGGCCGTAGCCACTACAACAGATCACGGCAAAAGCCGCTACAACAGATCAAGGTAAAAACCGCTACAACGTATAACTTCCTCCTTTCATCAACCCAACCCATGCAATCACAGAATATCAATATACTTATATCATTTAATCAGAACATTCACTAACCTGGTGATTTGCTTTTACCCTCTTTGGGTTTCCATCATTAACCCGGAATTTCGGCATTTATCAACACATATAAAACTTATAATCATATATTTAACAAATAGATCTAGATGGTGTGGAGAATTACACACCTGATTAATGTAGATACCCTTGCTAAACCGATCTACGCTTTGCTTTAAAAAGCCGGAAAGATGTGAAAATAGGCCTCTCCTATATTCGGCCATAGTTAGTATTCTACCCGATTTTATATATATGAATAAACAAATCCTCTTACCTTGAAATCCCGAATGTAACACGATTCTATAACTTAGAGATCTATGAGTTTCGGCTTCTAGGAAAAATCCCGGAAAGATGATCTATCGCGCTTTCGGCTTTTGAAAGAACTAAAAATTGAAAAGATGGCTAAGGGAGATTCGGCCAATGAATATTAAGGAGAAGAATAGGTGTAGTTTCGGCTTTTGAATCAAAGTGAAGATGAGGGAATAGGCTTAGAGATTTTGGCTTTTGCAGAGAATGAAGAAGAAGATGGAACTTTAGGAGTTTTCGGCTTTTACTCAGAGAAGAAGAGAAAAGAATGAGAGAAAAACCCCAAATGCCGAAATTGAAGAGATATTCCCCCTATTTATAGAAATTTCGGCACTTACCTAACCTTGCAGATAAATCCTATCTTTTCTCCTTTATAGTAATCTACTGGCCCATCTAAAAGAGACTTAATTATCTCTAACTCCTCCCTCCTTTATCAGCATATTATCCACATATTTTAAACATTAAAATCCCTAAATTTTAGCCTTTATCTGCTTATTATCCTCATAAAATAAATTCCTAAATAATAGCCTTTATCTGCTTATTATCCACATATTTTAAACATTAAAACCCCTAAATTTTAGCCTTGTTGCCATCCACTCCACCTAATCCTAATGCCCAAAATTTAGCTGACTTAAATTAAAAGAATTGGGCTCCATGAAACTTAAATTTGGGCCCCTTACTCCCTTGTGTGGCGTCACCTCCTAAGATTGGGGCACAAGCCCACTTTGGTATTTTAAACGTAGATACTACCTTTTAAACCCCTATAATGCCCAAACAGAATCAAGGCCTCTACCTAAGCCTGAGCCCAATTTGGACCCCTAACACTTAAATTAACACATTAAACATATCCTACCTATTAAACGCATAGGCCCAAAAATTCAGGATGTTACATGAACCCATGCAACATATCATGGCATAATATTTTAGTGCATGCATGAACGTACCAATAAAGCAGATAACAGAATACACAGTCATGCCTAATTATCTGAAAGGGTATAATCAAAATTTTACGTACCTGGGTTATTTCCAAATTCACCCACTAGGGGTATCATAGTAGCTTACCCTTTAAGGCATTTTCGGCTTTTAACCGACACACAGAATATTACATATTATAACGAATAAAGGTGTGAGATTACACACCTGCTATGATCGTAGATAGAATCCTTGAGATCACGCACCTATAAATCCATACACATACCATTAGTCCTGATCTCAATAAGACGTATCCACAAGATTGAAACGACAACCCAATCCTCTCCTCTTACCAATAACGTCAGCAACTCCTTGCTACGTTTAAGAGTTCGGTTCACTTCCTCCAATCACAAATCGAGTTCCTAAGAAAAAGTACGAGTTAGCTATGTTATCACAAAATGACGACGCAACGACCTTTTGGCCTAAATACTCAGAATAAGAACATCCATCCACCACCTATATTCGGCCAAGACTAATTTACCACCCACCTTACGAGATCCCGAAGTTAAAAAGAGGCTAAAAGAGTGTGCTTGCACTTCAACAGGTTCGGCCTTAGAAAGAAGAAGCTGAGTGAGAATTTTGACTTTTAGAGCGAAGAAGAGAGAAAGAAAAAGAACAAGAACCGATGGCAAAGAAATTAAGAAAAAGACATTAACTTGCAACTAGCAAAAACAGAATGAAGAGGAACTTTCGGCAGACATAAGAGACCTAAATACTTTGCTTCTTAAGGTTCGACAGAGTTCAGTTATGGAGGGTTATACCGATTTGCAAACTCGCTAATGAGAGAATAGAAGAAATAGACTCAATGGAAGAATGGAGGGAAAAGGTAGATATTTCGGCTTTTAGTAAGGAAACAAGGAGTGAACAAAGCAAGAACCTAGCAAAAGAGCAATACTTACTTGGATCAGAGATGAGTCGAATAGGGATATAATATTCGGTACAAGTAGCAAAAGTCAAGAAGGGGGTTTCGGCTCAAGAATAGAATAAGAAAGAAACAAAAAGAAAAGAAAAGAAAGTGGGGCAAGCTGAGGTTCGGCAATGGAGAAAAGGGTGTAGAAGAAGAGGAGAATTGAACGAAAAGAGAGATAATAAGAGTGAGGGAGGGTTCGGTTAATAGCAAGAAGTAATAGGAGCAACTTCAAATTTTGGAGAAAAGAAGAAGAGAAAGATTTCAGTTAGCAACAAAACAAAGAAAAGGAATTGACCCGAAATGCCTTAAGAGTAAAAAGCACAAAACGTCAAAAAGTGCTAAAGAAAACTATAGGAATTCGGCACAACACTCTAAATGGTTCGGTTTTGCTACCTCACCAGGACCTCCAAACACACCTAAATAACAAGCTAAGTGAGCCAAACACATAAAATAGCGCAAAATGCAGAACCCCTAATTCTAGGATGTTACAGTTCCTTACTTTCAACCAAATGATCTTCTTCGTTATTCTCGTACTAATTGAATCGAAACACAGAACTAGAAAATGTTTTCTCTCCTTTTGGGTGAAAACGAGAATTCTCTTTTCTTAATAGAAACCGGTAGAATAGTTATTCCAGAAAAATATATGTAATAGTCAAGAATGTTTTTTTTGGTAGAATAAAAATCTCTCAAAGTTGTATTAATAGCTCTATTGGTATCATCTATTTATAGGAAGAGAAGGTAGAACACTTGTTGAGTTGTAGTGGTTTATTTTAAATAGATTAACAACATCCTACTTAGAATAGGACTAGGGTGGATGGCACACCCTAGTATTCCTACTAGGGTTGTCGCCCCCTTCATGTCCATGAGGAGTTTTTGGACCTCTCTCACATCGAGTCCAATTACGAGTACTTTTTAGGCCTTTTTGACCCATTACTCTTTAATGTGATCCAACCCGATTCAATTTTTCTATTTCCAATAATAAAATTTACTATTTATATATAAAACAATTTTCTCATCCCTATTTTACCCCCTACAAAATTTTGATGATTTTACCCCTAATAAAATTTTAACGATTTTGCCATTGGTAAAATTTTGAAAAAAATATGTTCAATATTTCACAACACAACATGTTCACTGTGACTGAATTGTTTATTTCCATTTCCGGGCTTCAAAATAGTCCAAAAACATAAACTCATTTTTTCGATCATTTTTAAGTAATCCATATAGGATTGCAAATTGATCATTTCCATTTTTGGAAACCTATATTCATTTCCAAATTATTTCATTTCTTTATTTTGGAGAAAATCATAATCATTCCTGAATGTTTCTCATTTCTCTTTTCTTATTCATTCCGTTCATTTCTATTCGAACACGCCATTCATTTTTGGTTTCAACGAGCTAGCGGAGGGACTGATTGGACATATGTGGTTGAGGCTCAAACGATTTATAATTAAGTTTCAGCTTTTCATCTATTAATTATAAACTCATTTAGTCACGAAGTCATTCCACTATAGTATCATGATTGACCTCTCCCCAACGACATACCATTACGAAAGTAACTACTCAATGCTCATCCAATGACCTTGTCATAAGTGTGTTACCCTCATAGGATATCCTTGAGCTCTTTGGGATAATATCCGTTCTCTCAATATAATCCTATTTTATCTCATAGTAACTGTTACATCTTCTTTCATAAAAAGTCAATCACTATCAAATAGTGATCAAGTCATCCATCACAAAGATGAACGAACCATGGCCACATTTTCTTTTCATCAACCATGTAATGTCATTTAGAGGATATCATTTACCTATGTTTTGGGCTATGAATTCCACTTTTGTGAATGACACTACATATCCATTTTTAGTGAAATCTGAACAGTGGTTTCAGAACCATAAATCTGAGGTCAAAAAATTTATTTTAATATTATTTTGTGATTAAAGCATGATAGTATTATCATATAAAAATTTCGTCAAGAAATTTTATCGTTTATGTGTTTAATTTGTGAAAAAGGACAAATCACGTCAAGTGCAAAAATTGTGTTCTATTAGCTAAAGGTATTAAATAGCTATAGAAATTTAAAGTAGAGGTCCTTATTTGGGAATTAGACCATTAAATGAGATAGTGGATGTGCATGGCTTGGTAATTGTGAAATTTTTAAAGTTAGGTAAGGGTAATTTGGTAAAAAGGCAATTAAAGATAAAATAATAAAAAAAATTAAAGCTATCATCTTTCATTCTCTTCTCCAACCGATTTTTACAGAAAAGAATACCCATGGAAGCTTGAAAATTTTTCCTAAGCAAATCCCTTGCATGTAAGTGATGTCTTGTCCCGTTTTTGTTGATTTTTATGTTTTAAGGATCTTTGTAACTTAACCTACCTAATTAGGGGACTAATTTGCAAAATGGTTGAAAGTATAGGGTTTTATCATGAGAGAATTTTAGTTGTTTGTGAAGTTTAATGGAAGAAAATGAATCTTTGTTTAGAATTAAACAACTTTTGTTAAGTGATTTTTAATGAAATTGCCAATTAAAGGTTAAATTGATAAATGTGTAAATTGTGGTAAATGTGTGAAATTGTGAAATTTATGGGCTGCTATAAGTATATATTAAATTTGGCTAGGCTTGGTTATGAGGGAAATTGCATGAATTTCATTTTACGAGCCTAGGGACTAAATTGTAAAGAAATCAAAAGTATAGGGGCAAAATAGTAATTTTGCCAAAACATTATTTTTGGATTGAATTGAATAGAACAAGGCTTAAATTATTAAATTTGATTATATATATCAAGAAAAGCAATGTACGAATTTAGATCGGGGAAAGGACAAAGTTGGATTAAATGATCGTTTTTCTCCGCACGAGTTTGAGGTAAGTTCGTGTAATTAAATTGTGTATTTATATGCTTTAAATTGAAATATATGTATGTGGATTGTGTAATTACTATGTATAACTATCAAGCGCATAACCGACGACGTAGGAAGAATACCGTGTAACACCCCCAACACTTATCCGTCACCGGAACTGGTTTACGAGGCATTACCGAAAAGTTCAGAACAAATACGGGCAATCACATAATTATTTAGCATACATATCGCAATTTAATTATAACATCCCTTTAATGAGCCCTCGAGGCCCAAAACATATATAAATATACCTAAATCATGTTCAATCATCAACATAATAAACTAACCAATGTACATTCAAAGATACTCTACCTGTATTATTTAAATCAATCTAATAGTATACCAATAACTAATTCTATATTCATACTTATTTGAACCAAAACATATAATTTGATAGCAATAATACATAACACATTAGTTCATATGTTTTTAAACATTATCATATTATAACATCACTTAAAACCATTTCTCAAAATGACATACACAAACAACCTAGGTACATGCCATTTACCAAAAAGGAAATGTAATTCACTACTTTGAGTTCGGGATCAGCTTTGGATGCTGATTCAACGATCTGACTTTACCTAACCTGCGCACGGAAACAAACCGTACGTTGAGTAAAACTCAATGGTATTTCTATAATCCGAATACTTATTAAGCAAAAATTTATAATGTTTAAATACATAATCACACATAACAGAAATCATTTAACAAATAATCAAATTCACAAAACATCATTCATAACACTTTCAATTCTCATCACTTACTATTTCAAATATCATATTTGCTATTCAAATAGCTTTTCACAATATAATACACAATTCATTTTCAATATCAATATCCATTTCATGAATCCATGATTCATGCAATTTCATAAATTTCATTTCATTTTTCATTCCAATCCATAATCAACATCATTCAATGTCAAACAATTGGTCAATTCATCCGTATACCCCTATTAACACGACTCGGGCTCGGTATGATACACGGATCCAACCAAAGCACACCAATACGACACTCAGTGCCTCGTTGGCTATGCCAAAGTAAAATAATATGGTACTCAGTACCTCATCGAATTTATCTCAAGTGATAAAATGATACTCAGTGTCTCATCGACTCAAAGTCGAAGTATCCCTGTACACTTCCAATCCTATGGCATGCCAACTATATCCGACTCAACCCAATTGTAACACCCATTACTTGTATTCAACGTCGGAACCAGGTATGGGGCATTACCGGACTTATCTCGCTTGAACATACAACTTTGGGCTATCAAATTTCATTCCAATATAAAATCTTTCATTCACATTCATAACATTCTTATTATGGGCCTACGAGACCTTACACTTGCGAACGGAAGGCCTCGGAATCAAACTAGGATCTTTTATAAACTTAGGAAACTTTTGCCTTAACAAGGCCACACGCCCATGTAAAATGGGACACGCCTGTGTGGGCAGGCCGTGTGGTCACACACGCCCATGTCCGTAGCCGGTGTGGAATTTATTTTTCAATTCAAACCTACAGGGGTTTTCACACGGCCAGTCACACACACGTGTCCTTAGCCCGTGTCCTCCACACGGCCTAGACACGCCGGTGTCCTTACCCGTGTGTGAAAACCTGGGTATTCTATTTGTGACGTCAGCAACCAAATAAGGGGCACACGGCCTAGGCACACACCCTTATGAATAGCCCATGTTCGACACTGACTTGCAACACTAACATGTAGGGGACACACGACCTGGTCACAAACCCATGGGACTGGCCGTGCGTCACACACGGCCTAGGCACACGCCCATGTGCCTACCCGCGTGGACAGGAACAAGGCTATTTGCCAAGCTCTTTTTATCACCCTAACTCATACAACATCAATCAAATTCAATCATTTACCAAGCAACTCAATCATGTATCATACACATTCATGAATAACCTCTTCTTTTCATATATATAATGATAATGAGCCATTAAATATGGCCATTTACAAAAGTGTTCATCTTTAAATGAGCCAACACACTTGGCCAACACTATGTCTAGACCCTATACATGCCATACTCAAAATGCTAAAACTAATATACCGAGATGAGCTGATAGTGTGAGTGATCTTCATTTTATCTTCGTATCCCGAATCAGCTCTTTGACACTATAAAACAAGGGACAAAGAATAAGTTTACATGTAAACAATAAGCATCATCACATATGCTAATCAATCAATAACCTCACATACTAAGAAAGAACAAGTCACATTTCCATAATCATGCTTACTCATCTCATCTCTTACCACATTCCAATCACATAACAATTATATTGCTCACAATTGCTCGTACACATTCCCTGCACTCATTTCCACAAGGCAATATGAAACATTTACCTATACCATTTCTCAATGAACCCCTCGGAAGGATACTATGTACCCGGTGGTTTCGCACACAGCCCACCATTAATCAATAATAGGGTGGTATCGCACATAGCCCACCAACAACAATATTTAATGTGGTTTCGCACATAGCCCACCAAATGATAATATAAACGATGGTATCGCACACAACCCATCGTGAATAAGTAATAAGGTGGTATCGTACATAGCCCACCAAAAAGGATGATTACGATGGTATCACACATAGCCCACCAATTAATCATTACGGATATTTTTCCGTACTTACGTATCTATTCCCAGGTTCATACGAGATCTACTCACCATCTATCAATTTCAATCAATCTCAATCATAATCGATCTCATTCATACAATGCACCAATAAGTAATAACATGTATTAAAGATGTATCATTTACACATAAACTTACCTCGATGCAAAATGTATTAGTCGACGGTTTAGTCAGTAACCTTGCCTTTTCCGCGGTCAAGGTTATTTCTGCGCTCTTCTTGATCTATAATAATAAAATTTACTCAGTCAATCACTTTATAATTCATGATATATCAAAATTTCTACTTAGGCAAAAATGACCATTTTGCCCTTCTACTTTGGCAAAATTACGATTTTACCCCTAGGCTCGTAAATCATTTTTCATCACATTTTCTCATTAAACAAGCCTAGTTGAACATTTATTTCTTTTACAACAACTCACAAAACCAATTATTTCATACATTTATTACACAAATTCAACCTTTACTAATAGGTCCTATTGAGGTGTTTTCATGGTAACACCTTTCACAAAAGTTGTTCCTTAACTCACTGACATTCATTTTCTTCCATAAAAACTCAGCAAACAACATGAACACTCTCATGGAAAGTCCCTAAACTTTCAACATTTTGCAAAATAGTCCCCTCATTAGCTAGCTTAAGCTTTGGGGGTTCTAAAAGTACAAAAATTATCAAATAAAACCACCAAAATCACTTCCTTGTAAGAGGATAAGTTGCTGAAATTTCAAAGCTTTCAAAACCCTCTCTTTGCTGGTATTTTCGATGATGAAGGTGGTGAAGAAAAGATGATATCACTCTTTTCTCTATTTTATGCTTAAAAAGCAATTTAGTCACCAAATTCTACCTAACCAATTGACTAATTTAATATCTTTGTCCCTATGGCCGGCCATCACTTCCTCAATGGCCTAATTGCAAATTAGGAACCTCTAATTTAATATTATATGGCTATTAGACACCTCTACATTGTATAATAGAACTTTCGCACCTTATGCGATTTAGTCCTTTTTCATAATTAAGCATTCAATTGCTAAAATTAATGTACCAAAATTTTCATTCATCATTATAAACATACTATAACACATAAAATAATATCAAAATAATTTCTTCAACCTCGGATTAGCGGTCCCGAGACCACTATTCCGACTAGCTCCAAAATCGGGCTGTTACAACTCTCCCCCTTAGAGATTTTCGTCCTCAAAAATCTTACTGGTAAAAAGGTTTGGGTATTGTTCTCTCATGGCTTCTTCCGATTCCCAAGTAGCCTCTTCCACACTGTGTTTTTGCCATAACACTTTCACTAAGGCTATGCTCTTATTTCTTAGTTGTTTAATTTCTCGGGCCAAAATTTTGACTGGTTCCTCTTCATAAGCCATGTCCAGTCGTATCTCAATTTCTGTTAGAGGGATCGCATGTGAAGGATTGGAACGATATCGCCGTAACATTGACACATGGAACACGTTGTGTATCCTCTCTAACTCTACCGGCAAAGCCAACCGGCATGCTACTGGACCAATCCTTTCAGTAACCTCATACGACCCTATGAATCGCGGACTTAATTTGCCCTTTCGACCAAATCTCAATATTTTCTTCCACGGGGATACTTTCAGAAATACTTTATCACCCACTTGAAACTCGATTTCTTTCCTTTTTAAATCTGCATATGACTTTTGTCAATCCGAAGCAGCTTTCAGACTATTACGGATCACTTTCACCATCTCCTCAGTCTCTTTAACTAGATCGACCCCGTGAATTTGCTTCTCGCTAAGCTCGGTCCAATATAAGGGAGTCTGACACTTGCGACCATATAAAGCTTCGTACGATGCCATCCGTATACTCGATTGATAATTGTTGTTATAGGCAAACTCAACCAAAGGTAGATACTTTTCCCAACTACCTTCGAACTCTAACACACAGCATCGGAGCATATCTTCAAGAACTTGAATCACTCTTTCAGATTGGCCATCGGTTTGAGGATGGAACACTGTACTAAAATTCAATTTTGTACCCAAGGCTTTTTGCAACTTCTTCCAAAACCTCGAAGTAAATTTTCGGATCTCTATCCGAGATAATAGATATAGGCACCTAATGCAATCTCACCACCTCAGCAATATACAACTCGGCCAACTTATCAAGTGAATAATCCACACGCATCGGTATAAGATGAGCCGACTTCGTTAATCTATCCACAATAACCCAGACAACATTTTTCTTTCTCAGAGTCATAGGTAACCCCGTAACAAAATCCATGGTGATTCGATCCCATTTCCACTCGGGAACCATCACTGGTTGAACCAATCCCAAAGGTACTTGATGCTCGTCTTTAACTTGTTGACAGATCAAACATTTTATAACAAACTCAGAGATGTTTCTTTTCATACCCGGCCACCAATACAATTTCTTCAAATCATTGTACATTTTCGTACTGCCCGTATGTACTGACAAGAAACCACAGTGTGCTTCATGTAAAATTTTTTGGATCAACTCATCATCCTTAGGTACACAAACCCTGTCATGAAACATCAGACAACCATCTAAACTCATCCAAAAATCATAGTCATTTCTCGACTCGTACTGAACTCTCTTAGCTTGCATCTCACGATCATTTTTTTTAGCTTCACATATCTGCTGAATAAATAACGGTCTATCCCTCAACTCGGCCAATATAGCACCATCATCAGACAACGCTAAGCTCGTACTCATAGCCCTCAAAGCATATAGGGATTTTCTGCTCAAGGCATCCGCAACCACATTCACTTTCCCCGGATGGTAATCGATTAGTAACTCATAATCCTTTAATAATTCAAGCCATCGCCGTTGTCATAAATTCAAATCCTTTTAGTCCATCAAGTACTTCAAACTCTTCTGATCGGGGAAGATTCGGCACTTCTCACCATATAAATAATGACGCCAAATCTTCAAAGTGAAGACGATCGTAGCCAACTCTAAATCATGAGTCGGATAATTCTTCTTATGCGATTTTAGTTGTCTCGAGGTGTAAGCTACTACCTTAACTTTTTGCATCAACACACAGCCGAGACCATTTAATGACGCATCACTGTAGACCACAAACTCTTTCCCCGACTCAGGTTGTACTAAAATTGGTGCCTCAGTCAACAATGCTTTTAATTTCTCAAAACTCTGTTGGCATTTTTCAGTCCATTCAAACTTAACATCTTTATGCAACAGTTTTATCATCAGGGTAGCAATCATAGAAAACCCTTTGACAAACCGTCTATAGTAACCCGCCAAACCCAAAAAGCTTCTAATTTTTGACACATTCCTTGGCGATTTCCACTCCACAATAGCTGAGATCTTACTCGGATCAACTCTAATGCCATCACCTGACACAATGTGTCCTAAGAATCCAACCTCTCAGAGCCAAAACTCACTCTTGCTGAATTTAACATACAACTGCTTATCTCTTAGAGTTTGCAAAACAATTCTCAGATGTTTTGCATGTTCATTCTCATCCCAAGAATAAATTAGTATGTCATCGATAAAGATAACTACAAACTTATCCAAATGCGATCGGAAGATACGGTTCATTAGATCCATAAAAATCGTAGGAGCATTCGTTAGCCAAATGGTATGACGAGAAACTCATAATGGCCATACCTAGTCTAAAAAGCAGTTTTCAGCACATCTTGCTCCTTAACCCTCAACCGGTAGTAACCAGACCTTAGGTCTATCTTAGAGAACACCGCACCTCCCTTCAATTGATCAAATAAATCATCTATCCTTGGCAAAGGATACTTATTCTTCTCTGTCACCTTGTTGAGCTGTCTGTAGCCTATGCACAATCTCATCGACCCATCTTTCTTCTTCATAAAAAGTACTGGAGCACCCCACGGTGAATAACTCAGTCTTGCAAAACCCTTGTCCGTTAACTCTTGCAGCTGAACCTTTAATTCTTTCAAATCCAATGGTGCCATCCGATACGGAGCAACTAAAATAGGTGTCGTACCCGGAACTAACTCTATCCCAAACTCGACCTCTCTAACTGGAGGCAGTCCGAGTAACTCTTCTGGGAACACATCTAGATACTCGCATACCACCGGTACTGATTCAATCTTTACCTCTAACTCTTGAGTATTCAGCACAAAGGCGAGATAGGACTCATATCCTTTTCTCAAGTATCTCTCGGCTACCATAGATAAAATTATCACAAGCATACTATTCGATCTACCTAATTCAACCCGAATGACATCTCCATTTACACATTTCAATTCAATAAACTTACTACAAAAATTCACTAAAACATTATGAACAGTTAACCAATCCATACCAAGAATCAAGTCAAATTCATCAAACGACAACAACATAAGATTTGCCGGAAAACAATGACCTCTAATTGTCAAAGGACAATTCCTACACACCTTGTCAACTAGCACATGTTTGCCTAACTGGTTTGACACCTTTACTACAAATTCCATAGACTCAACAATCATACTCATGCTAGATGCCAATTTCATGCAAATGTAAGAATGGGTAGACCTCGGATCAATCAAAGCAACAACAAAGTTATCATGAAGAGAAAAAGTACCCGTTATCACATCTGGAGATGATGCCTCTACGCGAGCATGAATGGCATAAGTCCTTGCAGGTCTCGACCCTCCGACCTCACAGCAGAGTCTCTAGGTGCACCTCTACTACTAGTCCCACCTCCCGGGTTATCTACCCTTCGAAGACACAGTGCTTGATCTTCTTTCTTACTTTCTTTCCTTCTCATCCCTCTGTGGACAATTCCGGATGAAATGGTTGGGTGAACCACATTTGTAACAATTACGGTTGCTTCCCCGACACTCCCTAGTGTGTTGTCTACCACAGTTTGGACACTCCAATTTATTTTACTTTGGATTACCCATGCTTGCCATCGATGTGGCTTGAACCCTCGAGCCCGAATATGTATTACCTCGATCTCAGTGTGAATACCCAACTGAAGCAATCGTTCAAGGGTTCATTTCCTTGGACCTCTTTGATTGAGTTTGGTACAATTTACTTATTGGCTTCTTTCTTGCATTCCGGGCCTCACTCATGGCTTTTCTCTTTTCCTTATTCAGCTCCTCAGCCTTACATGCCCTATCAACCAACACCACAAATTCTTTCAATTTCAAGATTCCAACAAAAAGTCTAATTTCCTCATTCATCCCATCTTCAAACCTCTTGCACAAGATAGCTTCTGTAGACACACACTCTTGTGCATACTTGCTGAGTCTAACAAACTCGCGCTCATACTCTACCACAGTCATCTTTCCTTGCTTCAATTCAAGGAATTCTTTCCGTTTTTGATCCACAAATCTCTGACTTATGTACTTCTTTCGGAACTCTTCCAAAAAGAAGTCCCACGTTACTCTCTCCCTTGGAACTACCGACGTTAATGTTTTCCACCATCGATATGCTGAGTCCTTCAGCAATGACACGACACATTTCAAGCTTTCCTCAGGTGTGTAGGAGAGTTCGTCAAATACCCGCATTGAGTTCTCAAGCCAGAACTCCTCCTCAGGATCATCGTCTATATTAGCTCTGGATTCTTCAGCCCCTTGCTTCCGAATCTTATCAACCGGGGGTTTGGTTAGTCTCACCAAATCTATACCTTGATGAGCCACAGGAACTGGCTGAGGTATAGGAGGGGGTGGAGGAGGTTGAGCATTAGGGTTCGCTCGTACATACTCCGTGTACCAATTAATCATCATTTAGAGAAAGACTTCCCGAGCCTCATTTCCTTGACCCGTAGTCTCGGGTCTACTCTCTACAAGCGTGGTCCCTTGCGCGGGAGCCGGCGCTTTCCTAGCAGCGTCATCAGCAGCCGCTCGGTTGGGATCCATTTACTATATAAAAACAAAGTTTAGAATGGTCAGAAGTCACCACACTATCAATATGTACTTATGGTATGTATAGCTAGACTCTTACACACACTATGGTAGTTTGAGAACCGACTAAACCATAGCTCTGATACCACTAAATGTAACACCCTTTACCCGTATTCAACGTCGGAACCGAGTATGAGGCATTACCGAACTTATCTCGCTTGAACATACAACTTTGGGCTATCAAATCTCATTCCAATATAAAATCTTTCATTCACATTCATAAAATTCTTATTATGGGCCTACGAGACCATACACTTGCGAACGGAGGGCCTTGGAATCAAACCGAGATCTTTTATAAACCTAGGAAAACTTTGCCTTAACAGGGCCACACGCCCTTGTGAAATGGGACACACCTGTGTGGGCAGGCTGTGTGGTCACACACGCTCATGTCCCTAGCCCGTGTGGAATTTATTTTTCAATTCGAACCTACAGAGGTTTTCACACGGCCGGGCACATGCCCGTGTCCTCCACACGGCCTAGACACGCCCGTGTCCTCACCAATGTGTGAAAACCTGGGTATTTTATTTGTGATGTCAACAACCAAATAAGGGGCACATGGCCTAGGCACACGCCCGTGTGTCTAGCCCGTGGTCGACACTAACTTGCAACACTAACATACAGAGGACATATGGCCTGGTCACAAACCCATGGGACTGACCGTGTGTAACAACCCAAACCCGGCCCAAACACTATGGCCGAATCTAGTTTGCTACAGTGGAAAATATTTTGGAAAACACTTTTGGAAAGTAAAAATTCTTAGTTGCCGAAAACCTTTTCAATTGATTGTTTTGTTAAACCTTACTTAGAATTTATTTAAAATTAATTCAACCAAGTTATTATAAAATATCGAGTGTGCCCGATGGCACGATGAAAACATTTTCGTGTTAATTTGAGAAAACATGTGACTTTAATTTAATACTGATAATCATAGTTTAAACAATTATTCGACATATGAAAAATAACAAAAATAAAATATCAAGAGGCCTTATTACATCCAAATAAAATAAATACCGGGAATAAAAATTATTATAACTAAAATTAAAGTTCATTTAATTTGAATCCACCGCATGGCCACCTCGAGTCAACCCGGCTCCACATCCGCGATATACGTGTCACCTGAAAAATGTAAAGGAGAAGGTGAGTCACCAAGACTCAGTATGTAACCCCTCCCCCGTTTTAAAGACAATTTCATACACAACATATAACAATTAATATGCAGAATATTATGTACCCCAACCTAACCAACCAAACGCCACTGTCTACCCCGCTGTGGTACCAAACCACTGGTGGTGCCAAACCACTGGTGACATATAGTCACGATGTGTTACCAAAACACTGGTGTCCGTAGACACGAATCGATTGATGGGGCCAACCCATCGTGTGATACCAAATCACTGGCAGACAATCCCATATCTCAAGTGGGGCCAACCCACGGTGGTGTTAACCACAGGGATAAGTCGCTATGAGGTGCCAAACCTCTGGAGGTACCAAACCTCTGGTGACCGTAGTCACGGTGTGTTACCAAAACACTGGTGCCCGTCGGCACGAATAACACTGCCCCCTCCACTCATCAGCCCATATCAAATCATATTATAACAGAGTTTATATCAACATACATTTGTCATAAGTATCACATAAGCCATGCTTCCCAAAAGCATTAATAACAATCTCATATTGATAGAGACTTACCTGAATCGTCACTTATACCAATAAGGTATATTTTTCAATGCTACATAAATTAAGTTAGCATTCACAATATTCAGTACATATAATAAGTTATACGTGTGTATGTACACACCTGTCACCACTGAATCGTCTAAATCCCGAAAAGAGATGTCGGCCACCTCGATTTACTGATCCCTATATTCGGCCATAATAGTGTTAGTGACATGGGCCATTTGACCAAACCAAATAATTTGAGAGGGGTTTCTTGTAAACCCGAATCCTTACCTTCACACCTTTGGATACTAATCGCAACACCAAACTCCCGAATCTGCTTCTGATTCCATGAATCGGCAATCAATAAATTAGTAGCCTTCGGCTTAAACGAATACCAAATAACTAACTAAAGCAGATCTTACCATTACTTACCCAAAATTGAATACTAGAGATCGAGCTGTGAGTCGACTGCTTCACTTCCCTGAGTACCTAGAAGAAATCGGTTACTACTCGATTAGAAGACTTAACCATTGCCGAAATCGGCACCTTTCCTTGTAAAAAGTCGACAGCAAAGTAAGAAAAGGGAAGATAGAAATTCGGCCATCACTTACCTTATCAACCGATTGATAACAAAGAATCTGAAGAGATCTATGTTCCTTCCAGTATTCGGCCAAAGTACAATAGAATAGAAGAAGGGAATTTCGGCAAACTACTGGGTGAATTCGGCTATTAGGGAAATAAAAGAAAAGGGAATTGAGGGTAGGGGGTTCGGCACTTAGCAAAATGAAGAAAAGTAAAACAAGGGGATCAACTAATGCTTTTATAGGCACTTAGTACCCTTGCCGTCCACCCCTTTTTGATTAATTCAAATTAATTTTGAATTAATCCCAATAATCCATTGATAAACTTAATAATCCAAATAATATCAAATAATCCTTTTAATCCAATAATCTCCTTAATTATCTTGTATTATCAAAATAAAACTAATATTATCCTAATTATCCTTAGAATTAAGCAATTAAAATGCTCATATTATCTTATTATCCAAATAGATAAATAAAAAAAATAATAATTTAAGGAGAGAATTTCTCTCCCCTTGTGCCGTCCAAATAAAGAGCAAAAGGGAGGATTTCTGTGACTCGAACCAAGGTTCTTCCTTGCTCCTTGGTGGCGTCACATGCTAGCTCTTAAGTGGCCTCACTTTTGCCACTTTGCCAAGGCCTTATTAGTGTCCAATTTCCTTCATTTATTCTTATAACACCCTCCTGCTAAGGCTCCCTGCCTTTAAAGTTACAAACTGAAATTTTCTACCAAACCGTGCACACTCAAAGCCTTAAATTAAGCTCTATTATTCAATAAATAAAATCACAGCAGTCCATACATAAGAAAAATAATTAAATTCCAAATAACCCCCTTTTGAGGATGTTACACCGTGCGTCACACACAGCCTAGACACACGCCCGTGTGCCTACCCGTGTGGACAGGAACAAGGTTATTTGCCAAGCTCTTTTTATCACCCTAACTCATACAGCATCAATCAAATTCAATCATTTACCAAGCAACTCAATCATGTATCATACACATCCATGAATAACCTCTTCTTTATATATATATATAATGATAATGAGCCATTAAATATGGCCATTTACAAAAGTGTTCATCTTTAAATGAGCCAACACACTTGGCCAACACTATGTCTAGACCCTATACATGCCATACTCAAAATGCTAAAACTAATATACCGAGATGAGCTGATAGTGTGAGTGATCTTTCGATTATCTTCGTATCCCGAATCGGCTCTTTGACACTATAAAACAAGGGAAAAGGAATAAGTTTACATGTAAACAATAAGCATCATCACATATTCTAATCAATCAATAACCTGACATACTAAGCAAGAACAATTCACATTTCCATAATCATGCTTACTCATCTCATCTCTTACCACATTCCAATCACATAACAATTATATTGCTCAAAATTGCTCGTACACATTCCCTGCACTCATCACCACAAGGCAACATGAAACATATATCTATACCAATTCTTGATGAACCCCTCGGAATAATACTATGTACTCGGTGGTTTCGCACACAGCCCACTGTTAATCGATAATAGGGTGGTATCGCACATAGCCCACCAACAAGAATATTTACGGTGGTTTCGCACATAGCCCACCAAATAATAATATAAACGATGGTATCGCACACAGTCCATCGTGAATAAGTAATAAGGTGGTATCACACACAGCCCACCAAAAAAGATGATTACGGTGGTATCGCACACAGCCCACCAATTAATCATTACGGATATTTTTCCGCACTTACGTATCTATTCCCAAGTTCATACGAGATCTACTTTTGTGAGGTGTTGTAAGAGAAATAAATGTTCAACTAGGCTTGTTTAATGAGAAAATATGATGAAAAATGATTTACGAACCTACGGGTAAAATCGTAATTTTGCCAAAGTAGAAGGGCAAAATGGTCATTTTTGCCCAAGTAGAAATTTTGATATATCACGAATTATAAAGTGATTGAATGAGTAAATTTTATTATTATAGATCAAGAAGAGCGCGGAAACAACCTTGACCGAGGAAAAGGCAAGGTTACGGACTAAACCGTCGACTAATACATTTTGCACCGAGGTAAGTTTATGTGTAAATGATACATCTTTAATACATGTTATTACTTATTGGTGCATTGTATGCATGAGATCGATTATGATTGAGATTGATTGATACCAATTATTTCATGCATTTATTACACAAATTCAACATTTACTAATAGGTCTCATTTAGGTGTTTTCATGGTAACACATTTCAAAAAAGTTGTTCCTTAACTCACTAACATTCATTTTCTTCCATAAAAACTCAGCAAACAACATGAACACTCTCATGGAAATTCCCTAAACTTTCGACCATTTTGCAAAATAGTCCCCTCATTAGCTAGCTTAAGCTTTGGGGGTTCCAAAAATATAAAAATTATCAAATAATAAAATTTACTCATTCAATCACTTTATAATTCATGATATATCAAAATTTCTACTTAGGCAAAAATGACCATCTTGCCCTTCTACTTTGGCAAAATTACGATTTTACCCCTAGGCTCGTAAATCGTTTTTCATCACATTTTCTCATTAAACAAGCCTAGTTGAACATTTATTTCTCTTACAACAACTCACAAAACCAATTATTTCATGCATTTATTACACAAATTCAACCTTTACTAATAGGTCCTATTTAGGTGTTTTCATGGTAACACATTTCACAAAAGTTGTTCCTTAACTCACTAACATTCATTTTCTTCCATAAAAACTCAGCTAACAACATGAACACTCTCATGGAAAGTCCCTAAACTTTCAACATTTTTCAAAATAATCCCCTCATTAGCTAGCTTAAGCTTTGGGGGTTCCAAAAGTACAAAAATTATCAAATAAAACCACCAAAATCACTTACTTGTAAGAGGATAAGTTGCTGAAATTTCAAAGCTTTCAAAACCCCCTCTTTGCTGGTATTTTCGGTGATGAAGGTGGTGAAGAAAAGATGATATCACTCTTTTCTCTATTTTATGCTTAAAAAGCAATCTAGTCACCAAATTCTATCTAACCAATTGACTCATTTAATATCTTTGTCCCTATGGCCGGCCATCACTTCCTCAATGGCCTAATTGCACATTAGGAACCTCCAATTTAATATTCTATGGCTATTAGACACCTCTACCTTGTATAATCGAACTTTCACACTTTATGCGATTTAGTCCTTTTTCACAATTAAGCATTCAATTGCTAAAATTAATGTACCAAAATTTTCATCCATCCTTATAAACATGCTATTACACATAAAATAATATCAAAATAATTTTTTTCAACCTCGGATTAGCGGTCCCGAGACCACTATTCTGACTAGCCCCAAAATTGGGTTGTTACACCGATACAGTTAATAAGGTTTTCAGTTCACTTTTCAATTTCCAAATCAATACATGTTCCAACCAATTCCAAATCAATACGCATTTTAAACAATCACATATTTTCATAAGTCAATTCAATTCAATTCAATAATCACATATCAATGACAACTTCACATTTATTCAATACAATCTCATAATACTATTTACTTACCTTATTCACTTACCACAAACATTAAACTAAAGTACAAAAATAATAATTAGATTCGGATTATAGAAATACAAACCGTATTTTCCCAAGTTATTCCTCGTCAACTTTTTCCTTTCCTTTCATAGCCGAGGTCTTCGACACTACGTTACCTATAAAATTAAAACAATTAAAAATTCATCAATGCACTACAATTCCATATTGAACATTTCAATTTATACACAAATTTTACCTAAATTCCAATTTAATCCCTATTCAAATCTAACCTTATTTTCTTCATGATTTTCTTCTTTATTTTTCATTCAACTACCACTTAAAACCAATTTCAAGTCTCTACTTTCACCATAAAACTCAAATTTCAAATTTCTTTCAATTTTGTCCCTACGACTTAAAACTTGTGATTTGTTTTACAATTTAATCATTTTCTCAATTCTAACTTGAAATTCTATCAATTCAAACCCTAATTCTTCAATTAACTCAACATAAACTACATCTAAAAATTAACTAACTTTCAAAATTTCCACATAAATCAAGTAGTATTTTGTTCTAGGATTCCAAAAACATCAAAATTACAAGAAAATGGACTAAATTGACTTACCACTTAAGCTTGAAACCTCAAAACCCTAATTTCTCCTTCTTTTTCTTTCCCTTTTTCTTTCTTTCTTTCCTTCCTCTGTTTCATTTTTGCTATTCTATTTCTTTTATTTCTCTTTATGTTTTACTTTATTTTATGTTATATTATATTAATATATATTATATTAAATTAATAATTATTATTTCTTAATTAATAATTAAATAATATATGTATTACAAATGTATGTATAATATTTATTACACATGTATTTTATTTTTACCACACAATTTTCATAATTTGGTTTATTTATTTATTTAGTCCTTCAACTTTTCTTGATTCTATAATTAAGCTTTCACAACTAATTCAATTTAATCCTTATACCTACTTAACCTTAATTCAAACTAATTTACCTAATTAAAATCTAATAACCACACAACTAACTTCGTAAATATTTTTAATAAATATTTACGAATTCGTTTTTCAGAAACAAAAACCTGAAAATACACTCTTCCAATAACCATAAAATTCGGGTCGTTACATACCGAGCCCCGTTTGAACCTTAGGAATTTGTAGAATACAAATGACATGTCATTAGGGTTACTGATTCTAGCTCTTATGAGCTTACCGATACTCAGTTCATATGAGCTTATTGTTATTCAGCTCGGAGGAGCTTATCGTTTATAGCTCATATGAGCATACATGTATAAGAATTGACGGATTACAGTTCAGTACACCTCGTGTGTACTACCTACGTATCTAACGATATTCTAAGTGGTTCAACGAGCGCAATTCTGTTACGAGTTTATATGAGTTTGATACGAACTAGTACATGTATTTACGTGAATTACATGGAAATGGTTTATATATATAAGATATATAGATACATGGTATAAATGTTACATGTATATGGAATTTAAATAGTTGTTGAACTCATACATAATTCTTGATTTTTATATGAATTACATGACTAACTTGGTTAGTGATCATGTGTTAGGCTTTGGCCAAATTGAATTGTGTTATGCTTTGAGTTATTTACCTGAATTGTGGTTAAATGGTAAGTTAAATTCTGTGTTATATGAACTTACTAAGCTTAATTGCTTACTCTATTTATTTTTTCGTGTTTTATAGCATTTTAGAAGCTCGTTCGGATTGGAAGTTGTCAGAGATCTCATCACACTATCAAACGCTAATTTGGTACTTTTGACTTTATATTTTGGTTAAATGGCATGTATAGGTCATTTTGGCTAATGGTAGCTTATATGTTTTGTTGTGTTTTAGCCGTTTGAATTGGCTTGTATTGTGGACATATTTTTTGTTATGTAAATATGTAAATAGCCTTATTGTATGTGGTGTAATGGTTGCCATGGGAATGCCTTGTTTATGAATTGGTATTTTGGGTACCAAATAGTTGAGATTGATGAGTGATATACATGTTAAGTATTAGGCACAAAGATGTATATATGTGTATAATCATTTAGGTAGATTTTGGAGACATGTTTGGCATGTTATAAATGGCCTATTGAGGTGTTTATAAGTATGGTTGTATATGATGTTATAATATGTGGTAAGCTTGATATTAGTTGTCTTTGAATGCTTGTTTATGTCATAGTTATGTGTAAATTGTTGTGTTTAGGTTGGTACCAATTTTGGGTGAGAAATATGTCTTGAAAAATGGCTTATTTTTGTCCACACGGGCAGAGACATGGGCGTGTGTCTCAGCCGTGTGTCCTCTGTAATTTCTAAAGGAAGCAAGTCAGTAGCGTGTGGCTTGGCCGTGTGGCACAAGTCAGTATACCTTTCAATTTTCACACGGCTTGGCACACGGGCGTGTGAGGCTATTTCGAAGGGTACACGGCTTGGTACACGAACATGTGGTTTGGCAGTGTGACCCAACTTAGTGAGTTACACGGGTACAGACACGGGCTGGGACACGGCCATGTGTCCCTATTTCAAATGCCCACACGGCCTGAGACACGGGCGTGTCTCTTGGCCTTGTGAGACACACGGCCTAGCCACACGGGCGTGTGTCCCCTGCAGTTTGAAAATTTTCAATGTTTTCCTAAAAATTTCTTGAGTACTCGGTTTAGTCCCGAACCATTTTTAATGTTTATTTTGGGCCTCAAGGGCTCGTATTAGGGACTATATGATTGAATATGAATGGTGTTTTATTTGAATGAGAAATGAACATGAAATGTTGGATTGTTTGATCTGTAAGTTTGGTAATGCTCCATAACCTTGTTCCGGCGTCAGATACGAGTTAGGGGTGTTACAATAGAAGTTTTACACCCAACGTACCAACTTTCGATTCCTTGTCTATTTGAACTTAGGCTTTTACTTACATCAAAGTGTAAGAGTTACGTATACGTAGTCCGCCATCCACTTAGGATTTAGGTATGCCACACTATGAATGCCACAAATGAATAAATCCATAAACAAATTTAGGATCTATCTTATGTCTTTTCTGATGTACTGTCAGTCCAGTCAGTCACATATATGTCTCTATCTTTTGGAAGTCATCGGCTCTGATTTCCAAAAAAATGCATCTTCCTAATTGGACTTGACAAACAACATATTAGTCTTTTAATAGGTTTGCTCATTTTCAATTAGACTAAGGACATGTTTAGGTTCATCTACTAATACAAGTTGTCTTTTTGTATCACGACCTAACAACATAATACCGCTTAGTATTAGTTAAACATTAGACAACCAATGAGCAACGTTTGCTTCCATTTGCTTCCATTTTGTTTTGCGTGCAAAAACCATTTTGAGGACAGTAATACAAAGTGTATTAATCGTAATCAATGAATTTGTTTTATTAATCAACTTGTTCGGAAAAATTACAAGTGTACTTAGACGAAAACAGTACAGTTAAGGCACGAGATCCAACACAAGCTTCATATGGGCCTCAACAAAGGCAGCTTCAGCAAGAAGATGATGAGCTTGCTTGTGCAAATTCAGTGGCTCATGAATCTATCCATGTTATTGAGAATTATATTTAGAGTAAAGATTCATTGTGTTCTAACGAGGACAAAAGATTATTCTTCTCAAGTTAAGGACCATGTTAAAGTTTTCGTAATTATATAAATTTCATTTTTTTTTTCTTGGGAAAAGTTGGTCTTTATCTCAAATAAAGAGCTTGATGAAACAATTATGCCAAAACCCAAAATTTTAAAGGCAGTTCATATCTCCCTTCTCATGAGCAAGGTGGTCTAGGTAAAAAAAATTGATTTTGGCTTATATGCTTGATTGAAATGCTACAATGGAATCCTATAGTAGCAGAACATTCCAATCAGATTTCTATGGAGGAGAACTGATGGAAGCAGAATGGCGTTGTAGCTGGAAGTGGGGATTAAAGGAAAAAGAAAAATGGTGGAAGTAGAGGGTGGCATGGAGGGAGAGAAGATGATGAACAATAGTGAAGGTAAAATGGCCAAAAATATTGATGTGATGTGCACAATTAGCTATCGTTAGGGATTTAACGTGTGAGTGACTAAAATGAAAGATTTCTCTAATGAAAGTGACCAAATTACAAGTATTTTTATTTGGGTGACCAAAATGAAAGTGCCCAAAAAGTTGGGTCACCAACTAAGTAGTTTACCCTTTTAAAAAGGTAAACACAAATAGTTACTAAATTATGGGTAAATTTTCGTTATAAGAAAAAGAAAAATTCTAAATATATTTTGTTTTTACAATTTGAGTTTTGAAAAATAATTTAAATGAATTGAAAATTTGAGTTGAGTCTGAAAAAAGAAAATTTTATGGTATAGTTTGTATGTTTTTGCTAAAGAAATGCCATTAGAGTTGATTTCACAAGCTTTTGTAATAATAGTTCTCAATTTTCTTCAAGAACTTAAAAATATTACTAATTTAGTTTTGAGAATACTGAGGAAGCATGTGATAATCTAACTTTTTTTTTGTTTTTTTAATTTGTTATTTGATTCTATTGAATGATAATTTCATTTATTTCCCATACATATTAGTTCTACAACAACATATTTGATATTTTATTTTCTATTTTTAAATAATTTTTGGGGTTTTTTTTATAATTTTTGTATAGAATTATTGTCAAATTGATAGAAAATATTAAAGTTGAGGATTAAAATTGTTATTAAACCAATTAAAAAGTGATATTTAAACAATCAAGTGAATAATTTTTAAAACTTTAGTGATCAAATTATAATTTTTTTAGTTAAGTGGTCAAAACGAAAATTTACTCATAATTTAGTGACTAATGGTATAATTTACTCCTTTTTATATTTAAAAAAAAAAGGTAAAAGAAAGAAATTCTTAAAATGGCGGAGGATAAAAGCAAAAGAAGAAGTTCTAGAAACTTAAAACTAAAACAAAAAGGAAATTGAGACATGAAATGGCAGATATAACCGTAACACAACCCACGATTTTGAGATGAAAACTATTGAAAAGTAGGTAAAATACAAGACATACATATGAGATTAATATAAATTATAACACTTTCGACTTCAAAAGTAATTACTTATAAATAGAAGCTCCTATTTGGCTCAGCTTTACTTGTGTGCTAATAAATTGTATTTTTATAATTAATGTTTTTAGTTATTACCCATGTTTAAAAAAAAAAAAGAATTATTTGAGTCAATGTTGAATTTATTCGAATACCTATAAATTCAAACACCTCTCTCTCTCTCTCTCCCCCCCCCCCCCAAGCAGAGATAAAAAAAAAAAAAATCCCTTTCTTTCATTTTTATTTTACCATCTTACCCTCCTTTGTCCTTTCCCAATGTATGCAATTGCAACCTTCTCTTCCCCTCCCGCCGTTACAACCCTCAACAAAACCTATTCAGTTTCGCGATCGAAGAAGACGGTCACCGTGAGAAATTCGGTACAGACGGAGAACAAGGTGGTGGTGGCGGCGGCGGCAGGAAGTTTTTATGAGATACTAAGGGTGGAGAGATCGGCATCGTTTAACGAGATCAAGACGGCGTACCGGAGTTTGGCCAAGGCTTTCCATCCAGACGCGATGGGATCATCATCGGACGGCCGTGATTTCATAGAGATACGCAACGCGTACGCCACGTTGTCGGATCCGACGGTTAGGGCCATGTACGACATGTCGTTGGCGCCACGTTGGATGCGGGTCAGGACTCGGGTTTACCCGACTCGAAGATGGGAAACTGATCAGTGCTGGTAGAAAAATTGACTAGAGGGAATTAATTTCTGTTACACAGGGTTTTTTTTTTTAATTATTTTTTGCGAAAGAAAGAACAAAATGTAGGAATTTTTCGACTAGCATCGCATGTGTTGCCAATGTTGTTAGAAATTGCTGTAAATTCTTCTTCTTCTTTTTTTGTTTTATCGTCAGGAGTCTAGTAAATACACATTTATCTTATCCTTCTCCTTTGTAGCTTTTGTAGAAAACAAGAAATTGAAAAAGGTTGCTTGAAAATGGATTTAAAGCTTGTTTTGCCATAGAGTTCATGAGTAAAACTATAATCACGGTTTTTGTATTAAATGGCATATTGTATTTTATTTTTTTATTTAAAATTAGATAAATAAACTCTTATACATTTGGAAAAGAATGCAAATTTCGTTAAAAATATATGCTAATAAATGATTATTTGTTTTTTTCAAATATATATACATATAAATGATCTGAAATTAAAAGATGAATAGGATCAAATAAAAAACCTATTTATTAGGAGTTTGATTTTATTTTACTTTCTTTATTAAAAAATAAGCATATTACTCATGTATGTTAGATTAAAGAACAAATTAGTTATTTTGTTAAAAATTCTATCAACTGTTAAATACTAATGTGACTAACAGAAGAATTAAATACTAACATATGACATACCACATATTCCTCGTACTAATGTGATAATATTTTAAATGATTTAAAATCCTTAAAATAATTTATAATTATTTAAAAAATCACATCCAAAACAAAGGATTGTCCTTATTCATTTCATCCTTAAGAAAAAACATAAAAAATTATTTAAGAATTATAAAAAATTTAGAAGTACTAAAATTATTTAAAACAACAACCATAATGATCCTGAACATCGTCCAAGCTCAAATGAGTGGTTTCTAAATTAATTATAAAAAAAATGATAGAAAATCATTAAGAAATATAAAAGTATATATAAATAATGATTAATTTTTTTAAAATTATAAAATTTATATATATGCACATTTATCATGTTTAAAGAATTCAAATATACTCATACACATGTTTTCTTAATTAAGTTGATATTTTAGTTAATCAAGTTGATGAGTCTTATTTTATTAATTTTTAATAACTTTTAAATAATTTTCTATAATTATATACAATTATTAATAATTATTTAAGAAACAACTCCATAATAGACATTTTTTGAATAATTTTAAAAATTTTATATTTTTTATAATTTTAATAGTTTTTAAATAATCTTATATAATTTTTTTCATAATTATTTAAAAAAACCACATTCAGGATGAACTTAGACAAATAAAAAATCACGTTAGGATAAAATTGGACAACTATTTGTCTAGGTTCATTTGAATATAGACAACCATTTGTCTAGATTCATCTTCAATGTGGTTTTTAAATAATTATAAAAATAATTATTTATTTTTGAGTTTTTTTTTAAATATTTGCTTATGTGACAAAATGTGTTGCATCAGTACGAGGTAAATGTGGCACACCACGTATCGTTATCTAGTTGCTCCATCAGTCACATCATCACTTAAAAGTAGAAATAGATGAAATTTTTAATAAAATAATTAGTTTGCTCTTTGATCTAAAGTACATAGACTAACTTGCCTTTTATTTTAATAGAGCAAGCAAAATGTAATTTGGCTTCTAGTATAGGGGTCTCTATGGTATTTTTACCTAATCTTACTCATATTTTAATTCCACATCACTTATATAAAAAAAATTTAAAAATTCAAATAATCACTTAATAGCACATATGGATGAAATTTTTAACGGAATGGCTAATTTGCACTTTTTTTTCCTAACATATAAGGTTTAACTTGCTTTTTTTTTTTAGTAAAATGGGCAAAATGCAATCCACCTCCTAATATAAGAACCTCCACGGTTACTTTTACATGTATATATCTCATATCATTTGTATATTATTACCATATTAAGTTTTAATCATTTCAAATTCAAGTTAAACTTTAAATAATTGTGAACTTTGTATTGTAGCCCTTATCCTCACCTTTTTCTCTAAGTCTCTTCCCTCCCTTTTAACCCTAGTTCCATTATGGCTACTAACATGGTCGTGCTTGTCATCATCTAATTTTCTTTTCCATTTTTCTTTGCCTTTTCATTTGTTGTCTTTGCTTTTAATAGAATAAAGTTCAAACCTTGCCCCCTTTCAATTTTTTACCTTTGGTCATTGATTTAAGAGTTTTTCTTCTGATTGCCTTACGGCAATGCTATCTAAACTTGACCAGAATGGTTGGTTGGAACTATTAAACCCGGAGCTAGCCAGGATATCTGTTTGAAGAAAGACTTTGGACCAGTTGAACCAAGAGCCGAAACAAATCGGTTCAACCAAGCTAAAATATTGGTTGAACCGATGATTAAACCAAATTTTAATTTTTTAATTTTTTTATTAAGTTTTTACTGGTTTATTTAATTAAACTGATTGGACAGGTTGGATCAACGAATTGATGGCCTGATTGGTTCGACCATCAGTTTGATTTTAAAAATGTAATACCCAAAAATTTTGGTTTCTAAGAAAGGACAAGTATTTTGAAGGTGAATTAAGTATTTGGAGAAAAAGTATGAATAATGAAATTTAGTAAAGATTAGATTGCAAATTTCTAAAATTTGAAAGACTAAAAGCGTAAATTTACCATTGGAAAAAGGGGTCAAAATTGAAGAAATATTTTTTTATAATGTGACATGAAGATATATTGATGTGTGGATTTGGAAAATCTCAATATGGACTAAATTGAATAGTGGTGGAAAGTCCAATGGTTAAATTGTATTTTTTTCTATTTTATTAGAAAGGGACCTAAATAAAATTTTACCATTTTAATTGATATTTTTAGACATAATGATGGGATTAAAATTCCTAAGCTAGTGAAGTGTAAAGTTTAGAAGGAAATATGGTAATTAAGGATGAAATTGAAAGAAAAGAAAAATGTAGAATCTTTTATATATTATTTTAGCAAGGGACGAAAGAAATCGGCAATAATGATAAGGAAAGAAATAAAGAAAGAAAAGAAGAAGAAAAAACAAAGAAAGAAAAGAAAAGGAAATAAAATTTTTCTATGGATTTTCCTTGAGTTCTACCTTAAGACCATAGCCAAATTTCATGTCCTAGAGTGTTATGGAAATATTTTCTATCATGAAAACTTCTTAGTTGAAGAAGGACGTGAAGGAAAGCTTGGGAAAGTGAAGAGAAAGTAAAAGATAAATGTAAGATTTGATGATTTTCTTAAGGTTTTCATGTTATTTTGATATGAAAACATGAAAAGATTATGTTGGGTACAAGTTAATAGTTATGTTTTGTATATGTATGCATGGAGAGAAAGAGGAAAAGATGGAGGAAAAGTGATCAAGTAAAGGACATGTGAAAAGAACAAGTAAGTACTTAATTGAATTCAAGCTTCTTTATTTTATTTTGAATGTTTGAGTATTTAAAATTTTAATCTAAAAAAAGAGAGAGACATGATTATGAACATTGAATTTAGTAATGAATATGTAAATAAAGGTATGTTAGTAATATAAGAAATGATAAAAGTGATTGATTAGTGAATTTCATGAAACTAAGGATTAAATTATAAACAGTGAAATTTTATTTATTTTTCATAAATTGATAAGTGAATAGATGTAGTGTAACATCCATAACATCCTCTGAGATGAGAATAGTGTTATTTCTGGATTTGCTCGTGTTAGAATCTTAAAAGTAAATAAAATAGGAAACATGAGTGTTAATAGAGAAGGTAGTTGGATACCATAGAAAATTAAAAAGACTTTTGAATTGAGAGAAATTGTTTTGAAGTATTGACTAAATCATACTAGTGTGAAAAGTGTTGGGGCAAAAGTGTCAGAAAGGATGGTTAAATTGAAGTAAAGTGAAGGGAAAATTGAAAGGATTAGAAGTGCAATTTAATCAAAAGTGTTATGAATTTTGGATGAGATTGAAATTAATTGTGGGCCACTAGATGTATATGATGATGTCTAGATTTTTTTAGTTAAATATTATTAATAATTTAAAATGTTAAATCAAATAGATTTTTATTGTAGAAGCATGTAGAAATTTCCTCCATCATCATCCATTTTCACGTCACCCTCTATCTCTCTTTTGAGTCAATTTTCATTTTGTTTTATTTTAGTCCTTTCTACCATTTCCAAATATCTCAAACTTAAAAACTTCAAATTCTTCCATGGATTCTTAGTGAAATCAATAGAGCAACTTCATAGCAAGATTAGTTTCTTGTAAAGTTAACTAGTGCTCATATTGGAGGAGAGAGAAAAATGAACTTAGGGTTTTGGGTAAAAGTTCAAGGTGAGGAGGACAAGATTTCTTCAAGAATTTCATGTTTATTTCATTAAAAGTGCATGGAAATGATATGTTGTTATTGTTTTTATATTAAATTTTGTATATATGTGATATGTTAATGAATAGAAAGAGAAAAGAAGTGATCAACAAGGTCTTAATCAGATGAAAGAAGTAGCAAAAGAGTGAAGAAAGAAGAAAGAAGAAATAAGCTTATCCAAGCACTTGTGATCTGCCGTAATTTGATATGTCAAATTAGGCTTCCCCGTTATACTTAAGGAGCTTTGTAACACCTTTTACCCGGTTTGATTGCCAGACTCGAGCTACAGGATACTATAGTAAATAACAGAATAAATCACATTTATAAACATCTTTAAACTTAAAGAAAATAGAAAACATTTCATACATTCATATTTCAAACCATTCACAATCGAAAACGAGTCCCAAATGAGCTTATGAAAGCTCTTAAGTCAACTCGGAAACAAATCAGGACTTAATTGAAAACTTAATAAAAAGTATGGAAACTCTACAAATAGTTGTGTGATAAGCTGTGACTATGTGAATAAAGAGTCGCACGGTCGTGCGGCCAAGCCGTGTAACTCACGAAGGCCATGTGGGCCAAAATGCAAAAACTTAAAAAAAGTTACAAGATTGTTTGCCTGGGCCCTGTAACAAGTTGGGATCGTGTACAAACTAACTGACTACATCTACAGGACTCACACAGGCGTGTGCCTAGCCCGTGTGAAAACTGGTAAACGTGTGGATCATAAACTAACTTACCCAAGTGGTCAAACAACCGTGTCACCAGCTCGTGTGGAGACACACGACCGTGTACCAGGTCATGTGCAATAAAAATATGCATTTTAAAACCATTTACCAATTCAATTATACCAAAACCTATACCAATGCTAATACCCAATATTGCACTTAATCAAAACATGCTAAAACACACCTAAACCACTGTCTTAAACAACTAACAATTTGCCTCAATGGCACCATATCACAACAAAACTTTTGAACCTAATGCACATAATTTTTGTTCCAAAACCTAGCATTAAAAATGCACCAATTCAACATCTCAATTTGTAATATTCAAGCCTCTCAAATACTAACCAACATAATAATCATCCACAATTCAAACGTCCATTTCATTCTAGCCATTTTTAATTCATTCATACTACCACATCAATACATATTCATATATCATACCATTACCATTTCAAAGTGTCAAGACTTATCCATTTGAACATGATCAAAGTACCACATGACACATACATTTACATGGCTTAACTAGCCCGAATTCACAACAAAGGAACCAACTCAAAAACATCAAGTCTCACACATATACATCTATCCATTTACACTTATTTACATGCCACTTATAACCTAGCCAAAATGATCAAAAGTCTATCAAGTAATTAGGTGGATAGTGTGAGCTTCGATGGGGATCAAACCGATCGCACAATTTCCGACAATCTATAAGAAAGAGAATGGGAAAAAAGATAAGCATACTTAATGTTTAGTAAGTTTGTACCAAAAATTAACTCAACTTACCCGACATTAACATAACTCAAGAATTGAACATATATTTATGAATACAAAACATGGTATTCCTCGACTTACTATGCAATTCCACCATCCAATAAGGTTAGTTCACTTTCACAAAATTAAACATAGTACAATATACATGCCATTATATCATATTCATACTAATCATGCTTGATTCATGTAACAACATTTGTTTCATAATTAAACCATTCTACCATTTCCATTTCATAAACTTTGTTTTCACCGGAAGAACTATAGCGAAATAACCACGAATACTAGATATGAAGTTGCTCACACGAGCTGTGTATATGGGTCTGCTCACACGAGCTATGGGTCAGGATGATAAATTTACGATGCTTCTCACATGAGCTGTGAAGGATCCGCAACACATGTTGGACCTTAGCCATTAGTAAAACATCCAAGACCAACACTCGGTACCTTATACACCCTTATGACATGTCATTTGTATCCTAATTGTTCACTAAGTTCGTACGGGCCTCAATTCATATTCATGTCACTTAAATCCTTTGAAAATCAACATTTACATATAATTCAACCATATACATTCTTGTATTCATTCATAGTCATCAACTATACCTTACTTTACAATTTAGTACTTATAATACCCAAAATCATTATTCCATAGCAACTCAATTACAAGCAATATATATGCCATACCATAAAGACAAGTATAAATCAAAATAAGTGTTATATGAACTTACCTAACAAAAAATAACAAATACGAAGCCAAGGTCCATTTTGCAAGTTTTCCATTTTCGCATCTATCTTTCAGTTGTTTTAAATCTTAATCTATATAATGATTCATTTCAAAATTTCAATTGCAAATACCTTAAAACCTCTTATACTATGCATATAACAACTAAATTCCATTTTTCACAATTTTCCTAAAGTCTTCTAATTTATTCAATGTAGTCCCTAAAACCAAAACAACTATAACTTACACATTTAAACCCCAATTTTCAATTTTTTTTTCAATCTCATATTCAAAAAACTCTCAAGTATCTATTGTTGGAAAAATGGGTTTGGAAAACGTAGCAGAAAATAAAATTAGAGAAAAACTAAAGTTTTCAAAAAATTTCCAGAACAAGATCTTGGTTGTGATATCTAAAGTAATAAACACTTAATAAAAATTGTACATTTTCGATTCGTCTAGGATGAATGCTTCGACCGAGTAATCTTCTCCGCTATCCTCAAGCTCACGTTTGCCGAGTGTGGGATCGCTTCGAATTAGAAAATTTTTCACAAAAAATTACAGTGAGTTAATTTTGTAATTTCTCTAAACTTTTGGGTTAAGTTGTAAATAAAAAAATCTCTAGAAATTTTCTAGAATTATCTCTTTAGAGAATTTTCTCTCTATAACTTTCTCTTGAATTCAAGTATGTGTTAATAATGACCAAAGTCTCTCTTTTTATAAGGAGAATTTAGAGAGTTCAACTATAATAAACTTAATCACTTTAGTATTAAATTAATATAATATTTATCAAGATAAATATTAGATTAAATTTAATATTAAATCTTATTAAAATAATAAAATATTTATCTACAAGATAAACATTAAATTTAATTTAATATTAAGACAATCACTTTAATATTAAATTAACAAATACTATTAAGATAAGTATTAAAATAAATTTAATATTAAACTATTAAAATAATATTATTTTTAGAATAGTTAATCTGAAATCAAATTCTCTGGTAGAGTTCCAGTAAAAGTGTAGCTCTTTCACTACTCAACCACCGATAACCAACCGTCCTTGGCCACCGGGATGCTGCTGACGACACCGTCGTGTCCGGTGATGCAGATGCGACCCCCTTATGGCACCTCGAGCCTGTTCGACTGCTGTCGATTTGGTCCAGGTCAATGATGACCTGACCGATCTGGTCTAGCCACCGGCTGGACCGTCAACCCGATTTGACCAGTTTTTTGGGTATTGGTCTCGATTTTGGGCTCCCGAACCCAATTTACGATCTCAGGTCCAATTTTTAAGTTCAATTACCCGTTGGGCCAATTGTTTGACTTGAAAATTAATTTCTAAAAATATCATATTAATTTTAATTAATTTGATTACTTTAATTTTACTTGGTCAAAATTAATTTTTTCAAAAGTCACTTAAATTTTCAAAATTAATTTTTCAAGAAAATTTTTTAATTTAATTCTCTAGTTGAACAATTCTTACAACCACCTAATTTAATTCCATATCGAATAAATCGACTCAATTAAATTATTTCTAAAGTCGTAGAATTTTTTTTGATTCAAATGTAATTCGATCAAGCTTTTGTTGAGTTAGCAAAGGGACCAAACGGACATATACAATTAGGCTCTAGTTATTGCAATTATGTCCAAAAGCATTGTTCCGATAATTCGCAATTACTTAATCATGGAGTCAGTCCATAAGAAGTACTATGATTGAAAACTCCTTATTGTATACTCTTTACGAAAGTAATTCATCCAACTACTTTGTCTAATAACCTCGTCATGTGTGTGTTACCCTCATATGATATTATTGATTCCTTTTAGTTAAATCCGTTCACTCAATACAACCCTATTTTATCTCATTGTCACCATTGTGTCTTCTTAATGATTAATATGATCATTGTCAACAAATGACTGTGATAAATTGCTCATTCGAGAACAAGCAACCTGTGGCCACATTTTATACACACAATGCCAATAAGAGGATATTATTAACTCTTTAATTGAGCTATGAATTCCACTGTTGCTAGTAAAACCATGCCATACACAAGTCATGTACCCAACATACTGGCTATGGGCTCGATCATCTTTAAAACATAAGCCTTCACTTATATCAAAGCACATGAGTTGCATACGTATGGTCAGTGACTAACTCAGGATTTAGGTAAATCACACCATGAACGGCACAAGTGAATTAATTCACAAAAGGATTCAAAATTAATTCATTTTGGGTCCAGCCTAATGTATCATTCTACCAATGAATACATCCATGTCTTTACTTGTGGAGTCAACTGCTCCAATAGCTAAGACTAGCCATCTCCCTAATTGGAATTGTAGATGACATAATAATCCTTCTCAGTATTTGAATCAAATGCTCACTTTGATTCTTTTACGGGATTACAGACTCATTTAGATTATCTATTAAAGTAAGTTCTCTTTCTCGCAATGTAAACATTCTTACAATGCCACTTATGTTCAGTTTGAACTTTAAACAATCAATGAGCTAATATTTGCTTGTCACAATTTTGCTATGCATACAAAATATAAAAGACAGAAAATACAAAAGACATAATAGTGAAATGTGAAATTAATTTTATTTATTTATTCATCGTTCAAATAAATAGAAAACAGTTACATGTTTAGTACAATATAGGCACATTTCCCAACATCTATGTTTACATAAATTTTATGCTAGACTTAATACATTTTCATTTTAGTCTTTACATTCAAAATTGGCAAATTTCACTTTCCGAATTAATCTTATTCCATAATAAAGCTTCAAACTCTACCATTTGACATCCAAAAAACTTCAAAAACATCAATTACAACTTTCAAAATCTTTAACAATTTTACGAAATAGTCCATGGGCTAGCTAAATCAAGCTCTCGGGATTCCAAAAACATAAAAATTATAAGAAATAAGCTAGAAATCACTTACCAATTAAAGCTTGAAAGTTGAATTGTAAAAACACTATCTTTTCTTCTAATTTTCGACCATGAAGAAGAAAGATGAATATGATGGAATTTATCATCTTTTGTCTTTTTATTTTAACTTATATAGTTTGACATTATTATAATTATTAAGACTGTTGATTAAACTTTAATTAACCTATCATTAAGCTTAATTAAGCCTTATTAACATGGACGATGATATCTTTATCCAGTAACATACACATACATTGGTCCTTATAATGTTTAAATTTTTTTGTGATAAAACTTTTACCATTTATATGGTTTAGTCATTGTACCCTAATTAACCATATATTCAATAAAATTACTGAATCAAAATTCAATATATCAATATAATAAACTCATAAATATTAATAAATAATATTCACTGATTCGATCATCGAAAAATGGGGTTCCAAAACCACCGTTTCTGACACCACTGAAAACGGGTTGTTACAAGCTTATTTTCGAGTAAATTAGTGTTTTTTCTATAGTTTAGCGTAATTCTTAGATTTTCTATTTAATAATATTTTTATGTGTTTTTGCACTCATTTTGATACCCAAATAGGCCAAATGCGTCATTTGGACCCTAACGATTGATTGAGTATTGTAGGAACTTAATGGTGGCCTAATTTCGAGCGGAAACATCACCAATGAAGGGGTATTGCGATATCAGAGACTGGTATCACGATACCCTCAGCAGTCCTGAAATGAAAAGAAGAATGAAGACCATCTATAGTGGTATAGTGATATCCTCTTTGGGTATCACGATACCCAGCGTTCAAGGAAACTCCCCATTTTGAAATTGTCGATGATATCGCAATATCCAGACCATGGGTATCGCAATACCACTATTGCGAGGGGTAAAAAATTAAAATTAGGGGCAGTCCTTGTCCAACCGAAACACCAGTAAAAAAGACACATTGAGGGGCATTTTGGTCAAGAATAAGGTGTCAGAATAGCTGTTAAAAAGATCCAAAAATTGGCTGAAAAGAGAGAAGGGGCATTAGACACAATTTTAGTTTATCTTCTTAGTTTCTCTCATTTTTAGGGTTTTAATTATTCTCTATAGCTTAGGATTTTTATTTTTTTGCATTTTCCTTGTTCTTTCTTTACATTATTAGTGTTAGTCAAGTTAGTTAACACTGTAGCTTAGGTTTATTTACATGTTTAGCACCTTGAACTTGGGTGTAATCACATTTTAATCTCTAGTTTAATGCTATTTCAATTTACCTTCTTTCATTTGTCAAAAATCTTAACTTTAATGTTCTTGGTTATTTATTTTGTTTCTAGGTGTTTGCCTTTATATTTTTCCAAGTAGAAATCAAAATTTTCATCTTGTTATTGAATTTTATGTCAATGGCTTTCATGGTTGCTTCCTTGATGTTTTTTACCTTAGAAATGGTAATGCGTAACTAAACCCTATAAGGGTTGGTTGATGGAGATATGCGTAAACTGACTTTTTGGTCAAGGACTAAATTGAATGAACCTCAAAACTTATGATTGACGCCCATAAGGGAAAATTAAGATAAGTGAGACTGAGAGGTAATCTTTTTGGGCACCAATTCGTTAGTCTTGGGTTAGTCGTGTAAGATCGAGAGATAAATCGAACTAATTTGTCTAATTTGGTAAAATTGAGACCGAGAGGTAAAATGGAGTCACTTTAGGAGTTTAAGCAATTTAGATTCCTAATTTGATGATTAATGAACCATATCAAAGTCAAACAACCATCGTTCGTTATTTATTGGATAGTTTTATAACTTTGCATGCTTTACGATTTAGTCCTTTTGTTCATTAGTTAGCTAATTAGTATAATTAAACTCAAAATTATGGTTTGTCGTACTATGCCATTTAATGAGTAGTTAGTTAGACTCTTTAATTACATGTTATTGGCTAGAATTCACTTAAGCACCGGTTCTTGTGGGTTCGATCCTTAGAGTACTTTTGTACCCCATTGTACAAATTATATTACAATTGATCTGTCACACTTACAGACACCGCATGTAATTATTCAGATTTTATTATTGTATTAGTGTTGATTCTTTACGCCTTGGTACACACATGCGTAAGGCAAGGCAATCAACTTGATTGTAAGTACTTCAAGAATTTTTCATTACTTATTAAAACCTAAGTGAAAACTTGTTAAATTGGTTATAGTAATACTTATAGGATTAATCAATATAAGAAAATGTTGATAGTAATTATGGAATTTATTTAAAAGTAAATGTGATAGAAGGTGAATTTAAATAATACAGTGAATAAATTATGTGTAGTGTAACGCCCCAAAAATATCTGTTTATGTTTCTGTAATTATTTGACACAATTGTGTATCTGCTTCAGTGGTTTACTGTTCTGGGTGTGTGTGTGAGGTCCCAAGTTCAAGTCATGACTTGGGCAAATTTTGGTATTTTTGATGACTAAGCCTATCTCTGATCAGTAGGCTTTTAAGTAAAAGTTGGTAAATAATTAATAGAATAGGCCTACTGGTCTGGTGGATAAGTGAAGTGTTGGTGTAAAGGAGGTCCTGCGTTCGAATCTTGGTGCGGGCATTATATTTTTTTGCTCATGCGTCCAAGAGAGTTTGAGATGGACTAAAAATATGAGTAGTGGATGTAGTGGGGAGTTTGATGGAGAGAATTAAGGGAGTTTAGAGGTTATCAGAAAATTTGATAGAGTTGTATTTTGTTTTCTTTCCCAAAACTGTTCATCTTTATGACGTTTTTCTTTTCTTTTCCCCTCTTACCGAATTTTTTTCCATTGGTTTCTCCCCCTCTCTTTTCCTTTGCTGAAATCTGCCTCTCTTCTACCATACCCCCTTTCCTTTGTTTCCCTTGCTTATTCCTTTTCCGTTATGCCTCGATCGTTTTTCCTGTAATCGGTAAGATTGTATATTAATGGAATTCTATCGTTGTTTATGGATAAGTGGATAATAAGGGGTTTGTTTGGTGTCAGGGAGTATACAAGGGGCTGAAGTTTTGCCATCAAGGCTGTAAGTGCGCGATATTCCCGTCGCTCCATTGAAGGTAAGGGGTTTTAATGGTTAAAGGTTGGGAAATCTCATTAAGTTTTTGATTGAATGATGATTAAGTGACTAAGTTGGGTTAATAATGGTCAATTTTAGGTGCTGGAAATCTCAAGAGTGCTTTTACATCAGAAACATACCAGGCGTGTACCCAAAACACTGAAAACGCGTCTCGGGGAAAAGCCGAAAAAGCTCTCTGTTGATGCCACACGGGCGTGTGGTAGGCCGTATGACGATACACGGGCGTGTGATTGACGGACCAGGCTGTGCACGCATGACACAATCGTGTGATAGCTAGCGAGGCCGTGTACGAGACACGGGCTCGACCAATTGGGCCGTACGGGCCACACGGGTATGTGAGCCCACACGGGTGAACCACACGAACGTGTGGGATGTTGGGCCAGGCCGTGTGATCCACACAGCCAAGGCTAAATTGGGCTGTGGGAGCCACACGGGCGTGTAGGTCCACACGGGCAGACAACATGGGCGTGTGAGCCCTTTTTCACTGATTTGTTGCTAAGGTTGCACGGGTTGCCTGAGACGACTGTGAACCTACTGTAGGATCGGTAAGCTTACCTAGACCCCAAATTGTATGAAACGACTGAATGACTGTTATACGTATATATGTTATTGAGCATGATAATCTTTCACTGAACTGATATTGTATGCACTGTTACTATGAGATAACATGTCATAACTGTATGTTGCATTGCATTGGGTTGAAGATTGATATTGATTGGAGGAAGTGTACTGAAAGGCTTCAAGCCTAACTTACTGGCAGCTCAGCTGCAACTACTGTCTAGTGTTGCATTCAGTACTATTTGGAGTGTAGGGATGAGTGGGTTGGTTATATCCCCACATGGAGTGTAGGGTTGGACGGAGATGGAGTGTAGAGACTGGTTGGGTAGGATTTTATAACTACATAACTATCACCGTTACTATGCTGTGATAGGCTAAGGCCCTAATGCTTACTGTTACTAAAATGGGCTAAGGCCCAAACTGATACTGATACTGAAATTAAAAAGGGTTGAGGCCCAAACTAAGATTATCTGTCATTGTCTATTTGTTTGCATAGGGATTACACACTGAGTTTACATAAACTCACCCCTTCTGTTTAATCTGTACAGGTAATCCCCTAACATAGGTGGATCGGTGTAGCGGAGGACTCAGTGATGGCCACATGACTTAGCGATCTAATACGGCTTGAATATCCGGTTCATCAAATCCATAAATACTGCAGGAGCATTTGTTAGTCCTAAAGGTATAACTAAAAATTCATAATGTCCATACCTCGTTTTGAAAGTAGTTTTCGACACATCTGATTCTATAACTCTCAACTGATAATAACCTGATCTCAAGTCTATTTTTGAAAACACTGTAGCCCCTTTTAACTGATCAAACAAATCATCAATTCGCGGTAAAAGGTACTTATTCTTTATCGTCACTTTATTCAGCTGTCGATAATCAATACACCTCCTCATATTACCATATTTCTTTTTCACAAACAACACAGGAGCACCCAGGGCGAGAAAATTGGTCGAGCAAATCCTCTATCTGTCAACTCTTGCAACTGAGATTTCAACTCTTTCAATTCTGTCGGAGCCATTCTATACGGAGCTATTGAGATAGGGGTCATCCCCGGCACTAACTCAATACTAAACTCAACTTCTCGTATTAGAGGTAATCCCGGTAATTCTTCAGGAAATACATCAGGAAACTCACAAACCACAGGCACAGATTCAACTTTCTTTTCTGTCACTTTTGTATCTATCACATATGCAAGATAAGCTTCACATCCCTTTTTCACATAATTCAAAGCTTTCATCGAAGATATTACAGCCGGTAGCCCATTCAAATCACTAGATTTAATTTCAACTATCTCACCATTTTGACTTCTCAAATCAATACTCTTCTGTTTACAATTCACAATAGCATTATGCAAAGTTAGCCAATCCATACCCAGAATTATATCAAATTCATCAAAGGGTAGTAGCATCAGATTAGCCGAGAAACAAATATCTCGAAACATCAACGAACAAGTCTTGCACACTTTGTCAACCAGAACACACTTGCCTAAGGGGTTCGATACTCTAACTGCAAACTCAGTATACTCAATAGGCAAAGTCTTTCTAGATACTAAGTTTACACACACATATGAATGAGTAGATCCTGGATCTATCAATGCAATCACATCAGTATCAAAAAGAGTAAAAGTACCAATAATGACGTCTGGAGATGATGCTTCTTCGCGAGCACGAATAGCGTAGGCTCTGGCAGGTGCTCTTGCCCTGATTTCACAGTTGTATCCATTGTTCCTCTCTGACTACCACTCACATTTCCTGTGTTTCTAGGTGGTCTACCCCTAGCTGTCGTGTTACTCGGCCTCGCATTCTGAGCATTATCTTTCTCAGCTAACTCTAGGCAATCCCGAATGAAGTGATCTCGTGATCCACATTTATAGCAAACTCTATTATTATACTTGCCCCAGTATTCACCGATATGACGTGTCCCACACTGTCTACACTCAGGCTTATTGCTTCTGACACTGCCAACATTCGATTCCATTAGAGATTGAGTTTTAGAACTCATTTATCGTTTCACGCGATCTTTACTCGAATGTCTAAACGAAGTATTTAAGCGATTGGTTGCATCTCTGAATCTCTTTGACGAAGAATGATACGATTTACTCGTCGACATTTTTCTCTCGTCTCTAGCTTTTGAATCTACTTTCTTCTTTTCTTTACTAAGCTCGTTTATCCTTTACAAGCTTTTTCAACCAATATCAGAAATTCATTCAAGTCAAAAATTCCGACCAGAAGTTTAATATCTTCATTCAACCCTTCAATGAATTGTTTACACATAGTAGTTTCTGTCGAAACACATTCTCGTGCATACTGGCTCAATCTCACAAATTCCCGCTCGTATTTCGTAACAGACATACGGCACTGTTTTAGCTCAAGGAACTCTTTACGTTTCTGATCTATAAACCGTTGACTGATATATTTCTTCCAGAATTCAATTTGGAAGAATTCCCAGGTAATTCGTTCTCTTGGAACCACAAATATCAATGTTTTCCACCAATTATATGTCGTATCTCTCAACAGTGAGACATCACACTTAAGACATTCATCAGGAGTACATTATAATTCATCAAACACTCTAATGGTATTCTCAAGCCAGATTTCAGCTCGCTCAGCATCATCATCAACTGTGGCCTTGAACTCTTCTGTCCCATACTTACGAATCTTATCAACTAGAGGTTTACTCAATCAAATTGGGTCTATAACTTGTGGCACTACAGGAACTTCCGGGGGTGGAGGTTGTTGAGCAGCCGGATTCGTTCGAACGAACTCCGTAAACCACTCACTCATCATTTAGAGGAAGGCTTACTTTGCCTCTCCCTCGTACTACTAGCAATCGGCCTAGATTCAGCCGGCGCTGTCCCTTGAGCGGAAGTAGGCGCATTACTCTCAACATCATTAGCAACTACTCAATTGGGATCCATTTACTATATGGAAACACATTTTTAACTGTAAGGAATTATCACACTATCGCAAGTATATATGGCATGTATAGCTAGATTCTCACACACTACATTAGTCCTAGAATTGACTAAATCGTAGCTCTGATACCAATAAAATGTAACACCCATAACTTGTATCCATCACTGGACTAGGGTTACGAGGTATTACCAGTCAAATCATAACATTTATACCATCATGGCTCATACATCAACAGATCATAGTAATCAACAACATAAAGTCACTTTTGTAGGTCTACGAGACCTTAAACATGTTTTAAAAAAGGTTCGGGACTAAACCAATCAAATTCAAAAACTTTACAAAACTTAGAAAAATTCTCATCTTAAACAGGGCACACGCCCTTGTGGCTAGACCGTGTGCCTCACACGGCCATACCTCAGACCATGTCATACCCCGTGCGCAACTCTGACTATATTCACACAGTCTGTTTGATGCCTGTGTGTCTGGCCCGTATGCAACCCTGACTTGAATCACACGGCCTGTTACATGCCCATGTGTCTGGCTCGTGTGCAAGTCTGACCTGTATCGAATAAGGACAGTGATGGACATGTTGGAACGCCGGCACCCCATGGCGCAGCAAAATAAAATTAATTCCGGCGATCCAAACCATGAATCCATGTGTGAGGAACGAATCGAGGTAAAATAAAGGTTTAGAAATTACCAAAACTTCAATCTGAATAGAAAGCGATGCTTCGACAACAAGAGTTCTGATCTACTGTCGAATCAAGCCACAACCTTTTCTGATGTCGGCCTCTACGTAATCCACCCGGTTTGACTATGAACGGAAGAAATCTCCAAAACTATTTTGGAGGTTTATTTGCTTGACGGCTGCTAGACCTAACAAGCAATCTATTAGGGTTTTCCCATAAGCTTTGTCTCTTTTAAATATCTTTTATATTGGGTATCCTTTTAATTGGGCCTTTTATAATGGGTATCTTTTTCATTGGGCCCATTTAGTTGGTATCCTTTTAATACCCTTTTATAATTGGTATCTCTTGAATGTATCATAAGATTAAATAAATACAATAAAGTTTTTAACCGAAAATTATAATTACATTAATTATATCCGAAAATTATAATTACATTAATTATAATAAGGATTTCGGTAAACTATATTTATTTAAATTTATATATGAATCAAATTCATATATTAATAGAATTATGTTGTCATTATGTGTACAACATCCTTGTACATATAATATGTTCAATATTTGATTGCCCAATTAAATTAATTCTTTAATTAATTTAATTCATGTGACAACCAAAAAACAATACCAATTATATTTTATTCCGTTCATTTAAACCATAGGGTGTGACCCTGTAGGTTCTTGCAACGTTAGCAGTAATAATAGAACGATTCTAATGTCACAAACAATGAGTGGCATCTAGCAATGCATCATTGCTACCTAAGTTACAAGAAGTCATGATTCCACATAACTTTTTTTGATTAACCTTTCATGCATTAATCCTTAAGTCTTCTATCTCTGGAATGGACACAAGTCATGGAATAGTCACACTTGTATAGTCCATCCCATGTTTCTTGGTATCTTGAGTAGACTATGATATACAAATTAGTATGACATCTCATGTCAACTTATTTGAGCATGGCCATGCATTTCTAGTCTCACTCAATCAAGTGGCCTAAGATATTACTCCCATTACGTAGGAGGGACTTATCCTATATTGATCAACCATATCCCTCTACATAGATTGTGGTATATCCAACATCAGCCTTTATAGAACAACCAGTTACGGTGTACGTTTGACTGTATCAAAATATACAACTCACGATGTTGAGATAATAATTATCTCAAGTCTGAGGATCATATACATATTGATCACTATGAGTAATGTTGTGACAATTACATAATAATCCAATAAACATACTCATAACGGGTCAATCCAATATGTTGTTCTCTAACACACATATTCATGCATTGATTTTGACAATCCACATCAATGACAACTCTTTATCATCAATCAACTACATGTTAGTCTTAATGCATTATTGTTGTCCTAGTCAACAATAATACTCGACTAAGGATCTTTTAAGAATAATCATATTATTCTCAGGACATTATTATAAAATAGTTTATTTGTATACACAGATAGAAAAACTGAAATAATAATGACAACGCTTTATATTAATAAATATGGTAAATAAAGTATGTTATTACAACCATCTCATGATTGATCTTTGGGCATACTCTTACAGGACACAGGCGAGACACATGCCCGTGTGCTCACCTGTGTGGACAATTATAGGCCATTTACAAGGCCAAATTACCACCCAAATTGGGTCAACCCTACATGCTTAATTCCAACATCAATAAACATACATTTCAATCACCATTCTCAACTACCAAATCAAGTATGAAATATACCATTTGATTATCACCATAACATACCCTAATGGCTATTCACACAAAACCATATTTACACATTACTTACACCATTATCACATAGCAAAATATGTACCAAAAATCACTCTACAACCTTACTAGCCTATACATGCCATATACCATATATACAACTTCCAAAAAGGTACCAAAATAGATGTCCGATAGTGTGATTGAGCCACTGACGATCCCCGGATCCGAGCTAGCTTTAATAACACTGTAAAATAGAGAAAGACTTCACACAGTAAACTTTAAAGCTTAGTAAGTTCGTAATATAACACAATTAAGTCAACAATTTAGATTCAATAACCAAAATTAACTATCATTTGATTCAATTCACATCGCTACTCAATCTCACCCCTAGCTATTGCTCACTTTCATACCACATCTATAGATTCAATTACAAGCATTTTTAATGCTACTCAAACCATCTCTTTTTCATCATTCATTCTCATATTCATCTATTGATCTCATACACAATATCATCAACCACATAGGTTTTGTACATACCTGTACCATCACGTATTTATATATCACATTTACCACTCAATGCTCCAAGCCATAATTTGTTCGGTCCTCTTTAAACGTTCAATAAACTCGCACACTCAGTGCCATTTAATTAGCTGAAGCTATAATAGTATTGCACACTTAGCGCCATCACATTAAACCGAAGATGTCTAGGTATCGCACACACAGTGCCAACAAATATAGCAGATACATTTCTTTATCTCGCACACATAGTTCAGTTCATCGTAGTAACCATTCTATTCACGCACACTTAGTGCCACATATCTTCGAGCTCACATATCGCATTACTAACTCAATAATCACATTTCCATTCATTTCATAATAAGTAAACATTGTTAAAAAAATTTGTATTATACACGAACTTACCTCGGACGTAAAAACAACGATACTAGTCGATCAATCGAGCACTTTGTTCTTGCCTCGATCTAAGTCTGAATTCCTCATTTCTTGATCTATATAATATCAAATTCAACTCATTCAATCTCATTTTCATCCAAAACAATCCACAACACATAGTTAAAGCATTTTACACTTTAGCCACCATAATTCCACATTTTGACATTTTAGTCCCTATTTCACAATTACACAAAATACACATAATTTATTCACACCTAAGCTTGGTCGAATTTCATACTAGTCCCTAGCAGCCTATATCTTTCATTTATTTCACATTTTAACCCCTCAAAGTTACATTTTCACAAATTAACCCTTAATAATCAATTTCCTCAAAAATTCCAAATACAAGACATATTTATCATTCATCAAACTTTTGTATTTCACCAACTATCAACAGAAAGCTCACATATTCATCAATGGCATAACTCAAAATCATCCTTAATTTCATGAATTCAAGCATGGACTTTATAGAACACGAAGCAACGATCATAAAAACGTAAAAATCATAAAAACGGATCAAAACACATACCTCAATCAAGCCAATTTCTAGCCGAACCCTAAGACTCTTTTTCTTTTCTTTTCCATTGTATTTTCGGCAAAGATGAACACAAATGCCACTATTTCATGTTTTGTTTTAATTAATATTAACTTAATTATCATTTTACCAATTTAACCTTCATGTTTCCATTTAAAATCCACTAACTCATGTCCAACTATGTCCATTCATTAGACCAATGGTCCATTGACAACAAAGGACCTTTCATTTAATAAGCCATGGCAATTAAACACTTTTAACTACTAGCACATAGCTTTTTCATTTTATGCGATTAGGTTCATTTTCACAAAGTAGCGCATAGACGATAAAATTTTCACACAGAACTTTCACACATGCTTTATCACATACTGTAAACACGAAAAAAAATATAAAATTATTTCTTCGACCTCAGATTTGTGGTCCTGAAACCACTGTTCTGACTAGGGTCTAAACCGAGCTGTTACAAGATAAATGTTTTATCAAAATACCACGCACACACAAACTATTTTAAAAGCTTCCGCAAAGAATAGCTTTTTGGCAATGAATCACGATTTGAGATTTAATGAAAGATAGTGATAAGTTCTAAACGAAAAACGGTTTTAGCCATGATACGGTTTTCAAACGCACTTCCATGTGACATCACCAGATTCAGCCATAACGTCCAGGCCAGGTTTGGGGTGTTACATTTAGTGGTATCAAAGCCAAGTTGCAAAACTCGACTGTGGATTTGTGTTTCAAGATTTGATTTTCTAAGAAATATTTTCTAAATATTTGAAATGTTTTTATCGAATGTGTGGTACACCGAGTCTTTGACGCCGATCCTGTAAGTCCTCTAAAATTGTTATCTGTTTTAAACTGAAACTGCTATAGATAGTGTATACTTAAACTACTATAGATGGACTATACTGAAACACTTAAGTTAGTGTATACTGATACTGTAGTAAAACTGATAAACACTAATAGACACTTCACTGTACGAAAACAACTGATACTGTTTTCATAAAATATCTGTTAATAAACGCTTGAACTGAAAACTGATGCATAAAACTGTTAATACAGATAAACGCAATTAGACAATGAGCACTAGATGTACTCGCGGACAGGGTACAAGAGATCATGGTAAAAGCCGTAAAGGTGCTCAAGCTGGGTTCTCGTCATTTGGCCACATACCTAATTTGGAAACTAGTGAGACGCCGGCTTCACCTGTGACTGAGACTGGGTCTCATGATCGAGCGGTTGAGGACGACGTACTTTCCCAAGCCATGTTAAGGATTCTAGAGAGGTTCGCTACGCCCAATACTGGAGCTGGAGGCTGAAAGCCGGTTACGGAATGACTCCGGTCCAATAGAGCTGAGATTTTTAGGGGTATAGCTGGAGTTGCCCCTAACGTGGCTAAGTATCGGATCGAGGCCACAGAAAGGATCTGTAACACCTCAAACCCGGTCTATGCGTTAAGGCCAGATTTGACATGTCACATGAAATAAATGTACATCTAGACCTTTAAAGATCTAAGTAAAACAGATTTTCAAAACTTTGACATGGAGTTTATTGAAAACTAAGGTTGATTGATAAATCAAACAATTTGAAATGTAAGAGTTTATAAATCGAAACTTTAAAAAAAAAAGAAACCATATATAATATGCATGTGATATGTAATTCCCAAACCAAACCTAATTTTCCATCCGCTACACACCACCCGTACCAACCAGCACACCTGTGGGGAGCTTTAGTCACCCACCCCGCCAACATACCAAATGTAGGCATTAAGCCGTTTATATCAAATTTGTGGACAAGCCACCAGATTAACAGAATTTACATGGCATTGCCATTTTTCATATTTGTGGCAGAGCCACCAGAATTATGTAGCAGAGCTACCAGAACTTCTCTTCATCATTATCCCATCCTATGCAAATCATGTATATAATGCATAGCCATTCACAATAATTTATTCAGATATTTCTTACAAACATCATGGCCCATTATAACAATTTATCAAGTTGGCCAATTAAGCAAAATATCATCTTGGCCCATTTCGCAATTTATTACAAATCGGCCCATATAGCAAATATCTTATGGCCCATATAGCAATTTATCAATTTGGCCCATATAGCAAATATCTTAATTTGGCCCATATAGCAAATATCTCAATTTGGCCCATATAGCAAATATCTCAATTTGGCCCATATGGCAAATATCTCAATTTGGCCCATATGGCAAACATCAAATGGCCCATTAAGGGTATTTTCGTGATTTTTTTTCACAGTCTTAATACCGATTTCATAATCTTTACCAAAATAGTGATAACTATGCCATTTTACCCAATTTCACCAAAATGTGTTTTAATCAAGCGATTTACCATTAACACGTTTTAAATATCTAACCCATGAAATACGGTGTGAGATTACACACCTGATTACGGTAAGCACTACGCTATCCTGATCGTCGACACCTAAAATATTATAACGCTCGATTAGATATTACTCACTATTTAATAAATCTACTCTAAAACAAACGATCTAAGATTTTACCCTCGGGATCGCGAACAACTACGATTTGTCGGTTTTCCTCGGTTGACGATCCACAACCCGGTGGAAAGTCCCGAATCGCTGATGCCTCACAATTGTGAACAACCTCAAATAGTTGATTCTCACCGGATGAGGGTCCACAACCCGGTGGAAAGTCTCGAATCGCCGAAACAGCCCTTCGTTTGAATTTAGAAGTAGGGATCGTAAATCCGCTCCTTTTTCGATCACCAATCACTACCCCTTTTGATTCGATATTGTTTGCCTCCATTGAAAACAAATGTTAGTCCAAACTAATACTATGTTATTATGAACGATTGATCTTAGGAGTAAGGTTGGCTTACCACAAAATCCAAGTGATCCATGAATAAATCCCTATAATATAATCGGTTACTCCTTTCCATTCTGATAATCATCTTAACTAATAAAGGATGATCATGAAATCCGTGAAGAACTCTTAACTTAGAGATTTTTGAACCGAATCCTAGCGATTACGAGATGACTTCGGAAGAATGATGGTTCAGACTTCCACTATATCAATACGAAGAAGAAAGGATTTTGTTTAAAAGAGAACTAGATGCTGATTTCGGTCAAAAGGACCCTCCCAAGCCAAAATATAAATTCGGCAAAAGAGAGAAGAAAATGAAAAGAATTGAGAGAGCTCTTACCGATTGTTCAAGAGGTGAATGACAACCCGAATGAAAAAAAGGATCAATAAAAGGATGGAAGATTCGGCTATAGAGAAATAGTGGACTCAATATTCGGCTATGGTGAAAAATATTAGAGAGGAAGTGATGTTTGAAAGATTTTGCAAAAAGAAAAGAAGAAGAAGAACTAGAAAATATGATGGATTAGTTTCGATTTCAAGGATGATGAATGAACAAAGAAATGGTCTCCAAGTTTGTATGCATTCGGCAAGAAGAAAGAAAAGAAATGGAATATGCCTTTTCAAGGTTGCATGGATTCGGCAAGGAGAAGAAAAGAAGTTTGGGAAGAAAAGAAAAATGATGCCAAAGTTGTCAATAAAGGATTGGCCAAAACAACCAAAATTTTACCTATTGCAATTGACCAAATTCGGCTAGGAGAGGGAGTTTTGAGAGAAAAATACAATTGATGGTATTGGTATTTTGACCCAAAACTAACACTTTTGTTTTTACCAAAACATCAAACATCAAATTTGCTATCATCCCATCTCCAAGCCGTCCACATTCATCCCCCCAAGGATAAGAGTTTGGCCACCCTAACTTTCCAAAACACCATCCACAAAATAAGCCCCTTGTCCCCCTTACTTACCTATTTCTCTTGATTCATTTCCCCAATTTCAACCTTGCCTTATTCTTTTAGCCACCTTACCAAAAATAATGAAGTCCACCATTGCCATAAATACTCCTTGACCGACACATTAAGGAAGGAAAGAAAAAAATAAAAGTCAAAATGCACACAAAGTGATTCGAACTCCTTCCCTCAAGGTACTACAAGTGATGCCATAGCCTCTTTACTAATAGCTCATTTATGCTAGCTATTTATCCAAAAAAAAATTTACTAAATCCAAATAAATCTCGAGCCTTCTCAGGACCTTCTCAACATACGATATTAATAATCTAACTAGCTTAGCACCAAAATAATGCAACACATGAAATTCAAATTCTAGGATGTTACAATTCTACCCTTTTAAAGAAAATTTCATCCTCAAAATTTACCTAGTTAAAAGAGGTGAGGATATTGCTGTTGAATCGCGTCCTCAGGCTCCCATGTAGCATCCTCCGCTCCGTGATTACGCCATAGAACTTTGACTAATGGTACTGACTTCCTTCTCAGCACCTTAACATCTCGATCTAAAATTTGCACTGGCTCCTCCTCGAATGACAAGTCAGACCTTATCTCAACTTCCTCTACCGGTACTATATGAGACGGATCCGATCGGTAACGCCTTAACATTGAGACATGGAAAACACTATGTATCTGACTCAACTCTAGAGATAACTCAAGCTGATAAGCCACTGGTCCTGCACGCTTCAACAAACGGTACGGTCCGATAAACCTAGGGTGCAACTTGCCCTTCCTTCCAAACCTGAAGATCTTCTTCCAAGGTGAGACCTTTAGAAAGACTTGATCCCCTACCGCAAACTCAATATCCTTACGCTTCAGATCCGCATACGATTTTTGTCTATCCGAGGCTTTCTTTAACCGTGCCCAAATTACCTTTACCTTTTCCTCCGTCTCTAATATCAGCTTAGGACCCAATAACTGTCGTTCCCCCAATTCAGTCCAACAAGTAGGAGTACGACACCTACGACCATACAACGCCTCGTAAGGTGCCATCTGGATGCTGGATTGATAGCTATTGTTATACGCAAACTCTGCCAATGGTAGGAAATCTTCTCAACTACCCCTGAAGTCAATCACACAACCCCTTAGCATGTCTTCTAGAATCTGAATTACTCTCTCCGACTGACCATCTGACTGAGGATGAAATGTCGTGCTGAAATTCAACTTGGTTCCCAAAGCTTCATGTAAAGCTTTCCAAAACCGTGATGTAAACCTAGGGTCCCTGTCCTATATAATAGACACTGGTACCCCATGTAACCTCACGATATCCGCTACATACAACTTAGCCAACTTCTGCAATGAGTAATCCATACGAACAGGTAGAAAATGGGCAGTCTTCGTCAACCGATCCACTATTACCCAGACGGAGTCTTTCTTAGTAGGCGATAATGGTAGCCCACTAACGAAGTCCATCGTTATCCATTCCCATTTCCATAATGGAATCTTTACCGGTTGCAACAATCCCGACGGCAATTGATGTTTCGCCTTCACTTTCTGACATGTCAAGCACCTACTCACAAATTCAGTAACCTCCTGTTTCAACCCTGGCCACCAATACTGTTCACAGAGGTCTCGATGCATTTTATTTCCCCCGAGGTGCATAGCATATGAGCTACTATGCGCCTCACGTAGAATCATTTGCCTCAATTCCGAATCTTTGGGCATACAAATTCTTCCGCGAAAACACAATACTCCATTATTATTCAATCCAAATTCCCCTATCACACCATCTTCCACTTGCTGAAGTTATGAACCCAACTTTTCATCCGATGACTGCTTTTCCTTAATCTGACCTAACCACACAGGCTTCACCTGAAGTTCGGCTAGCAGACTACCATCTTCATATAGACTGAGATGAGCGAACATTGCTCTCAAATCTGATATCACCTTACGACTCAACGCGTCTGCCACCACGTTAGCCTTTCCAGGATGATACTCGATTGAGAAGTCATAATCCTTCAACAGTTCTATACACCTTCGCTGTCTTAAGTACAACTCCTTTTGCGTAAGGAGGTACTTTGGACTCTTATGATCCGTATAAATAATCGACTTCTCATCGTACAGGTAGTGCCTCCAAATCTTCAAAGCAAATACCACTGCAGCCAACTCCAAATCATGAGTGGGGTAATTTACCCCGTGCGGCCTTAACTGACGAGATGCATAAGCCACCACTTTTCCACCTTGCATTAACACACATCCCAAGCCCGTGTGTGATGCATCGCAGTAAACAAAAAACTCTTTTCCGGCTTCAGGTTGAATCAATACTGGCGCTTCCGTCAGAATCTTCTTCAATTTCTCAAAACTCTCTTGCTGCTGATCTGACCACACAAATGGTACTCCCTTGCGCAACGGTTTAGTTAGAGGTGCAGCAATCAATGAAAACCCCTCAACGAAACGCCTGTAGTAACCAGCCAACCCTAGAAAACTCTGAATTTCAGCCACTGACTTCGGTGGTTTCCAACCCAACACAGCCTCTACTTTCCGGGAATCAACTCTAATTCCTGCGGCCGACACAACATGCCCTAAGAAAGTCACTTCCTTCAGCCAAAATTCACACTTACTGATCTTGGCATAAAGTTATTTTTCCCTCAATAATTGCAATACTATAAGTAGATGTGAATCATGCTCTTCTTCATTCTTCGAGTACATCAAGATGTCATCTATGAACACCGCCACAAACCGATCTAAATAGGGTTGGAAGACCCGGTTCATCATGTCCATAAATGCAGCTGGTGCATTGGTCAACCCAAACAGTATCACCAAGAACTCATAATGTCCATAATAAGTTCGAAACGCCGTCTTATGAATATCTGCCTCATTGACCTTAAGTTGGTGATATCCCGATCTTAAATCTATCGTGGAGAAAACCGAAGCTCCTCGCAACTGGTCAAACAGATCATCGATTCTCGGCAACGGATACCTATTCTTGATTGTCAACTTATTCAACTGCCTATGATCGATGCACATGCGCATGGACCCATCCTTCTTCTTGACGAACAAGACCGGTGCTCCCCACGGTGACACACTCAGTCGAATGAATCCCCGATCCAACAACTCCTGAATTTGAGCTTTAAGCTCCGCTAACTCCTTCGGCGCCATTCTATAAGGAGCAGTGGACACCGGAGCCATTCCTGGCAATAGCTCAATGCCAAACTCTACCTTCCGGTTTGGAGGCAATCCAGAAAGTTCTTCGGGAAAGACGTCCGAAAACTCCTTTACCGTTCTAACGCCTTCCACCGACAATTCCTTGACATCCAACGCACTAATGAAGGCTAGGAATGCTCCACACCCTTTTCACACTAACTTTTCTGCCTTTAAAGCAGATACCACATTTGATAGATAATTTCTCCTTTCACCTATCATCACTACTTCTTTATCTTCCGAAGTTCTTATCGTCATCCGCTTTGCAGCACAATCTAAGTTCGCACGGTGTTTCACCAACCAGTCCATGCCCAAAATAAGGTCGAACTCGCCGAAAGGTAGTTCCATCAAATCCGCCAAAAATGTTTCTCCTTGAACTTCTAAGGGTACATTTCTAAACAATTTATTTACTATCATAGATTGTCCTAAAGGACTAATTACTATCATCTCCCTAGCCATAATCTCAAATCTAATGTTCAGATTCCCAGCTACATCACTAGCAACATACGAATAGGTGGATCTGATATCTATCAAAGCAGTAACAGGTACATCAGATATGAAGAACGTATCGGTTATCACATCAGGTGCATCGCCATCCTCTTGGTGTTGGAACGCTGGTACCTCATGGCGCAGTAGAATAAAATTAGATCCGGCGATCCAAATCATGGATCCATGTGTGAGGAACGAATCGGGGTGAAATAAAGGTTTCGAAATTACCAAAACTTCAATCTGAGTAGACAGCGACGCCTTGGCAACAAGAGTTTTGATCTACTGTCGAATCAAGCCTCAACCTTTTCCGATGTTGGCCTCTACGTAATCCACCCGGTTTGACTATGAACAGAAGAAATCTCCAAAACTATTTTGGAGGTTTATTTGCTTGACGGCTGCTAGACCTCACAAGCAATCACTTAGGGTTTTCCTCTTTTTCTTTGTCTCCTTTTAATACCTTTTATAATGGGTGTCTTTTCATTGGGCCTTTTATAATTGGTATCCTTTTAATTGGGCCTTTTATAATTGGTATCTCTTGAATGTATTATAAGATTAAATAAATACAATAAAGTTTTTAACTGAAAATTATAATTACATTAATTATATCCGAAACTTATAATTACATTAATTATAATAAGGATTTCGGTAAACTATATTTATTTAAATTTATATATGAATCAAATTCATATATTAATAAAATTATGTTATCATTATGTGTACAACATCCTTGTACATATAATATGTTCAATATTTGATTGCCCAATTAAATTAATTCTTTAATTAATTTAATTTATGTGACAACCAAGCACAATACCAACTATATTTTATTCCGTTCATTTCAACCATAGGGTGTGACCCTGTAGGTTCTTGCAACGTTAGCAGTAATAATAGAACAATTCTATTGTCACAGACAATGAGTGGCATCTAGCAATGCATCATTGCTACCTAAGTTACAAGAAATCATGATTCGACATAATCTTTTGTGATTAACCTTTCATGCATTAATCCTTAAGTCCTTTATCTCTGAAACGGATACAAGTCAAGGAATAGTCACACTTGTATAGTCCATCCCATGTTTCTTGGTATCTTGAGTAGACTATGATATACAAATTAGTATGACATCTCATGTCAACTTATTTGAGCATGGCCATGCATTTCTAGTCTCACTCAATCAAGTGGCCTAAGATATTACTCCCATTACGTAGGAGGGACTTATCCTATATTGATCAACCATATCCCTCTACATAGATTGTGGTATATCCAACATCAGCCTTTATAGAACAACCAGTTACGGTGTACGTTTGACTGTATCAAAATATACAACTCACGATGTTGAGATAATAATTATCTCAAGTCTGAGGATCATATACATATTAATCACTATGAGTAATGTTGTGACAATTACATAATAATCCAAGAAACATACTCATAGCGGGTCAATCCAATATGTTGTTCTCTAACACACATATTCATGCATTGATTTTGACACTCCATATCAATGACAACTCTTTATCATCAATCAACTATATGTTAGTCTTAATGCATTATTGTTGTCCTAGTCAACAATAATACTCGACTAAGGATCTTTTAAGAATAATCATATTATTCTCAGGACATTATTATAAAACAGTTTATCTATACACACAGAAAGAAAAGCTGAAATAATAATGACAATGCTTTATATTAATAAACATAGTAAATTAAGTATGTTATTACAACCATCTCATGATTGATCTTTGGGCATACTCTTACACTTGGTGTCTGACCGCATAAACTAACCCTGGCTGTCTCACCTCCGCGTTACCCCTGAAGCAATTGCCTCTACCCGGTGCACCTTGACCTCGACCTGCGCCATTACCACCTCGACCTAGTCCACGGCCCCTCGATGGCTGCTGAACGCCTCTAGCTGGCTGTGCGTCATGGTTACGAGCTTCCTGAGTCAGAACAGTCCGTCGAGGATAATTCTTAAGCTGATGGTCCTTAGAACCACATTTGAAACAACCACCGGTTCTCTTCCAGCATTCACCAGGGTGTCGTCTTCCACAGTCAGCACATGGTTGTATTTGATTGGTAGCAGCAGATGCTCTAGCTTGAGCTGGCTCATCATTCCTGGGCCTCTTCTGAAACCTTTTAGCAGGACCCGAGTACTTAAAGTCCCTCTTGCCCTTGCCTCTATCTCTTTCTCGGTTTTGCCGCTCTGAGTGCTTAGCCTCTTCGGCTATCTTTGCTTTCTCCACCAGTGTGGCAAAATTCCTTTCTTGCTGTGGAGCTATCAATACCCGCAACTCATCACTCAACCCGTCTTCAAAACGCACGCAGCGTTCATAGTTAGTTGGTACAATACCTCGGGCATAATGACTCAGACGCAGAAATTCCGCTTCGTAAGCTGCCACGGTCTTACTTCCTTGAACCAGATTAAGGAATTCCTTCCTTCGGGCATCCACATAGCTAGCCCCGACATACTTTCCTTGGAATGCAGTTTTGAAGAAATCCCAAGTAACGCGATCGGCCTGAGTGCCCTCTCGAACAGTAAGCCACCATTGATATGCCTCGTCTCTCAACAAGGACACATCTCCTCTCAATTTTTGCTCGGTGGTGCACTCCAAATCATCCATAATCTGTTCCACTACCACGAGCCAATACTCCGCTACATTTGGGGCCACACCCGAGACACCCCTAAAAACTTCGGCACCACTTAATCTAAGTCGTTTTGAAATTGATCCACGAGCTGCTGGCCCAGTTCTAGCCCCAGCAACCCTTTCTAAGACTCGTAACATTGCTTGGGTCAAAGCAATATCCTCTCTCATACAGTTATGTGATCCAATCTCAGTCCCGGGTGACGCAGGTGCGTCCATTTTCGGTATATATCCCGACGCTTCAGATACAACTCTAGCACATCGGCCTCTACCATGGCCTCGTCTACCGCGTCCACGTCCTCTAGCGCTCATATTGAATAATTCGATTTAATCTGATTAAAAGTCTTATGAATCAGTATACTATTTTGATATTTATTAAACAATATCTTATGAGGTATAAGAAGTAAAGTCGTTTTCGTAAACGCGTCCTATAGTCTCAATCTCTATAGTTTCAACACCTAAAACAACAACATACTTACTTGACTTGGTGCCGGATACCCGTGGTGCCATACTTCCTTTTCGAAACATGCATTTTAACTTTACAATTCAAAACAACTTTGGAAAATGTTTTTGAACCCAAACCACAGCCGAGTTTTGAACCGAGCTCTGATACCATAAAATATAACACCCCAAACCCGGTCTATGCGTTAAGGCCAGATTTGACATGTCACATGAAATAAATGTACATCTAGACCTTTAAAGATCTATGTAAAACAGATTTTTAAAACTTTAACATGGAGTTTATTGAAAACAAAGGTTGATTGATAAATCAAACAATTTGAGACGTAAGAGTTTATAAATCGAAACTTTAAAAAAAAAAGAAACCATATATAATATGCATGTGATATGTAATTCCCAAACCAAACCTAATTTTCCATCCGCTACACACAACCCGTACCAACCAGCACACCTGTGGGGAGCTTTAGTCACCCACCCGCCAACACACCAAATTTAGGCATTAAGCCATTTATATCAAATTTGTGGACAAGCCACCAGATTAACAAAATTTACATGGCATTGCCATTTTTCATATTTGTGGCAGAGCCACAGGATTATGTAGCAGAGCTACCAGAACTTCTTTTCATCATTATCCCATCCCATGCAAATCATGTATATAATGCATAGCCATTCACAACAATTTATTCAGGTATTTCTTACAAACATCATGGCCCATTTCGCAATTTATTACAAATCGGCCCATATAGCAATATCTTATGGCCCATATAGCAATTTATCAATTTGGCCCATATAGCAAATATCTTAATTTGGCCCATATAACAAATATCTCAATTTGGCCCATATAGCAAATATCTCAATTTGGCCCATATGGCAAACATCAAATGGCCCATTAAGGGTATTTTCGTGATTTTCACAATCTTAATACCGATTTCATAATCTTTACCAAAATAGTGATAACTATGTCATTTTACCCAATTTCACTAAAATGTGTTTTAATCAAGCGATTTACCATTAACACGTTTTAAATATCTAACCCATGAAATACGGTGTGAGATTACACACCTTATTACGGTAAGCACTACACTTTCCTGATCGTCGACACCTAAAATATTATAACGCTCGATTAGGCATTACTCACTATTTAATAAATCTACTCTAAAACAAACGATCTAAGATTTTACCCTCGGGATCGCGAACAACTACGATTTGTCAGTTTTCCTCTGTTGATGGTCCACAACCCGATGGAAAGTCCCGAATCGCTGATGCCTCACAATTACGAACAACCTCGAATAGTTGATTCTTACCAGATGAGGGTCCACAACTCGGTGGAAAGTCTCGAATCGCCGAAATAGCCCTTCGTTTGAATTTAGAAGTAGGGATCGTAAATCTGCTCCTTTTTCAATCACCAATCACTACTCCTTTTGATTCGATATTGTTTGCCTCCATTGAAAACAAATGTTAGTCCAAACTAATACTACGTTATTATGAATGATTGATCTTAGGAGTAAGGTTGGCTTACCATAAAATCCAAGTGATCCACGAATAAATCCCTATAATATAATTGATTACTCCTTTCCATTCTGATAATCATCTTAACTAATAAAGAATGATCATGAAATTCGTGAAGAACTCTTACCTTATATATTTTTGAACCGAATCCTAGCGATTGCGAGATGACTTCGGAAGAATGATGGTTCGGCCTTCCACTATATCACTACGAAGAAGAAAGGATTTTATTTAAAAGAGAACTAGATGATGATTTCGGTCAAAAGGACCCTCCCAAGCCAAAATATAGATTTGGCAAAAGAGAGAAGAAAATGAAAAGAATTGAAAGAGTTCTTACCGATTGTTCAAGAGGTGAATGACAATCTGAACGAAAAGATGGATCAATAAAAGGATGGAAGATTCGGCTATAGAGAAATAGTGGACTCAATATTCAGCTATGGTGAAAAATATTAGAGAGGAAGTGATGTTTGAAAGATTTTGCAAAAAGAAAAGAAGAAGAAGAACTAGAAAATATGATGGATTAGTTTAGATTTTCAAGGATGATGAATGAACAAAGAAATAGTCTCCAAGTTTGTATGCATTCGGCAAGAAGAAAGAAAAGAAATGGAATATGCCTCTTCAAGGTTGCATAGATTCGGCAAGGAGAAGAAAAGAAGTTTGGGAAGAAAAGAAAAATGATGCCAAAGTTGTCAATAAAGGATTGGCCAAAACAACCCCCGAGCAGAAACTAAAAGGTGCAGTGTCACTGTTGAGAGATGAGGCTTACCAGTGGTGGCTTACGGCTAAGGAGGGCACTCAGCCCGATCGACGGACCTAGGAGCTCTTTAAGACCGCTTTCCAGGGGAAGTATGTGGGTGCCAATTTTGTGGATGCCTGTAGGAGAGAGTTCCTAAATTTGACCCAGGGTGATAGATCAGTGGTCGAGTATGAGGCCGAATTTCTAAGACTAAGACACTATGCGCATGGAATGGTGGCGACTGAGTACGAGTGATATGTTCACTTCGAGGATGGCCTCAATGATAATCTGAGGGTTCTGATAGCTCCATACAGAGAGCGAGACTTTGCAGCACTAGTTGATAAGGTGAAGATCGCCAAGGAGGTGAAACGCGCTAAGCACCAGAACAAAGAGAAAGGTAGGAATAAGAGAGAATCGGAGCCCTTGAGTTCCATTCAGAGGCCTAAGAAAAAAGCCAGTGTTGATGGGCCGACCAGAGTTGGGGCTCCTATTGCTGCTACTGGACAGCCGTTGTGTACTGAATATGGTAGACGCCATCTGGGCGAGTGTTGGAAAAGGACTGGAGCATACTTGAGGTACGATTATTTGGAGTACCGTATTAGAGAGTGTTCGCAGAGGTCCGATCAGATGCAAGCTTCTAGCATGGGTACTGCACCACCACTGAGGGTAGTTCAGCAGCCATCGAGAGGCGTGGTCAGGCCAGAGGTGGGAATGGTCTAGACCGTAGTCAGGGAGCATCAAGTAGAGGTGCTAGTCATACTGAGGTGAGGCAGCTGGCTCTAGTTTATACTATACGTGGCCGATAGGAGGGTGATGCCCCGGACGTCATTACGGGTACGTTCTTTATTTATAATGCACCTTATACTGCACTGATAGATATATGATCTACTTACTCCTATATAGCTTGTACCATATCTGAAAACTTGGGTTTACTGGTCAAGAGCCCTACGAGTGAGTCACTGTATTTAGTCCACCGGGACAATCAGTAAGGGTAAATAAGTTGTTTTGAGATGTTCTTTTAGAGGCCCAAGGGGCTATTTTTCTGGCTGATCTGGTGGAACTACCTTTTGAGGAGTTCAATTTAATACTGGTAATGGACTGGTTGGTCAAGCACCGAGTGAGCTTAAATTGTGCCACAAAAAAATTGTACTGAGAATTGAGGAGGGCAGCGAGGTGGTCGTAATTAGGGAACGTCAGAACTACTTATCGAATGTGATTTCTGCACTGAGGGCGAAAAAGTTGGTTCGTAAGGGATGTGAGGCGTATCTAGCCTATATCAGTGTTTTAGATTCTAGGGATTCTTCAGATAAGAATATTAGGACGGTTAAGGACTTTCCGGACATTTTTCCTAATGAGCTACCTAGGTTACCTCCAAATCATGAAGTAGAGTTTGGGATTGAGCTCCTTCCTGGTACAACTTTGGTGTCCATCGCCCCTTATAGAATGGCACCGAAAGAGCTTGTGGAGCTTAAGGCTCAAATTTAAGAGCTACTGGATCGTCAGTTCATCCACCCTAGTGTGTCTCTGTGGAGAACACCAGTGCTGTTTGTGAAAAAGAAGGATGGATCCATGCGTATGTGTATTGACTACAGTCAACCGAACAAGCTGACCATCAAGAATATGTACCCCCTACCGAGGATAGATGATCTGTTCGACCAGTTTCAAGAGGTTTCGGTTTTCTCCAAGATTGATCTCTGATCAGGGTATCACCAGTTAAGAGTTAAGGAAGCTGACATGCATAAGACGACATTTAGGACTCTCTATGGCCATTACGAGTTCCTAGTGATGCCATTTGGACTGATGAATGCACTAGCAGCTCTCATGAATCTAATGAACCGAGTGTTCTAGCCCTATCTGGATCGGTTCGTAGTGGTATTTATTGACGACATACTGGTGTATTCGAGAACTGATGATGAGCATGATGAACACCTCAGAATGGTTCTACAGATTCTGCGAAAGAAGCAACTGTACGCCAAGTTCAGTAAATGTGAGTTCTGGTTACGTAAAGTAATGTTTCTGGGACATGTGGTTTCTGCTGAGGGAATTAGAGTCGATCCTTGAAAGATTGAGGTTGTCTAAGAGTGGAAGCAGCCTAAGACTGTATCTAAGATTCACAGTTTTCTGGGACTGGCAAGGTATTATCGATGTTTTGTAGAGGGGTTTTCACTGATTGCCGCACCCTTGACTAAGCTACTATGTAAGGGTGTGTCGTTCAACTGGACTGATGCGCAGTAAGAGAGCTTTGAGAAGCTCAACACTGTACTGACGGAGGCCCCTGTTCTAATACAGCCAGAGTCTAGAAAAGAGTTTACTGTCTACAGCGATGCATCACATGTTGGTTTAGGGTGTGTGTTGATGCAAGAGGGTAAGGTGGTAGCGTATGCGTCTCGTCAGCTTAAGACTCATGAGGCAAATTATCCGACTCATGACTTGGAGTTGGTCGTAGTGGTATTTGCACTGAAAATCTGGAGGTATTACCTGTATGGTGAGAAGTGTATCATTTACATTAATCACAAGAGCCTCAAATACCTCTTCACCCAGAAGGAGCTAAATCTTAGGCAGCGTAGATGGATTGAGCTGTTTAAGAACTATGACTGTACGATTGAATACCACCCTAGCAAGGCCAATATGGTGGCCGATACACTGAGCCGTAGGGCTATGACAGATTTAAGGGTGATGTTTGCTCGTCTCAGTTTATTTGATGATAGCAGTCTATTAGCTGAACTTCAAGTTAAACCGACATGGATAGAGCAGATTAAGGGTAAATAGATAGAGGATAAGTCGGTAGGTCTTCGTTTCTGACAGGTTGAGAGTGGGAATGCTGAGGATTTTGGACTGAATAACGAAGGGGTGCTCTATTTTCGTAGGAGAATCTATGTATCGAAAGATACTGACTTGAGGTAGTCGATACTGAGAGAGGTGCATAGTAGCCCTTATGCTATGCATCATGACGGAAACAATATGTACTAAGACCTTCGTGAGTTATACTAATGGCCAGGTCTTAAACGAGAGGTTACTAAATTTGTGGCCAAGTGTTTGACATGCTAGCAGGTTAAGGCTGAGCATCAGTTCCCTTCAGGATTGTTGCAGCCAGTCAGGATTCCACTTTGGAAGTGGGAGCGTGTAACTATGGACTTCGTTAGTGGCTTACCCTTCACACCCACTAAGAATGATTCTGTATAGGTCATCGTGGATCGATTGACCAAGTTTGCCTACTTCATACCGGTTCGTACTGAAAATTCTTTGCAAAAACTGGCTAAGCTGTATGTGTCTGAGATAGTGAGACTGCATGGGGTACTTGTTTCGATTATCTCTGATAGGGATCATCGCTTCACGTCTCAGTTCTGGAAGAAGCTACATGAAGCTCTGGGTACAAGATTGGACTTCAGTACTGCATTCCATCCTCGGACGGATGGTCAGTCAGAAAGGGTGATTCAGATACTGGAGGACATGTTAAAGAGTTACGTGATTGATTTCCGAGGCAGTTGAGAGGATTACCTGCCGCTAGCAGAGTTTGCTTATAACAACAACTATCAATTCAGCATTCAGATGGCACTGTACGAGGCATTATATGGTTGTAGGTGTCACACACCTTCGTGTTGGACTGTGTTGGGCGAGCGACGTGTTCTGGGCCCTGAACTAGTTTCAAATACTGAGGACAAAGTTAGATTGATTCGAGACCAACTGAAAGCGGCATCAGACAGACAGAAGTCCTATGCGAATATGAAGCGTCGAGAGATTAAGTATTTTGTGGGAGACTTCGTTTTTCTCAAGGTCTCGCCATGGAAGAAGATATTGAGGTTTGGACGTAAGGGCAAGTTGAGCCCTAGGTTTATTGGGCCTTACCGCATATTGAAACGCGTGGGACCGGTTGCCTACCAGTTGGAGTTATATCCAGAGTTAGATCAGATTCACGATGTGTTCCAGTCTCTATATTGAGGCGCTACCGCTCTTATCCCACTCATGTTGTTCCTGTGGAGGAGATCGAGGTTAGGCCAGATCTGACCTTTGAGGAGGAGCCAGTCCAGATATTGGATCGCAATGTGAAGGTTCTAAGAAGGAAGTCTATCCCACTGGTTAACGTTCTTTGGCGTAATCATAGTTCTGAGGAGGCCACGTGGGAGCCTGAGGATGTGATGCGTCAGCAGTATCCTCACATTTTCTATTCAAATAAAATTTCAAGGCCGAAATTTTCTTTTAGGGGGGTAGAGTTGTAACGCCCCAAAAATATCTGTTTATATTTTTGTAATTATTTGACACAATTGTGTATCTGCTTCAGTGGTTTATTGTTCTGGGTGTGTGTGAGAGGTCCCAAGTTAAGGTCATGACTTGGGCAAATTTTGGTATTTTTGATGACTAAGCCCTATCTCTGATCAGTAGGCTTTTAAGTAAAAGTTGGTAAATAATTAACAGAATGGGCCTGCTGGTCTGGTGGATAAGTGAAGTGTTGGTGTAAAGGAGGTTCTGTGTTCAAATCTTAGCGTGGGCATTATATTTTTTTGCTCATGCGTCCAAGAGAGTTTGAGATGGACAAAAAATCTTAGTAGTGGATGTAGTGGGGAGTTTGATGGAGAGAATTAAGGGAGTTTGGAGGTTATCAAAAAATATAATAGAGTTGTATTTTGTTATCTTTCCCAAAACTGTTCATCTTTCTGACGTTTTTCTTTCTTTTCCCCTCTTACCGAATTTTTTTCCATTGGTTTCTCCCACTCTTTTTTCCTTTGCCGAAACCTGCTTCTGTTTTGCCATACCACCTTTCCCTTGTTTCCCTTGCTTATTCCTTCTCCATTGTACCTCGATCGTTTTTCCTGTAATGGGTAAAATTGTGTATTAATGGAATTCTATCGTTGTTTATGGCTAAGTAGGTAATAACGGGTTTGGTGTCAGGGAGTATACAAGGGGCTGAAGTTTCGCCATCAAGGTTGTAAGTGTGCGATATTCTCGTCGCTCCATTGAAGGTAAGGGGTTTTAATGGTTAAAGGTTGGGAAATCTCGTTAAGTTTTTGATTGAATGACGATTAAGTGACCAAGTTGGGTTAATATTAGTCAATTTTAGGTGCTGGAAATCTCAACAGTGCTTTTACATCGGAAATGTACCAGGTGTGTACCCGAAACACTGAAAACGCGTCTCGACGAAAAGTTGAAAAAGCTCTCTGTAGACACCACACAAGCATGTGGTAGCCCGTGTAGTAGCTCGTGTGACGATACAGGGTGTGTGATCGACGGACCAGGCCGTGCGCGTATGCTACGAGCTCATGACACGGCCGTGTGATGGCCAACGAGGTCATGTACAAGACACGAGCGAGACCAATTGGGCAGTGTGGGATGTTGGGCCAGGCCGTGTGATCCACACGACCAAGGCCAAATTGGGCTGTGGGGCCACACGGGCGTGTGAGCCCTTTTTCACTGATTTGTTGCTAAGATTGTACGGGTCGCCCGAGATGACTGTGAACCTACTGTAGGATCAGTAAGCTTACCTAGACCCCTAATTGTATGAAACGACTGAATGACTGTTATACGTATATATGTTATTGAGCATGATAATCTTTCACTGAACTAATATTGTATGCACTGTTACTATGAGCTAGCATGTCATAACTGTATGTTGCATTGCATTGGGTTGAGGATTGATATTGATTGGAGGAAGTGTACTGAAAGGCTTCAAGCCTAACTTACTGGCAGCTCAGCTGCAACTACTATCTAGTGTCGCATTCGGTACTATTTGGAGTGTAGGGATGGGTGGGTTGATTATATCCCCACATGGAGAGTAGGGTTAGACGGAGATGGAGTGTAGAGGCTGGTTGGGTAGGATTTTATAACTGCATAACTGTCACTGCTACTGTATTGTGATGGGCTAAGGCCCTAATGCTTACTGTTACTGAAATGGGCTAAGGCCCAAACTGATACTGATACTGAAATTAAAAAGGGCTTAGGCCCGAACTGAGATTATTTGTCATTGTCTATTTGTTTGCGTTTGGGATTACACACTAAGTTTACGTAAACTCACCCCTTCTGTTTAATCTGTACAGGTAATCCCCTGACATAGGCGGATCGGTGCAGCGGAGGACTCAGCGGTGGCCATACGACTCCTTTTCAGTATTTGATACTTATTTACGATTTTAAGTTTTATTTTGGGATATTTTTCTGTAATAATGGTCTCTATGGATTTTTTTACCTAAAATTTGCATTTTATACTGTTTTCTGTTTATATCTGCTAGTAGGTAAAACTCGAGTTTTCAAAAGAGATGAATGTTTTATCAAAATACCACGCATATGCATACTATTTTAAAAGCTTCCGCAAAGAATAGCTTTTTGGCAATGAATCATTATTTGAGATTTAATGAAAGATAGTGATAAGTTCTAAATGGAAAATGGTTTTAGCCTTGATACGGTTTTCAAACGCACTTCCATGTGACATCGCCAGGTTCGGCCATAACGTCTAGACTGGGTTTGGGGTGTTACATGTAGTGTATTTGAGGTAACAATGATTAAATTACAAAGTGTATAAAAATTAGATAAGTGAAATGAAATAATTAGATGTAGGTTTTAAATAATAGTAAATTAAATGTCAAGTGATATTTTGATGATTATTGACTTTTATATAAATAAGGACTAAATTGTAAAAAAAAGGTAAAATTTGAATTGCCTTTAATTGTTGAATGAATGTAATGAATTTAAATATTAAATGCCCATGTAGACAAAATATGAACTAGTAGGATATAGATGGCATGCCATTAGGAATCTTTTATGTGTGCTAGTGATAATAGCACTTCGGTGCAATCCAGTGACTTCACGCTTCAGTTCTAGTGACACTGGCACTTCGATGCAATTCATTAACATTACACTTTGGTGTAAGATAGTTTATGCGCATTTGTGCTAATGATTCAATGTTCATGCCACATATCGTACGTGTTCTATTGAGTTTACAATTGGCCTAAAATTTTAAATGGTAAGTGGCTTATAGAATGTTAGTTTGAGATTTCATTATGGTTATTTTCTATTTATGTTAATTTGAGATTTCGTTATGGTTATTTTCTATTTAACATTCCTTGTATGTTATTTATCATACACAAATTTATATCTTAACATTGATTAATTCCAATGGTAAGTTTAATCCTTGATGTACTTACTAAGCTTTTATAAGCTTAACGCATTATTTTTTTAACTCATAGGTAAAGGCCCAACTTGAAGCTCTAGAGTGAAGATATCATCTCAACTCATCACATCACACCTTAAAGCTTGGAAGAGAATATGGTTTTGGTTTTTTGATAATAGATTATGACATGTACATAAGTTGAAACAAAGTACATTTAATTGCATGATATTTTGATGGAGATTTATGTTTTGCAATGTTAGAAGTGTTATAGAATGATTGATGATAGTTTAGAATTGGTTTTGGATGCTTCAAGCATATTTTGGGTAATCTTCCCTTAGTGTCATGACATTAGATGCAACTAGAGTAATATGCCTTCAATGTTGCGACATTGGTTATCATTGGAGCATTTCGCCTTTACTGTTGCAACACCCATTTTTCAATGCCATGATGTTGACTCCATTTACCTTGTTTTGACCCAAATAAGCCTCGAACGGTCACCGTTTGCAACCAAACTTTAAAGGAAGCTTAGGAATGACTTGAAAAGCATCAAATGAGTCTATTTATGTTAAAACAAAGTTTTGAAATTGATGTTTGAGTTTAGTCTTAGCATCCAAATGTGACATCCCTTGCTTGAGAAGTATATAAAAGGTATTATGTGAAACCAGTATTGTGATTGAATACTTAATTTAAGTATTATGTGATAGTAATGAAATGTAAAGTGGTATAATAATTATTGAATTTTAATGAATTTAATGACTAAATTGTAATATATTCAAAAGTTAATATGTGCGCTAACATAGTGAAATAAAATATTTAAGTGAAGTGTTATGAGAAAGTAAAGTGCTTAATAATAGTGAATTAAAATCTAAAGTGCTAAATGTTGTGAATATATGTTATGTTTGCATTTTTCTAAATTGTGAATAAAGTGAATTGTGAAATAAAATTGTAGTGAATCTATTTATGTGATTTAATGTGAATAAGTAATATGATACAAAGTGATATATGTGTGATATATCAATTATGCTATATGAAAGTGATATGTGAATAAATGTCTTAGTGAACTCAGAGGAAATGTGATGTATGATAATGAAATGATTTTGGAGTTGAGAGGGACTATGGGTTTGAATGGGAATTGGGTTGGTGATACAAGGGTTCAGAAGAGATTAGGATATGAGTATTGAGTTATGTGATGTGTTTACTGGAGTTCCTGTATATTTTTTCTGGATTTCGCATTATCGGAGTTCTGTTATAGGCCGAGAGTTCGTGTTTGGCTTAAATCTCTACAATATATCGAAATTATTGAACTCCTTTGAGATTCACTTAAGACTGCAAAAGTGAAATGTGAATTTTGATTAGTGGTTATATGTGTTAAAGTAAAAACTATAAAATTTAAAGTTAATTTAAATGATTTTATGTTTTGAAAAATGAATTAAAAGTTTAAGTATATTATTAAAAGAAACTGTGTGACTAAATGTTATTAAAAAATTATTGAAATTGTATATATCTAAATGGTAAGATTGAATTCGGTTAAGTACTTACTAAGCTATTCACGTAGCTTAATGCATTTATTTTAAACGTGTAAGTTAAAAAAAAAGTAGATAGAAGATTTGAGGAGTACATCTTCAATAGGATCACATCAACTCTCAAAGTTTCAAGACTCTTTTAGTATATGATTTTGGACTTAGAAGTGGCATGTACATTAGGTGTTTTTTTGTCATGTTTAAATTGTACTTAAATGAAATTATTGGAAATTACATGGTGTTTGATAATGAAAAAGAAAATATAGTATTTTGAATGTTAATCTAATACATTTTGAGGTTAAACATGTTAGAAAAAGTTTGGGGATGATTAAAGGTTGTTTAGACATGTTTTAGTGATGTTTTGACTTGTTTTTAGGCTCCCCTGCACTCATGGTGCAATACCTTGATACAAGTACCGGTATCTAAAATTCAAAATGTTAAAATCTACAGTAAAATAGTAGAGGTATTGATACCTAGCATGTAGGCACCGATACCTCTACCCAAACCCTTAATTTTCCTTGTTTTAACCAAAAAAGGTCTCGAATAGACATAGATCGAAATTAAATTGTAAGGGATGTTCATAAATAGTCCAAAATGCTTTAAAGAGTTTAATAAAGTTGAACTGAAAGGCATAAAATAAAGTGAATGGTTTACTGTTCAAAATGTGACACTTATTGCTTAAGTTATCGGTTTAACCCTAACGATGGGTGTTTCAAAAAAGCTTGCCTTGTGGGGTTTCACCTTTCTACTCGTGGTGTCGACTTTAGCCCTGGTGATTTACTTTTAGTAGCATTGACCTTGTAATTGATGTGATCGCTGTCACTTTGATCCTTAGTCCATTGGAGGTCGGGATTCACCACACAAACCTATTCGATTGGTGGTTGAGGCTACTTTGATGGCTGCAGATTCCTCCTCCATCATCAACTCCATTTTTTCTTCATGGCGATTGATGATGTTTTTTTAGTTGTTGTGGCATGGTCTCCCTTTGAAGGCGTTACATATTTTTGTTAGGTGCATCTACTATCACTTCTGACTTTTTGGCCTTCCTATTCTCTCACCCAGCAACAATGGCTTGATGTTTAAAGACTCTCTTGGTATTTGCTTGTCTAACAATAAACTTAAATGTACTTGAACAAATATCCTCTTCCATTCCTAATAATTGGACAAGTGAATATAGTTACCCACTAAAATCAAGACCTATCAAGTTTTACTCTGGTTTTATGAATGATTAAAAAAAATTGTGTTTGGGCATAAGGTAAGTTGTTTTTTAGTAAAATTTTAGGTAAAAGATAGTTGCCCTTTTAAGTTTAGTGTAAAATACACTTAGCCTTATAGTTTTAAGAATCCTCACTTACCTCTATCATGTTTGAAGAAAATTTCATAAATCCCTACTTATAGTTACCTCCCTCGAGTTTGAAGAAAATTTCATAAACCCCATTGAGATTTATTTACTAAGCAAATTTTAAGTAAAAGACAATTTTACCCTCCTTGATTATTTATATATTTTCTCTATGTTTATTTTTTTTAACTACTTTTAGTTACAAATAATGAAAATATAATTATATTATGAAGTGCTATAAAATTAAGTATATTTGACTTCTTTCGTAAAAATAAATAAATTTTACTTCTATTTAAGGGTACGCCATCTTTCAGTAGACAATACTCCATAGACTTTTTTAACGAAGTTAGCCTCCCTCAACAATGCATTAGCTTAAAGGCAAGGTTAATGTATTAAGACTTCTAAGAGATTTTTATTAGAGTTGTGTGACCTAAATTCCTGTTAAATAAAATAAGAGATTACTTACAAGTCAAGTTAAATAAAATATATTTTATTTCTAGAAGATTTAGTATTTATTAGCATAATTTATTTGACCTACGAGTTTAGCCTGTAAATAGGCTCTTTTACAATATTAGAAAAATAACCATTAAAAGATTAAAACTTATAACACTTTTGGAGAATTTTGTGTTTATGTTTTGAGGGTTCTTTATTTTTGGGTTTCGGAGTTTAGTTTTATCTCCATCTTTTGTACTAATCATTCTTTTGTGATTATAGGAAAATTATCTTTACCCATGGTTTTTTAATCCTCTTTAGAAAGGTTTTTTCACGTTAAATTTGTGTGTTCAATTTCTCAATTTGTTCCGCTATTTTTACTTATTCGTTGCTTAATCGGGTCGATCCCCAACAAGTGGTATTAGAGCTAGTTTAATTTTTCGTAGATCAGCCCATTCAGAGATGGCAGCAACAATGTTTGACATTGATCATGAATTTTAATCTATGGCAAGTTCAGATGATGGCAATTCTAGTTTAGACTGGCCTGAAAAAGGTTGTTACCGAGAAAAAGCCTGAGAATCTAGATCAGATAGGATGGGAAGAGCTTGATGAAAAGGCCTTGTCTGCAATCCAGTTATGCCTTGCGAATTGGGTATTGCAGGAGGAATTTGTAACAACCCAATTTCAGTGGTGTTGGAAATAGTGGTTTCGGGACCACAATTCCGATAAGTGAGTTATTATTTTAATATTTATTTAAAGTCTATGGGATTATATTAGGGTTGTATTAAAATTTCGTTCAGAAATTTTGAAGTTTAATTGATTAATTAGGTAAAAAGGACTAAATCGTGAAAGTTGCAAAAGTGGGTTTCTGTTAATTAAAAGGGTCAAATGGTTATGAAATTTTAAATCAATGGACTTATTTGATGAATATGCCATATATATTGTTAATGGACAATAATGGACAAGGTTATAGTGAAATTTAAAGTTAAATTAGTAAGGGTAAATTAGTAATTAGTTAAATAAATACAAAAAAAGTAACAAAATACTATCATCTTCTTTCTTTTATTTTTGTTTCAACCAAAATATCCATGAAAGGAGAAGCTTGAAGTTCGGCTAAGGTTTAATTCATTGCATGGTAAGATTTTGTGACTTATTTTTAATGCTTTTTATGTTTTTGAGTTCGTATTAACTTAATCTAGCTAGCCTGGGGGTTAATTTGCAAAATTGTTAAAGGTTGGGGGACTTTCCATGGTTTTTTTTGAATATGTTTTGAAGTTATTTGATAGATTATTAATCTTGTTTGTTAAATAAACTTGTTTTGTTAAGTGATTTTTGATGAATTTTGAAATAGGGATTAAATTGTTGAAAGTGTAAATCCATGGGTTTTATTGTGAAATTTTGGTAATTATGGGTTGTCCCAAGGTCCTTAGTAGAATTGGTTAGCATAGGTTTAGGTTAAATTGGTTAAATTTGAAGTTATGTGCTTATGGACTAAATTGTGAAAAGTTAAAATATTAGGGGTAATTTTATAATTTTACATAAATATGAATTATTGATTGAATTGGATACTTGAAGTACTTAATTGAATGAAATTATCTATTTAGATAAAGATAAACAACAACCGGATTTAAATCGAGTAAAGGCGAAAGCTTCAGATTAGTTTTCAACTCTAATTCTACGACCATAGTTATCGAGGTAAGTTCATATGAATTATAATCGTATTAATGTTAGTTAAATTTATTACTTGTTATATTGTGTTAGTTATAAATGGACTTGAATATATATGTATCGATGCTTTGAGTAATTTACGAATAAATTATCCCGTTTGAACCTTAAGAATTCTTAAGATACGAATGACATGTCATTAGGGATTTCATGTTTCGGGTGCTGGTCTTGAATGTCCTACCGATGGCTGAGGTTCTGCATTTGTTACAGATTCTTTACAGCTCGTGCGAGCAGCATCGTGTAGCTAACTTCCGACCCACAGCTCGTGTGAGCACTATCAAAAAGGAAAGGTTACGGTTATATGGAAAGGCACACTATGTGTGAGCATTCCCGATTATTCAATGCAATTTTAGATGGTTCAACGGGTAAGTAAAGGAAATGGCATGGTATGTATACAATTGAAATAGTTCATGATCTTATGAAAAGGTTGATGAGTTAAATGATGTGTATATGATATCTACTTTTGATATGATTAAACTCATATTTACCATGGATGAACTTACTAACTTGTGAGTTTGATGGTGCTTGTATAGGATTTTACTAAGTTTACGGTCTTGGTAATGATATTATGCTTATTCTATAAAATGTGCTAAAGAAATGGTAAGTTATGTTTGAGTTTATACGAGCTTACTAAGCACTAGTTGCTTATGTAGTTACTTTCCTTTGTTTTGTAGATTATCAGAAGCTCGAACGATTGGAAGGTTGACAGAGATCTATCACCATATGCAGCAACCATTTCGGTAGTTTTTGAGTATTTTGGCCAAGGTTATAAATGGCATGTATAGGACTTTATGTAATGGTAGTTCATGAATATGTTAATGTTTGATTTAGTATGTATATGCTTTTAAAGCTTTATGTTTGGTTTGATGAACCTGGGAGCTTTGACAAGTTAGGTCATTTTGGCCACTTTTAGGTACTTGAAATATATGATCCTTATTGGTATGCTTGTGATGATATGTAAATGGTTATTTGTGATGTTATTTAGTAGTTAAAGGAACTAGGTTCTATGCTTGAAATGTGGCTATATTGCATAGTTTTGGTTAATGATATTTTGGTATAAATGTGGTGCCTTTGAATGGTATATTGGTTAGATGAGTTAGGTTATTTGAAATGGTATGTTTATAAGTGTTTGAATGATGCTTAGGTCTATTGAAAGTGTGCACAAATGGGATAGTAGATTAGGTGTGTTTTGGCCTTGAAATGGCTTGTTTTTAAGGTTAAATTATGGATCACACGGCTGTGTGTCACTTGTAAATTCTTAGTGTATTAAGTTAGTGTGTTACATGGCCTAGCACACGGCCTGCGACATAGCCATGTGTCACAAGTCAGAGAATTACATGGTCTGGCACATGGCCTATGACACGGCCGTGTGTCCTTTTATTCGATTGCTATACGGCCTGGGCTATGTCAGACGGTCGTGTGACCCCTGTTTTCAAATTTTACAACTTTTTATCAAGTCTTCTGATTTATTTCAAATTAGTCCCGAATTGCTTCTAAACCATTTTTAAGGCTTGAAAGGCTCGATTTAGGGCTCAAATGCATATGTTTGTTAGGTTTTTAATGAGATTTATTTATTTAGTGCTAAATTATTTTATTGAGATGTTTTGATGTTAAATGTTCTTTTCGATTGTTAGGTAATACTCTGTAACCCTAATCTGACGACGGAGACAGGTTAGGGGTGACAGTATTGATGGAGAAAATCTCATCCGCCTTGTAGAAAAGATTAGAAATTCTTTGTTCGACTAAGTCTCTGGCTAACTGTTTAGTGTTGAAACAACGTTTATTTACGTTTCGCATGAATGAATGTGAGCTTCTTAAAGATCACATTAGTCAATTTATTACTCTTTTGAATGATTTGAAGAATGTTGAGGTTCAGATTGACGATAAAGATTAGGCTATGCTATTATTGTGCTCCTTACCCTCTTCATATAAGTCTTTCAATGAGACCCTGATTTATGGCAGAGACAAACTCTTGTTTGAGGATGTGAAGGGTCATTTGTTGAGTAAAGACAAACTCGACAATGAGTTTAGTTCAGATAGCAAGGAAGATAAACAAGTTTCCGTTTTGATAGCATCAAAGAAGCGAGACAGGAGCTCCTCTTTGTTGACATTTTTGAAAAGTCCATCTTTCAGCAGTTTTAGTGCTTAATTGAGCCAATGACTACGAATAGAAATTGTTTCCCCGAGTCTGGATCAACTACTTCTTAGGAATTTCCCATTGTTGATTTTGTTAAATGCGATTGTGATGCCTCTTTAGATCTTGTTTGAAGTGGTTGATGGATGGTGGAATTTGGTTGCAAAAGCCTTTACTATTCGAGTGGGCATGATTGTGGACTAAAGATACGGTCTGGGTTGGACAGCCTCAATGTTGTGGAGCAAGATATTTGTTTCTTGTGCTATACCCATTGTTGATGATTGAAAAGAAACACTAAACCTATTGCAAATTTGGAGTGTGAATAATGTCTTAAAGCCCAGTCCACATGTTTATAACCAAAGTCACAAACATATCACTCCACGTTTTTCTCAGATCCAAAAACCTCCATTTCCCACTCCCCTTTTCACGTCTCTCTTTCTGTTAAAAACCAAAAAGTTTCCCTGTAAATAAAAGAAAAAAAAGATGTGTTTTGGGAGAATATGTATGTGCTGCACATGTTTGGTAATTATAGTGATTGTGATCGGTACTCTGTTTGGTTTTGGTGTTTTCAAGAAAGGGATAGAGAAGATAAAAAATTCAACGCACGATGAGATTGATTTTTATCCCTGTGATCCTTTATTCTCTCCTTGTGGAAGGCCTTTCTTGGGTTATGGAGCTCCACTTCAATTCTAATTTCTTCCCCCCCCCCCCCTTTTTTTGGTTTTTAGATCTCATTTTTTTTCCCAGTTTGGACTGCTCCTTTCTTGGGATTTATGAATAATTGTGATGTGTTTGTTTGTACCTGTTTACATTTAGATTCTTGAGTGATGCTCTTCAATTTAAAGACGTGATCTCTTTAAGGTGGCCTCTTTGCGTAAGTTAGGAGGGATATGGACTTTTTGGAATTCAAAGGTGAAACACTCAATTTAATTATTTCAAAAGTCGAAGGATGATACACACCCAGTAGGGAAGTCAGTAAAATTATTTTTTTTGAAATTAAATTGTATATTTTTATGATAAGAAAAATATAATTTCATCATTTTAATAGTTTATATATTTATATTTTTAAAGAGTTAAATTAAATTTGTATTATTTTTTAGCGTCGAAATATTATTTTATTATTATTAATATAAAATTTTATACATTATAAAAGATCTAAATTAAAAATTTTCCGTCACTGAATCCGATACGAAAAACTAAAATATGAAGTGAATTATAATAAAGATAAAAAAATTTACTGAAAACAAATTACATAATATATGAATAAATACTATATACTAATGAAGGCTTGGTTAGCTTTTTGTTTTTAGAGATGGAAGTTGTGAATAACTAAAAAAGGCTATGGAAATGCATGGATTGAATAAAGGAGTTAGGGTTCATAGATACATTGGCAGATCTCAAAATTTACAATTAGTAAAGACCTCTATTTTTTAAAAAACATAAGAACCGTCAGATTATTTAATAATTTGAACCCAACTAAATTGTTGAAGCACCTCAACTTTTCATGTTTAGGCGGTCAATCATTTTTCACCTCTCTCTTTAATGCAATCAAATAAATTTAATCTGTATCAATTTTTAAAGTGAGTATAAAAATACTTAATTATAATATTAGTATTTTTTATTAATTTTACATAATTTTATTAATGTAATAATAATTTTAAGTCTCAAAATTTATTATCTTTTAAGTTTTTAAAATTTTATATATTTTTAATTTTTTTTTTTAGAATCAAGATCAAATTGATAAAATATATAATCATTAATGACTTAATTTGTTATTAATCAATCAAAACTATATACGATTGACAGAAAATATCAATTTTCATAATTAATTGTCTTTGTCCACTACACCAAAACAGACTTTTAGCGGCGTTTTTTTGGGCCTTTAGCGGCGTTTTCGAAAGCGCCGCAAAAAATGCCGCTATAGAAAGCGCCGCAAAATTTAGTGGCGTTTGTTGTGAAAAAATGCCGCTACAGGTAGGGGCTTTTAGCGGCGCTTTTAAAACAAACGCCGTTACAGGTAGGGGCAGGTAGGGGCTTTTAGCGGCGCTTTTAAAACAAACGCCGCTACAGGTAGGGGCTTTTAGCGGCGCTTTTCAAACAAACGCCGCTACAGGTAGGGGCTTTTAGCGGTGCTTTTAAAACAAACGCCGCTATAGGTAGGGGCTTTTAGCGGCGCTTTTCAAACAAACGCCGCTACAGGTAGGGGCTTTTAGCGACGCTTTTAAAACAAACGCCGCTAAAGGTACGAGTTTTTAGCGGCGCTTTTCAAACAAACGCCGCTACAGGTAGGGGCTTTTAGCAGCGCTTTTAAAACAAACGCCGCTAAAGGTACGGGTTTTTAGCGGCGCTTTTCAAACAAACGCCACTAATTTGCACAGATCTGCTGTGCTCTTTTTTTCCAATATCCTACCTTCCCTGCAGTAAAAACCAGCCAAAAACAGCAACAATTGCATATAATTCCAACCCAAGGCAGCAAATAAAACATTTAAATCTCAGTAAAAACATTAAATCTAAACAAATACTTCAAATTTAATAAAAGATATATGATATTTATTAAAAAATGAAGCATAATTCAAACAATTCTTACAATAATGTTTAACTGTAACAATGTTAAAAAAAATCTTACAACAAGAAAAGAAATGTCTAAGAGGGCGGCCTCTGCGATTGCTGCTGGAACAACTTCATCATAGTCTGCAGCTGTAGCTGGAGTTCTTCATACTTTCTGTTCTGCTCTGCCTCCCGCGCTGCTGCCTCCGCTCTAAGTTGAGCAACATGCTCCATCTCTCTCGCTGCTGCCTCTGCCTCCCTCGCTGCTGCCTCCGCTCTAAGCTGAGAAATTTGTTCCGCCTCCCTCGCTGCTGCCTCCGCTCTAAGCTGAGAAATTTGCTCAGCTGTGCTCGCTTCCATCAGAGATATCTGGTCTTTCAGTCTCTGAACTTCAGCACGAGATTGACTCCTGGAAGGCATGTATTGCCGGGAGCCGGATCCAAAATATTGGGTCGGAGTAACACCTGATCCTTGACATCGAACCCGACCATACCTTGTAAGACCCAAAACATTAGTGATAATTCTGTTATAAATATACTCAAGATTAACAAAACTATCAATCGAAGCAGTCGTACCTTTCAGGACCCAAAACATCAGTAATAATTCTGTTATCAATCTCGTCGAGATTAACAGAACTGTCAGACGAAGCAACCGCTTCATACTCCGCCTTCTTCTCCTTTAGTTTATCCTAATAAATCAATAAAAGAGTTAGAAACGAAATATATAATAAAAAGGAATGGAACATAACTTAAAATTAGAAATTTAAAACTACAAACGATGAATTAAACCATTATAATTAAACATTATAAATATTATAAAAAATCAACTTTTATTAAATAAATATACCAAAATTTCTGCAGCCTTGGATGTCATCGGAGATCCATCCTTCTTCCTATGCGTAATGTCAAAAAGTTGAAGGCGTCCAACTTTTTGACCTGACGAAACTTCCTACATTATAGCAGAAAAAATATAAGTTAATAGTATAAATCATTAATATTTGAAAGAAGTAATAAATTATAATACCTCAGCCTCAGCCACACGAGCAAAACTTCTGGAACCTGCCGTGTGCGTGAATTGTTGTTTCTGTCTGCTGGTTGTTCCAACTCGCTCACGGTCCTACATAATGGGATTTGAATTATTTATATAGTAAATACGATAAACCGAAAAATTTCTAAGACTTTGAAAGTACGTAATACCTCTCCTTTCTTTGAATTCCAAAATCTAACTTGATCTTCCCATTGGTACCTCAACATTCCCGGTGGGACATTTCGCAGTTTTTCGTCGAGGCTGATGTCTTTCTTAAAATATTGTTTTTTTAGGGTGCTTTTATTGTCTCTCCATTTTTTACCCAACGTCTTCTTAACATAGTCATCGGAGACCTCTAAAGCAAATCTACCCTGAAATTTTTTTTTTTAAAAAGTTAATATAAATGAAGGTTAAATTAAAGTATTATAAATTACATTCACCTTTTATTACCTTAATATTATCAAGAGCCTGATTTTTGTTGGCATCAGGCATGTGATGCCATGATTCGTAGTTAATGGGCAACATATTCGAATTTCGTGCTATAATGCCCAAATAGCCTGCCAACAATCGAGCTTCAGATCCGATAGGCTGGCCATGATCGTTTCTCCTTACTTCAACACGCTGGGTAGGCTCTAAGTCATATAAATCTGTAAGTAACGTACGTCCCCGAGCTCTGCGCGTCCCACCACCCTCAGCTGACAAATGATATATTATTGTATTAAAATTGAAAAATGAATCAATAATAAAATTCAACATGCATGTAAAATAAACTTAACATTACTTTGGAAATCTCCATGCTCGTCATCTATATCCGGCAGACTAGAAGATCCAACAACTGTATCCTGTCCACTATTTACGTCTTCTGAATTTTGAGTATAATTTCTAATATTTAAACCTCGTAATCGTCTTTTAGGCATTTTTCCTGCAATACACATAAAATAGTTCAAAATTTTAGTAACAAATAACAACAATAATAGGACATTTAAAATAGTTAAATTATATAACATGACCAACATGAAAATTATAATATTACATATAAATAATAAATCATTAAATCTTACTACATCATATTTCGTAAATATCTTCGTCGACATCCTGACGAACCCATTGAAATTGTATACTAGTACTAGGGATATTTTCAGTTAAGTCTTGTTCTGGAAAAGGCAAAGTTTCTGATCTTTCCACTATGTCATCTCTACTTCCACTGCCAATGTCGAACAAGTCTCTAGGGGTGTTTCGAAGCACAACGTACCAACCCTCATCAGTTGGATCTTCAGAGTAAAAAACTTGTTTAACTTGAGAAGAAAACACATACGGCTCGTCCATCAGTTGTTCTCCGGTGTGAATCAATCGAGAGAAATTCACCATTGTAAAGCCATATTGATCGTTTTTAATTCCGCGAGCCGTATTCACATCAGCCCAATCACCTCGAAATAAGACAACTTTGCATTTTCCGTAATAATCCAACTCAATGATGTCAGTAATAAGTCCATAATACTCCAGATTCCCCTCGACCGGATTACTGTCCCTAGCACTAGCATAACTTGTAATCGAAGAATTGACAACAATTCCGCAATTTTTGGTTCTCCTCAATCTCTCACGATACCTTGTATGAAATCTGTATCCGTTGATGAGGAAGCCACTATATCTTTTAACTATTCTGTTTGGACCTTGTGAAAGCCATTTAACGTCATCATTTACTTCTTTCCGACTCCAAACCTATTGAGTCGAAAGGTAAATCGAGTAATTATGAATGTTATGAGAAAACATTATGACTTGTCAATGGAAAATTAAATTGCATACCATTTGGCTTAACCATTCATGGAATGATTCTGCGAACAACTTATTAATTTCTCGTTGATTTAATCTTCGGGATCGTGAACGAGCTCTCAATATTTGTTTGTACTCACTACGATAAAAAAGAATTAACTTTGTTAGCAGACAAACAAATTATAATTGATGAGTATTTATCAAATTCTAGAACTTACTTCCGAAATGGTTCCATTGAATCGTGATGAAAAAGAATGTATCGGTGTGCTTGGACCCACGATCTATTGTCTAATTCTGCAATTTCGACTTTGCCGATCGGTTCTCCAAAACTTTGAAATAAATAAGTTTCGGCCAAATTATGATCTGTGAGCCCAGCATTTCTACTTGGTCTATCCATTCTTGTTTCAACATCTTCCAAATACCTCGAACAGAAAGTCATACATTCCTCTGCCAAGTAGCCCTCGGCAATTGATCCTTCTGGGTAACGCTTATTGCGGCAGTATGACTTCAATTTGGAAAGGAACCTAAACACGGTATACAACTGTAACACCCCAAACCCGGCCTAGAAGTTAGGCCCAGATCTGGCGTACCACATGGAAGTGTTTTTCAAAACCATCTTTGCAATTGTTAACAACTTGTTTGAGAATTACAGCCTCTTTGTTAAAACCCAAAACACTTAAGCAATTGTGTCTACGTGAAAACATAATTATCTTTAATAAACCTTTTCGGTTGTGAAAGCATATTTGAAATAAACGATTTACAAAAATGTGACTTTTGAAATAGAGTTGCAAAAGCATTTTGAAACATTGCGAAAACGTGGATAAAATACAAATATTTTTGAGAGATTGATTGATGAGCACAAATCAAGGAATTGAACTTTAAATCCGTGACTTTTGAAAATGTCGTTAATAATTTGAAAGGAAGTTCGAGTTAAATCATGTTTGTAAAATTTTATTTTGAAATCCATTTGTTAATCAATTTCGGAAAACCTTTATTTACGTTTTTAGAAAAATTCTCGTTTTAAACAATTTAAGAAAAATAATAAAAAACATCCCAACCATAAAGCAAAAATAAAATAGTTCAGAGGCCTTATTACAACTTAAACCAAAATAGTAAAATAATAAAATAAACGGAAATAGAAATTTAAAATTTAATAACACCATTTCTGAAGTATGGCCCCCACCGAGTCATCCATGGCCCAAGTCCACGTCACTGAGCATTACCTGAAAGGGTTAAGAGAAAGGGGGTGAGTTACTAGAACTCAGTGTGTAACCCACTTACCGTTGTTCACTGGGCCAAAATCCATTAACCAAATATTTGGGCCTAAGCCCATTTACAATAATATGAATGTATCATATATATATATATATATATATATATATATATATATATAATATGCAAATGATATGCAATTCCCAAACCAAACCTAGTTTTCCATCCGCTACACACCACCCGTACCAACCAACACACCTGTGGGAGAGCTTTAGCCATCCCACCCCGCCAACACACCAAACGTAGGCATTAAGCCATATATCAAACTGGGCATGAAGCCATATATCAAACTGAGTATGAAGCCATATATCAATTTGTGGACAAGCCACCAGATTAACAGAATTTACATGGCATTGCCATTTTTCAGATTTGTGGCAGAGCCACCAGATTTATGTAGTAGAGCTACCAGAACTTCTCTTCATCATCATCCCATCCCATGCAATTCATGTATATAATGCATAACAATTCATAATAATGCATTCAAATATTTCTTACAAATTTTCTGGCCCATTATAACAATTTAGAAACTTGGCCCACTAAGCAGAATATTATCTTGGCCCATTTCACATATTTTTAGATCTGCCCATTTAGCAAATTATCAAATTGGCCCATATAGCAATTTATCAAATTGGCCCATATAACAAATTATCAAATTGGCCCATATAGCAAATTATCAAATTGGCCCATATAGCCAAAGTATCAGATTTGCCCATTTAGCAAAATATAACCAATTGGCCCATCATGCCATATATCAATTGGCCCATTAAGGCAATCTATCAAATCGGCCCATAAAGGCATTTTCACAATTTGGTAATCCTACCCACTAAGGGTAATTCGGTAATCTCGCAATCCAAGGGTATTTCGGTAATTTACCCACCAAGGGTATTTTGGTAATTTTCGCAATCCAACTTAACTACTAATTTGGGCATAACATTTTAAAACTGTCCATCTGCGTCATACTGACTAAATTGGCCATAAATCGAGTTAGAAAACTCACGATCTAGATCCATAAAATTTCTTTGAAACTAGACTCATATATCTTCTTACTGTAATTTTTCCAGAATTTTTGGCCCAGCCATTTAGTACAGTTTATTCCTCAAAGTCTCCCCTTTTCTGCTGCCTGGCAAATCTGACCATTCTTTACTAAAATTTAATTATCTTTTTGTACAGAATTCAAATGATATTCTAGTTTGTTTCTTATAAAAATAGACTCATTAAGGAATCTAACCATATAAATTATGTGCCAAAATTAGTTTTTATCAATTTTTAATGATTTTTCCAAGTCAGAACAAGGGATCTCGAAATCACTCTGAACCAGTCTCACAAAAACCTAAAAATCTCAAAATATACTAATCCTTTGCTTTCTCTGTTTCTTTTATAAGAAGATAAACTCAATTATCTTTCAATCCATATCTCCTTCACTTTCTAATTCAATTTCCACTATTTTTGGTGATTTTTCAAATCCACGTCACTGCTGCTAATCAAAACTGTTTCATTGCAAAATACGATTACCACTTCGAACATGCGTACGTAGAGTGGTCACAGGTGCCGGTTTCTGGCTTTTTGGTCTTTCGAACGAATCACAGAACATTTTATGCAAACATTCAAAGAGGTTTGAGATTACACACCATTTTAAACATATATTCGGAAAGGTACGGGATTACACACCTGATTACGGTAAGGACTAAACCTTCTTGATCGTCAGCACCTATGACACCTTAACACTCGATCAGAAAAAATACCACGATGGGAGAAAGTAGTTGTTTAGGGAGAGAATTTTGACTTACCACTACTTCCAAAAGTCAACGAGTAAAGAAGAGCGAGTGATTTAATCCCTTAACGTTGATGAATCCGATTCCCACCGATTGGACTTATGGCTACGGATGATACACGGTCGCCCGCTTAGATCACTACGAAGAAGAAAAAGACTCGGCTAAGGAGATGATTATTGACAATCAGCCATGGTGAAGAATTAGGACAAAAGAGATGCTTGAAGGATTTCGTGAAAAAGAAAAGAAATAAGAAGAAAGATGTTTGTCTAGATTGATTTTCAAGAAAGATGAAAGAACAAATTTTGGTTTCAATGGTTGGTGTACAATCGGCAACAAGAAGGGAGAAAAGATGAGAATATGCACACTCAAATTTGAGGATTCGGCAAGAAGGGAATTTGAAGAGAGAAAAGAAATTATTACAAAAGTTGCATAAAGGAAATTTTGACCAAACAAACACTAAAACTTTACCAAAAATAAAAAAAAACAAAGGTGGAAGATGAATTGGTAGAAGATATGGATGAAAATGGCCACAAGGGATTGCATTTATTCACTAAAGAGACAAAGAAAGATGTTTAAAAGAAAAACAAATGTGGAAGATGAATTGGTAGAAGATATGGATGCAAATGGCCACAAGGGATTGCATTTATTCACTAAAGAGACAAAGAAAGATGAGCATGCTTGGGGTGGCACTAATGACTAAAAAAAAAAATTTTAGGATGCTACAACAACATTATCAAAAGTTGCAACTAAAGGCATTGAGCTGAATGAAGGAATATTTTGCAAATAAAGTAAGACCTTTCAATGGGATACATCCATCGATAGAAAACGGGTCCACCAAGAAGTGCTTCACGCGGGAGATGAATTAACAAGTGCACCATAATAGTGAAGAAGGAAGGCGGGAAGATCTTCTCCAGATTGCATAAAGTCAATGCGGCTCGATCTTGTAGTCTCTCAAGTTCTTGAACATTCAAAACTTTACCACAAATGCCTTTCATTATATTTGACAGTTCAATTACAGGAGCCGTCACATTTTTCGACATATAACACCGCATAGCAACTGGCAGTAAGTCTTGCATCAAGATGTGATAGTCATGCGATTTTAACCCATATAGTCTTCGATCCTTAAGACTCACACATCGCGATATATTTGATGCATACGCATCCGGGACCTTTATATCCTTCAACACCGTATAGAACACTTCTTTCTCCGTCTTCGACATTGAAAAAATAGCAGGCGGCAACCGATATTTCATAATCGGAAGTTCTCGGGGATGAAGCGCACGCCGAATTCCCATGTGGACTAAATCAAGTCGACTCTGAAGATTATCTTTTGATTTTCCATCGACATTCAAAATAGTCCCAATGATATTCTCGCAGACATTTTTCTCTATGTGCATGACATCAAGATTATGGCGTAAAATCTAATGCCTCCAATAAGGCAACTCGAAAAAAATACTTCTTTTTTTCCACAAGTCCGCCTCATTAGGATCATCCTCTTCATCAGATTCATCATCAGATTCATCCCTAGATCTTCTATTTCTTTGCGGGTTGGCAGGTTGGTTCATCTTCCCATAAATGAAATTCATATCTTTCAACATTGAGAATATTTCGGATCCACCGGTCTGCGAAGGAGCTGGTCTGAACTCTTCAGTACCATCAAACTGAGCACTCTGAAATCTAAATGTATGATTTTTCGGTAACCACCGACGATGCCCCATGTAAGAGAACTTCTTCCCATTATATAACCACTGCGAACATGTCTGCGCAGCACAACACGGACAAGCATAACGTCCCCTGGTACTCCAACCAGATAAATTAGCATAAGCCGGGAAGTCATTAATAGTCCATATTAAAGTCGCACATAAATTAAAGTTCTCTTTTCTCATTGCATCGTATGTCTGAACACCAGCCCATAGTTGTTTTAACTCGTCAACAAGTGGCTGCAAATAGACGTCAATATCATTCCCCGGCCCTTTCTCTCCAGGTATAATCATAGACAAGATAAAAGAAGATTGTTTCATGCAAACCCATGGAGGCAAATTGTAGGGAACAAGTACCACAGGCCAAGTACTGTACATTGTGCTCATGAGTTTGTAAGGGTTAAATCCATCGGATGCTAGCCCAAGCCTCACACTCCGAGGATCGCTTGCAAAGCTTGGAAATTTGGAGTCAAAAGATTTCCAAGCTAAAGAATCTGCAGGATGCCTTAACAACCCATCATCTGTTCGTCCATCACGGTGCCACGTCATTGATTCGGCTATCTTCGACGACATGAAAAGCCGTTGAAGCCTTGGTATTAGCGGAAAATACAGCAAAATCTTAACTGGCTGCTTCCTTGACTGTGTATCGTGTTCACCATCGTTGCCATCCTCTGTATTTCTATTAATCCAACGGGATTGACCGCATACATGACAGCACTGTTGGTTTATCTGGTCGCCCCAATACAACATGCAGTCATTTGGGCAACTATGAATTTTGTTGTAGCCAAGGCCCAAATCTTTTATCAATTTCTTCATGTCTTTGGAAGATTGAGGGATTTTTGCAAATGGGAACATTTCTTGCAGAAACTCTAACAGCATTGTAAACGAGTTTCCGGTCCACCCTCCCAAACATTTCAAGTGAAAAAGACGAATACAGAATGATAGTTTGGAAAATTTTGATCCCTCATACAGTTCTTCATTCATTTCTCCAAGTAATGTGTAGAACCTCGCCGCTTCTTCATTTGGCTGTTCATCAGGTACACTTCTTCCCCCTTCGGTGGAAGTATTTCCACCAAAATTATAATCATCGGTTGCACCCAAGTCAGGTGGAAATGATCCGAAACCATCACTGCGCATATTAAAAGCATCCCGCAACATGCCTTCCATGTTATCATCTCTAACATTCTGATTATAAGCACTATGAGGATAACCCAGATTCATCGATGAAGATCCTCCACTAGATGTATACTCTCCATGAAAAAACCATATTTTGTACCCTCGGACAAAGCCATCAACAACTAGATGTTCGTAGACAACTTCACGATAATGCCAATTGATATTGCAACACTTCTTACACGGGCAAAGAATCATATTCTCTTGGCTTGCATTTTGAAATGCGAAATTCAGAAAAGTTTCTACTCCATTTCGATAGCCGTTGCTTACCCTTGACAATTTCATCCAACTCCTATCCATTTCGTAGTTGTTGAAGTCTAACGTTGACAATTAATTACACGGTTAATTTGTTAATTTATAATTTATGTAAGCAATGATATGATCATATATATAACTGAATACTTTGTAAGTTATGTAAATTATATAAGTTATGAAGTTTGATCTTAAATTTATGTAAGTTATGAAATTTGATCTTAAAATTATGTAAGTTATTAATTTTGATCTTAAAATTAAGTAAGTTATGTATTCTTTAAGATTCATCATACGTGGCATTGTTGCACCTAGGGAGGATCCATTATATCTAACAGTGAGATATAAGGCAACCCGTCAGGTTTCCAGCCTATATACTTTGAATCTTTTTTTTTTCTATACAAGTATTATGTAAGTTATATATTATGTAAGTTATGTATTCTTTAAGATTCATCATACGTGGCATTGTTACACCTAGGGAGGATCCATTATATCTAACAGTGAGATATAAGGCAACCCGTCAGGTTTCCAGCCTATATACTTTGAATCTTTTTTTTTCTATACAAGTATTATGTAAGTTATATATTATGTAAGTTATGTATTCTTTAAGATTCATCATACGTGGCATTGTTACACCTAGGGAGGATCCATTATATCTAACAGTGAGATATAAGGCAACCCGTCAGGTTTCCAGCCTATATACTTTGAATCTTTTTGTTTTCTATAAAAGTATTATGTAAGTTATATATTATGTAAGTTATGTATTATGTAAGTTAAATAATTTGATGAAAGCTATGTAAGTTATGTAAGTTATGTTATGTAAGTTAAATAAATTTAAGTTAGTTATGTATTATGACTTATGTAAGTTAAATTAAAATTTCAAATCAAGAATCAGTTAACGCTAAAAAATATTATTATATGGTTTTTTATAATTGAAATTGTTGCGATGTTGTTAAGTTTACAAAGTTTTTAACTTACTTCTTTTAAAAAAAAATTATTTTCTATATTAAAACATATTTAAATAATGATCTATATATTATATTGATAACAATATTAAATTTAAAATGTTTTTAAATTACTTCTTATTTTTTATAATTAAAACATATTTTAAGTAATGGTCAATATTATTATTATACTGATAACAAAATATTATTACTATTTGAAAAACATTGAAAATATTAAATATTAAAAGCAAACATTATTAATATAAAAAATTAGTAATTAGTAATAAACCAAAAAGCCATATAAATGTAAGTATTCTTAAAAAAAAAATTGTTTATTTTTTAGGGAAGATAAAGTAAAAAAAATTCTTTAATATTTTATATAATATATGTAGTGACAGGTTTGTATTAAAATATGTTAATCTCTTCTTAACTTGCAAATTTTTATTAAAATATGACATTTATGTTAAAAAATTATAACATATTTTAACAATTAACTTTAATATTTTGTTTATGAGTTATTTTTTATATCGTACCGTACCCTAAATTTTAAAAAATAATACACGGGAGCTTGTAAAAAATCCAAGCGGCATGAGTAGATAGCAATTTGGAGGTTGTTCAAACATTATTAATAATAAACAGCAATAATAAACAGCAATTTAGACAGAAATTCTTTAAGATTCATCATACGTGGCATTGTTACACTAGGGAGGATCCGATATAAGGCAACCCGTTAGGTTTCCAGCCTATATACTTTGAATCTTTTTTTTTTTTGGACAGCAATAGAACAAACAACATATATACCAACCAAGGAAGATAATAAACCACAATTTGGACAGCAATTTAGCAAATTAAATATAAATGCTTACAAATTCTAAATTGGATGGCAGAGTCGATTCCAGCAAGTACTGTTGTGTTCAGCAAAGGACGCCCGACACTTTTGAGAAGCTACAAGCAAAATAAAAAAGAAACTCCATACAATCAAAAATAATAAAATAAATGAAAAATAAAACGGTATAAATAGCAAAAGTACGAGTGAATTAACTTACATGACGAGTAAGAATGGTGCAAACAAATCGAACTATAGCAAATACTAAGTATTTTTCCCTTCTACGAGTCAATAACAGAACTTTGTCTATAACATTGTCAGGGATAAAATTACACCTGCAAGCAATGATGATAAGGTTCAATTATTACAATTTAAATATAAAATAATAGAATTCAAATTTTTTTCTCATTATTTTTCCTGTAGTTTCTTCAAAACCAAACAAAACCCAAATTGGAAACTAACCTCAAATGCTTTGGAAAGTTGCAACAAAGACTCCGACAACCTTAGAACCGTGTATAATTGAAGAGCTGAGAAGGGTGCAGTAAATTGTAGTCTTCCTGCAGTCGTTTACCCCAATAATGTTCAAATACCTAAATACATGACCTAAAAAAACTGATGTAATTAAATGATGTATTTTAGATTCGTTCTTGTAGATGTATTTCATTTTAGAGAAATAACATAATGGATTATTTAGAAAACATCAACAGCAGTCCAAAATTTCGTACTAATGAAGATATACTGATGAACTTAGCAAACATCCACAGCAGTACAGCAACTCATTTTAATAGCCAGAAGCTCAACATATATTCTCTTTATCTACCATGTTCCTAAAAATGTCTTCTTTCAATTCATCTAATACAAATATCTAAGAATATAACATAAAATACAGATTTGATGCTATAATAGAAATAGTTGGAACAGTACATCCAAGGGGAAACATAAAATACAGGCAATCACTTCAATCTATATAGGCAGAAGGCAAACTTAGAACTTGGACTTTCTATGTCTAAATTAAGTGCAAACTACAGATTGAGCTTACCGGCTAAGAACCACGAATGTTCAGATTTCTGTTGTAATAGGAAGTGGAACAGAGCAAGGTGAAGCTAAGCTTTAACCCAAGTTAAAAGTTGTTATTGCCAATAAGGTTTTAGTATTGTTATAAACGTAGAGATTTTAATTTTTTGAGTATTTAAGTTTGAGTTTTATTATAGGCAATTATAACATGTAAATTTCTAATTACATAATGTGGAAATATTATGTATAGAATTTATTCAATTATTTTTAGTTCTTCGATTTTTGTATTTTATACTAATTTTAACAAGTATTAACGATTACTTAATTAACTAGGTTAGATTTTAACTTGGATTAATTAAATTACGTCTTGACCAATTTCAATTGCATGCATATAATAAATTGCAAGGTAAAAGGAATGTGGAAGCACATGGCAACATGAGAGCTTTCGAAGAATACCAACAAAACAAAATTGTCATATAGGCAAAATGAAGAAAAAAACTATTTTTTATTTAAAATGATTTATTCCCATTAAGTAGTCAATAATTGGAAGCTTAGAAAGATTTAGAAAATCTTCTTGTTCAAAACTTTCTCATATGTTTCAAATCATTGGAAGCACCAATTCTTCTTACTGGACAATTAACTTGCAACAAGACACTACCAATTGTAGCAGTAATTAATCCCAATTGGAATATTTTGTGTCATGTGTTTAGATTTATTTTGGATTTGAGAAGAGCATAAATCTTAGTAAAAATGATTGGCAGTGGCACCCAAAATTTTAATGGATTTTTTTATCACAACATTGACAATACATATATGGTCGAAAATTATTGACTCTGCCAACTCAGTTGCAGGCCATTAATGGACACTTTCAGAGGAAATAGAAAAAATAAATTTTAGAGGTGGAACTAAGGGAATCAATGTTAAAACTGATGTTGAAACTTCATTTCGACAACTCATATTGTTTATTTTTTAAACAATTAAAGGAAGGCTAAATTTGCTAAGATTGAACAGCAAACCAAACGCAAAATATAGATATATGCAAACCTTACCTTTTGATCAAATCCACGAACACCTTAAGTTCATCAACAGCCACTCACATCCCTCAAATTTCGTCCCCAATTTTGCCTTATTTGAACCGCTTATCTAAGAATCAACATGAGAAAGGGACTCAATAATAAAGAAAAATATAAAGAAAAGGAAACAGAAAAACTAAAACCCGTAATTATATCCCAAAAAAAACCCGAAAGCTCGAACGACAATAAACGATGATCTGAACCCAGAAAAAGAAAAACACCCAGCTTTGTTCTTGAACTTCAAAAAGCCTAAAACGATTGCATTTTCTTAAAAGTACTCAGAACCCGAACTCAATCCGATTAGTAAAAACCCGATTCGAGAAAATTCCTAAACCCGCCTCAATCAAATCATCCGTTAACACAGAGACAAAACTCACCTCAATCTTCTTTGTGGCGTAACGTTATCCGAAAGCAATCGAATCTTGGCGTCTACCTGGAGTCCTAACAGCAGCAAAAATATAGAACAAAATTACCAAGAGCAAAGAACAACCCAAGGGCACAAATTCAGCAAACAAAACTGGGTTGTTCTCGGTCCAGGTACTGAAAATAAAAGAAAGCTTGTCGAGGTAATCAAATCGGGGAAGAAATTGCACCAGAATCGAACAAGAAATTAGGGATTCGGAGGGGAATTGTAAAGGGGATGAACAAATTAGGGCTTTCGAAAGTTAGAAAAAATGGGGAACTGTCGAAATGAATTAAGGTTTTTGCTTCCTTAATTTGGCTGTAAAAAGAACGACGCCGTTTATGAAAAATTAAATCCCTATTGCGGCGTTTTTAAATAAACGCCACCAAATAAAATACAAAAACGTTGTCGTTTGTCTCCAATTTGCGGCGTTTGTTATAAAAACGCCACTAATAAAATATACCAAATCGGCGCCGTTTTTGATATATTAGTGGCGTTTTCAGGCTAAAACGCCGGTAAAACACAACTTCTGCGGCGTTTTTACTAAAACGCCACTAAACTTTCAGCTAAATACGACATCGTGTTATTATTTTCGTATATTACCGGCGTTTTTATAAAAAACGCCACTAATGGGTAACTTGTTTAATTCATTAGATTTATTCTTTATCAAATAAATTTCATTTTAAAAAATTGAAAAGTAGACATTTATTTACTTATAAATATTTTTTTGTTTTGTATATATTTTTATAGAAATTAAACATTCAAATATATATATATATATATTTCAAAATTTTTTATGTTTTTAAATTTTTGTGTTTTTAAGAATAAAGATTAACTTCAATTAAATTTCGATCAGGTTTGAATTAAAATTAAAATTAAAATTAAAATTAAAATAAAAATAAAAATAAAAAATAAATTTATTGCTATTCCTAAATTAAAATAGAGAATAGTTAGGTAATTATTTTTATAATTTTGATTTATTATAATTTATTTATATCAGCAAAACTAAATTTTATGATTTATTATAATTTCTAAATTTTAATAAACTTTTTAATCAATAGTAAGTGCTTCCCCTAATTATTATAAACATAAGATTTTACATTAATATTTACATGAATACACATCAATATATATATATCCCTATGATCAAATAAAGTATCAAGGTTTAGACTTTTTATAGGGTTTAATAATATGCCGAAATTTAATTGGTTAATGGTTTACTGTTTGCAGTTTAGGAGTTTATGGTCGAGTATTTAGAGTTATGATCTAGGGTTTAGAATCTAAATCTGATATTTAGAGTTTAGGGTTTAGACCGTGTAGGATTTATACAATTTAGGGATAAAGAGATGCACAATCAGATTTAATTTATAGCATATATTTTTATAATTTCTTAATGATTAAATAAAATTTGATATTCTATTTTTATTCGATAAACCCTAAACCTGTGAACCTTCAACCATACACCCACAAACCCATAAACCCATAAACCCAAGGCATAACTAACCCTAAACCCTAAACCCTAAACTCTAAGCCATAAACCCTAAACTCTAAACCCTAATTCCTAAATCTTGAAACACTGACCTTGAAACCCTAGTCAGCCCATACAAACGACTAAAGTACCCTTAATTATAGCCTTAAACCCTAAATTATTTAGACAAGTTTTGAATATTATATAATATTTATTTCAATATTTTAATAAATTTAAATAACATTTTCAATTTACTTAATTTTGTTTCTCTACAGATGCATGGGTTACAATTTTTTTTAATTTTAATATATATAAAGCTTATCTATTATCTTTTAAATAATGTAAAATATATTTATAATTTATATATATATATAAGAAATTAAATATGCTAGGCATACTCCTTATATTCACAAATTTACTAAACTATAATGATAATTAATTTAATATTTTAAAATTAATATATATCTTTTACGATTATAATAAATTATTTATATATAAATTTAAAAAATCCAAAAAATTGCTAAAGAAAACATATGACTTTTAGCGGCGTTTTTCCAGAAGCGCCGCTACAGATCGGACTTTTAGCGGCGTTTTGCCAGAAACGCCGCTACAGATCGGACTTTTAGCGGCGTTTTGCCAGAAGCGCCGCTACAGATCGGACTTTTAGCGACGTTTTTCCAGAAGCGACGCTACAGATCGGACTTTTAGCGGCGTTTTGCCAGAAGCGCCGCTACAGATCGGACTTTTAGCAGCGTTTTTCCAGAAGCGCCGCTACAGATTGGACTTTTAGCGGCGTTTTGCCAGAAGCGCCGCTACAGATCAGACTTTTAGCGGCATTTTTCCAGAAGCGCCGCTACAGATCGGACTTTTAGCGGCGTTTTGCCAGAAGTGCCGCTACAGATCGGACTTTTAGCGGCGTTTTGCCAGAAGCGCCGCTATAAACCATTTTTAGCGGCGTTTTTTTAAATAAACGCCGCTATTACTCTTTTTTTAGCGGCGTTTTTGTTAAAACGCTGCTAATGTATAATATTTGCGGCGTTTGTCTTTAAAACGCCACTAAAAACGCCGCTAAAGGTTTGTTTTGCTGTAGTGGATCGTAACCATTTTTTGAAAACGGGAATCGACTTGGTTTTGAAAATAAAAAATAAAACGGGAGTCGCCACCGATCTTTATTAGGTGTGATCGAATCACCTTTGTTTTAATAAAACATTTTGATTCACTAAAACAGTGTTTGGTCTACGAAATTTAAAAAACGGGTTCGGGAGTCGGTTACGCACGAGGAAGGATTAGCACCCTCGATACGCCCAAAATTGGTACCTAATTGATTATCTAATGTCTTAATGTCGAAAATTTGAAAAGATTTGGAAATACGATCCTCTTTTATTTTTAAAAACTTAAACGAATCAAAATAGATGATGAGACCCTCTTATTTCGAAAGGATAAAATGTCATACTCAGTAAGTTAGAGCACAACATTTTAGATTCCCGAAATTGAGCTTGTCTCTTAACTTTAAATTTTGAATTCGAGTTCGAGAAGGATATCCCGTTATTTGATAAATGAGAAATCGGAACTCGGTAAGTTAGGGTTCGATCTCTCGATATTCCAAATACGAGACATTGCCTTCGTTTTAAAAGCAGACTTATTTAGGGGTATCTAGATGTCATGGCCAGTAAGTTAGGGCATCACATCTCGAGTTCCCGAGAACAAGTATTCTATTCAAAGCTTGTATTGCGATTTAAAAAGGGTATTCCGTTATTTCTGATTGAACGAGAAAAGACCAGAACCCAATAAGTTAGGGCTCGATCTTCTCGAATCTTTAATACGAAATATCGGTTATTTTAAAACTTGATGTATCGAGTAAAGGTTAATGCAGCATAAATTGGTAACAATATAAAAAGTGATGGTACAAATGTGCATGATAAAAGAAAAATAAATGCGTTAATATGAACAACAATAATGAAGACGAAAATAAAATAAAACAAATCCAAAACAAAAGAATAAAATAGAATAAAATAGAAATAATAATAAAAATAAAATAATGAAAATAATAATAGTAAGTAATAAATACGAAGAGAAAACATAATTAGAATAGAAATAATAAAATTAATAGGAATAATAGTAACAAATAATAATAGTAATAGTAATAACAATAATAATAATAGTAATAATAAAGAGTAATGATAATAAACAAATAATAGTAAAAATACAACAAAAATAAAAGTAACAATAAAATAGATAATATGATAATAATATTAATAATGATAAATAATAATAGTAGTAATACTAATAGCAATAATAATGATGATAAATATCGATAATAAGGAGGTGATATGCAAGTAAATATTAATAAAATAACAATAGGTGAACTAGTAAAATAAAGGCCTAACAATAAAATAATAAAAGGTGAATAATGACAAATAAAAATGAAAATGCAATACAGTAAAAGAATTTAAAGAAGCAATATATATAAAATAATTTAAAACAAGTGATAAAAACAAATCTTAAATAACATATAAAAATAGTTTAAAAATAATTTAAAGGAATGGTATGTAATACTATATAAAATAAACAATATAAACAAATTTATAATAAGTAACATATATAAAACAGTTTGCTATTATGGGATTAAGGATCGAATTGAAGAAAAAAGTAAAAAAAAAAAAGCCAAATAAAAAAAGCCTGATCAAATGACATTACAAAAAGGGAGGGACCAGAAGCGTAAATCTCCCTTTTAAGGTAGGAATGCGCAGATTCCCACCTCTACCAGACAGCTATTTCATTCAATGTTTTAAAACCCCTTTTTTTCTTTATTCATTTCAATCACTGTTCAAAAAAAGCTAAAACTCTAAAACTTCTCCCCTCTCCCTTTCATCTTTTCAATCGATTGGGTTCATCTGGTAGTTCATCATGCCACTGCACCACCACAGGATCGGTGGCCAGCGACGCTCAAGCCGGTGGGCCTTAGCCCCGTTTGGAAGCCCGGTTCAGGTAAGTTTCCCTCTTTTCTCTTTGTTTTTTTTTATTTAGTTGCAAAAAGAAATAAAAAATAAAAAAGGTAGCAGTAGTAAAAATGAAAGACCCAAAATCAACCCTTAGAACTTCTGTTCTTCGATCTGGTTGATTGTGAAGTGTTCGTCCCCTTTTTTCAAATTTTTGTTTAAGAGAGTTTTTAAAAATAAAAGATAAATAATACACAATAGCAGTGCCTAGTAATCGAAAATAACAAAGAAAGATGGATATTAACCTTAAGATTTTTTTTATTTCGATTTTTGATAAATGCGTAAAGGACCGAAGAGCCGTTACAAACGTTTTGCTTCAGTTTTTATAACTGATTTTACAAAGATTTTGTCTTTGTTTTTTTTTTTGTTGTTGTGTATGCCATTTTCTTGTTAGCTATGTTGTCGCGCGTGCTTCTCGTTGTTGCAGATGGCAGAGGTGCGTGTGGGTGTCGACCGAGGCTCAAGGTGAGTTGACCGAGGCATGAAGACCTACTGGTGGCTGGTCAGAACAAGTGGAATCAGTGGCATGGGCGTTGTGACGGTTGATTTAGGGTTTTAGAAACCCTAAATTTTTCTAAAACAATTTTAATATTTTGGGCCTGTCGGGCCTTTCATATTTTGGGCTTGTAATTGGACATTTTGGGCTGCTTTATTTGGTTTTAATGGGCCCCGGGTAAAATTGGTTATTACAGCTGCCCCTCTTTACTCATTATCGTGAAACGAGAATAGAGCAAAGACAATAGAAGAACCAATTTTGCCCGATCTTGGCCAAGCCTTGACTTATTGGTCCTTGTCTTCCTTAAACATCTTCAAACTCCACTGTAACCTGTTGCTTTGATCCACTCCACCGCTACTTCCGAGAGATAGGACCTGTAGTTTCAATTTGCTCTCGCCCAATCTTCTTTGCTCAATCTTCTCTGCTGAAACTTCAAAGAAATGCGGATTGATCCTCACTGTTAACTTAGGGAGGCGAGATTTGTAATCTCCACCTACTCCACTGGAACTTTGAGGAAATAAGAATTCAGAGAGAAAAGATTCATAGTCACCATCTTCTCTACTGAAATTTCAAAAAAATAAGGGTTGATCCTCATTGTTAACTCAGGGAGGCGGGATTTGTAATCTCAACCTACTCCACTGGAACTTTGAGGAAATCAGAATTCAGGGAGAAGAGATTCGTAGTCTCCATCTTCTCTACTGAAATTTCAAAGAAATAAAGGTTGATCCTCATTGTTAACTCAGGGAGGCGGGATTTGTAATCTCAACCTGCTCTACTGGAACTTTGAGGAAATAAGACCTGTATGGCTTTGATCTGCTCCTGAAACATCAGGACTGCCAGACTTACTTTCTTCAATCTGCTCCTGAAACATTAGGATGCCAGACTTGCTGTCTTTAATCTGCTCCTAAAACATCAGGATGCCAGACTTGTTGTCTTCAATCTGCTCCTGAAACATCAGGATGCCAGATTTGCTGTCTTCAATCTACTCCTGAAACATCAGGACTGCCAGACTTGCTATCTTCAGTTTGCTCCTGAAACATCAGGATTGCCAGACTTGCTATCTTCAGTCTGCTCCTGAAATATCAGGATTGCCAGACTGGCTATCTTCAGTCTATTCCTGAAACATCAGGAATGCCAGACTTGCTATCTTTAGTCTGCTCCTAAAACATCAGGATTGCCAGACTGGCTATCTTCAGTCTGCTCCTGAAACATCAGGACTGCCAGACTGGCTATCTTCAGCCTGCTCCTGAAACATCAGGACTACCAGACTTGCTATCTTCAGCCTGTTCCTAAAACATCAGGACTGCCAGACTTGTTATCTTCAGTCTGCTCCTGAAACATCAGGATTTCTAGACTTTCTATCTTCAGTTTGCTCCTAAAATATCAGGACTGCCAAACTTGCTATCTTCAGTCTGCTCCTAAAACATCAGCACTGCCAGACTTGCTATCTTCAGTCTGCTCCTAAAACGTCAGGATTGCCAGACTTGCTATCTTCAGTCTGCCCCTGAAAATCAGGATTGCCAGACTGGCTATCTTCAGTCTTCTCCTGAAACATCAGGAATGCCAGACTTGCTATCTTCAGTTTGCTCCTAAAACATCGGGACTGCCAAACTTGCTATCTTCAATCTGCTCCTGAAACATCAAGATTGCCAGACTTGTTCTTTAATCTGCTCTTGAAACATCAGGATTACCAGACTTGTTCCTTAATCTGCTCCTAAAACATCAGGATTGCCAGACTTGTTCTTCAATCTGCTCCTGAAACATCGGGATTGCCGGATTTGTTCTTCAATCTGCTCCTGAAACATCAGGATTGCCAGACTTGTTCTTCAATCTGCTCCTGAAACATCAGGATTGCCAGATTTGTTCTCTTTAATCTGCCTTAGTACACTGTCCTCTTGAGGACATAACCTGCAGAATGGGTATATGCTTATGCCTAGTAATTAGGGTATCATGATCAAAATGAGTCAAATTCTCCTGTTTAAACATACTATGATGCAAGATGATATGAATATGATTCCTATTTAAAGAACTATCACTTATTTATCCTTTAAGATTTCATCTTCTTACTCAAGCAATCTGTCCTCATGGGAAATTCAGGGCTCATTCAATCTTCCAATCCTCTTTCCCCGGGAATCAAAACATTTTCTATCGAGAATTTGACTGTCATACCGCTCTCTGAATGACTCGATGATTTTCGTCATAACCATTTGATTGGATAAAGAATTCAGAGAAATGGTCTCTATTAAGGCTCGTCTTTCTCACGTATCTGTGTGCGTGGGAATTTTAAACAATTGTCCTGTTTTGGTTTCTTGTTTCATCCAAAGTAATATGTTGAACTTTTCTTTTATGAAATCATTAGTTCATCAATCATGGTTTCAATGCAACATGTTCCTGAATGATGGAAACTATAAACTGATTTCAAAGATATTTAAAATGGATTACCAATGGTAAGAGGAAAATTAACGAGGTACATATTCTTCTAAACAAAAAGGCATCTAAAGATAGTAAGATGAATAAAACAAAGATCAGATGCCCTAGATATCGTAGATCGAGCATCCATATACAAATTTCATGAAAACTATTTTGAGCTTAACATGCATTTAGAAGAACCAAAGCACTTTGTTGATGCCCCAAGTATGCGACCTACTTCCTTTCTTGTTGATTCAAATATAGCCAGATCACTGTGAGTTCATTCAAAATTTGAGTAGCCCTTTGCGGGTTTTCAACTCAAAGCCCCTTTGGTCTCAAAGCGCCCTTTGCGGGTTTTCGCCTTAGCCTTTTCAAGCAAAGTATTTTTTGACTGAATCCGAATTCATGCGATTGGGTAAGCTTTTCCCATCTATTTCTATCAGAATCAGTGCACCTCCCGAGAAAGCCTTCTTCACCACGTATGGTCCTTCCCAATTCGGCATCCATTTCCCTCTGAAATCCATTTGCATGGGAAGGATCTTTTTCAGTACCAGGTCTCCCTCGTGAAACTCTCTTGGGTGAACTTTTTTGTCATAGGCTCGCATCATACGTTTTTGGTACATCTGACCGTGACGAATAGCCCTTAGCCTCTTTTCTTCAATTAGGTTTAATTGATCGTATCGAGCCTGGATCCATTCAGCTTCATCCAGCTTTATTTCTGTCAAAACTCGAAGAGAAGGTATTTCCACTTCAATGGGTAGGACAGCGTCCATCCCATAGACCAGCGAGAAAGGTGTTGCCCCAGTAGAGGTTCTGACGGACGTTCAATAGGCATAAAGTGCAAATGGTAATTTCTCATGCCAATCCTTGTAAGTCTCGGTCATCTTCCCCACTATCTTCTTGATGTTCTTATTCACTGCTTCCACTGCCCCCATTCATTTTTGGACGGTATAGAGATGAGTTATGGTGTTTAATGTTGAATTGACTACAAACATCTGCTATCGTGCTGTTGTTCAAATTCAATGCATTGTCTGATATGATCCTCTCAGGCATCCCATATCGGCAAATGATCTCATTCTTTAAAAACTGACTAACTACTGATTTAGTGACATTAGCATATGAAGCAGCCTTTATCCATTTCATGAAGTAGTTAATGACCACAAAGATAAATCGATGACCATTCGAAGCTTTTGGCGAGATTGGTCCAATAACATCCATGCCCCACATGGAAAAAGGCCATGGGGAAGTCATGACGTGTAAGGGAGATGGAGGCACATGAATCTTATCTCCATAAATCTGGAATTTATGACATCTTTTAGCATAGCTGATACAATCTCCTTCCATGGTGGACCAATAATATCCAAATCTCATTATTTGCCTGGCCATTGTGAATCCATTAGCATGCGTTCCGCAAACACCCTCATAAACTTCCTCTAGGATCATCTTTTCCCCTTTTGTACAAGATGTCCCCGTCCAAAACATATTCGGGGGCCAATCTCCTGAGTGTCCTTCTCTCATTCTCAGTTGCATGATTTGGGTATTCACGATTTTGTATGTATCGCAATAAATCGTGATACCACGGGTGATCATCACTTTCTTTATTTTCCACATTGTAGCAATGAGCTGGGACTTCGAGAATACTCATCTGAATGGGTTTCATATCTTCTAGTCTATTCACTTTGATCATAGAAGCCAGGGTTGCCAAGGCATCTGCCATCTGGTTTTCATCACGTGCGAGATAATGAACAGTGATGTCGTCAAACTCCTCCATCAATCCCAAAGCTATCTTTCGATAATCGATCAGTTTGGGGTCTCTTGTCTCCCATTCACCTTTAAGTTGGTAGATTACCAGTGCAGAATCTCCATATACTTCTAGCACCCTGATCTTACACTCTACGGCTGCTCGAATTCCCATGATGCAAGCTTCTTATTCCGCCATGTTGTTCATGCAATCGAAATCCAATTTGCACGTAAACGAATAGTGATCACCATTAGGGGATACCAAGATTGCCCCAATTCCATTCCCTATTGCATTTGATGCTCCATCAAAATTTAATTTCCACAGATTTTCTTCCATATTCGCCGCATACATCAGCTCTTCATTGGGGAACTCAAAGCTCAAAGGCTTATAATCTTCTAAAGCTCTGCTTGCTAGAAATTCTGCTATTGCACTCCCCTTTATAGCCTTTTGGTTCACATAGACTATATCAAATCCAGACAATAGAATTTGCCACCTTGCCATCCTCCCATTCAAGGCCGTTGACTCCATCATATATTTTAACAGATCAAGCTTCGAAATTAACCAGGTCGTGTGATATAACATATACTGCCTTAGCCTTCGAGTTGTCCAAATCAAAGCACAAAACAACTTTTCGATCGACGAATATCTCATTTCACATTCCGTGAACTTTTTACTGAGATAGTAAATCGCCTTTTCTCTCCTTCCTGACTCGTCATGTTGGCCAAGCACACATCCCATGGAGTTGTTGAACACTGACAGGTACAGTATCAACCGGCGTCAAACTGCTTCTTTACTTCCTCTTTTATTTTCAACACTACGTTAGGCCTCATTCTTCTTAGCTTTTGCTGTACTGGCTTGCATTTTTCCCTTATGGAAAGGCGATGTACTACGATATTAGTGCTTAGACCAAGCATATCCTGGTATGACCATGCGAAGACATCTTTGAATTCCCGTAGTAACTCAACCAGGTTTTGTTTGGTCTCCTCAGCTATGCATGTTCCAATTCTCACCATTTTCCCCTCCTCTAAAGTTACGTTCTCTACCTCTTCTTTATGGGGTAAGATCTGCTTCTCTTCCTGCTTTTCCATTCTCAACAAGTCCAGGGACAAGTCACCATCTCCGTTGCCTTCAAAATCCAGAGATTCTTCCGAACACATGTCTTGCTCAAAATAGACTTCGGGATCTGCAGTATCATCGCTTATATCACTGATATCTAGGGACCTGTGGTAGGTGTCAAAGAGCGTAGAAAGAACAAATGAATTTGAGGACAACTATTCATGCTATGAATGAGAGAAGAAAAAAAAGAAAATTTAGATAGAAAAACACCAAATATCTTCCCAAATGGATTAAAATACATTTAATTCAAACAAGGATTTTTGAACATTAGCCTGTTTCACAAAAGAGATCCTATTATTCTTTAAAACAATAAGAGCGCTCTGAATATTACTCTGTGTAATCTCTAAAAACTACAGGTAATTCCTCTACAATCCAATTGTTCAAAACGCTTCCAAGTTCATAAGGGCAAATGCCCGCCAGATTTCTTCGTCTAGTTTCTTCCTCGTGTATAGCATTGATGTGAGGACTTTCCGATAGCTTTTTCTCGGGGTGAATTACCCCTCCAGATATAAAGGTTTGAGATATGTGCGGGAACGTCATTGATTCCAATTGGACTTCTTTTCTATTCAGTCGGGCCCTTCTCCTTTCCAGCTTCTTTTCCATTTCTTTTCTTTTTTGTCTGGCATCTGGTTTGAAACCTAAGCCAAAACGATCTCTTTTCTCCTTCAATATTGGAACTTGAACCTTCCCTTGGAGATGTCTGCCCAATCCTTTTCCTGGCAAGGCTCCTTTCCCCACCATCATTCGTAGACCCATCCTCGTGGTTTTGGACATCTTGGGCATCAGAACTTCCTTCCCTTCCGAAATAAATGTTGCGTTTACGAACTCTAAGGACCGGAAAGAACACTCAGTGGCATCCTCATTCGTCTCCACATATGGTGCGTTATTGGTGACAGTCACTACAATATCTTCCTCTGCATTTATAGTGACCAACCGACCATTTGTCACCAGCTTCAGTTTTTGGTGGAAGGATGAGGGCACCGCCCCCGCTGAATGAATCCAAGGCCTTCCCAGCAAGCAGTTATATGAGGGTTTTATATCCATTACTAGAAATTCCACCTCATACGTATTTGGCCCAATCTGTAGTGGTACGTCGATTCTCCCCATCACCCTTTTTTCGGTACCGTCAAATGCTCTCACTATGTTCTGGCATGTCTTCATGTGAGAACCATCTATCGGCAATCTCTCCAGAGTTGACAACGGCAAGACGTTCAAGGCCGATCCATTGTCAATTAGTACACTTGGCAGGGTGTATCCTTTGCAACGAGTGGTGATGTGCAGCGCTTTGGTTGATCCCATACCCCCAGGCGGAATTTCATCATCACTGAAGGAGATGAAATTGTCAGCATTTATGTCACTAACCTTAGTAACATAAGTCTCATTTGGTACTTTCATCAACGCCTCCCTATGAACTTCTGAACTCAAGAGTGCGGCTAGTATCGAAATACGAGCCGGTTGTTTGCACAGTTGCTCCACTACACTGTATTCGCTATGCTTTAAGAATTTCAAAAATTCTTTAGCCTCTTCCTCTTTTACAGGTACATTGATAAGGGTGCTATGCTCTTCATCTGGTTCAACTACTATAGCCTTTAATCTTGTCGATCTTATTCTGATGCCTCCCGAGTTGAAACGCCTTCCACTACTCATGTGGAAACTCTCACTTTGGACCCCTTTGGCCGCGTTAGTGGAGCTTTCTACTCCTGGTACCGTCACGTTACAATTGTAACTCCATGGTACCGACCTATTATCCTTGTAAGGAAAGGACACTGGTCTCTTGATTATCACTTTAGGTGCACTTGGTGCTCCGCCTTTTGTATATCTCGACCGAGAAATAATGATCTTCGGATAATTGACCCTTTGACTGGTCGACTCTCTTTCTGTGGAGTGTATGTCTCCTCCCTTTAAGCTTCCTTCGAAAAACTCCAACTCCTTATTATTCATGGGGCTCTGCACTAATAGCCTAAACTCAGCACATTCCTGGATCTCATGTCCTTCAGCTTTGTGGAATATGCAGTAATTCCTGAGTTCTTCGACTTCTCCTTCAATATTTGACCGTATTAGTCCCCTACTTTCCATTTCCTTCCAGACTGATCTTATTGGGGTTTTTACCTCTGAGATGTCCTTCTTGATCCTTCTCACGACATCCTCACCGATTGCGTTTATTCCCCTATCTCCGTGACTGGGTAGCGGGTTCCCTGAACCAGGCGTATCGTCAAGCTCCACTATCCCCATTTTGATGAGTTTTTCAACTACCTTTTTGAAGGCAGTGCAATTTTCTATTGAATGGCCCGCCACCCCCGCATGGTATTCGCATTCGGCGTTCTGGTCATACCATTTTGGGTATGGGGGCTGTAGCGGCTTCAGATAAAATGGGGCTATGATGTGTTCATCAAATAAACGTTGATATAGCTCCTTATACGTTATTGGTATTGGCGTAAATTGGAGCCTTTCAAAATTTTGTCTTGGGTTTGGTTCTTGTCTTGTCGACCCCTGTTGCCGGGCAGTCACAACTTTTGGTGGGTTAACGGTAATTGTCTTTGAGTACCCGTTGTTATGTGTACTCACATTGCTCACCTCGTTATCCCTCTTCTTAGGAACAGATCTCTTGGTGGCTTCTCCCGCTTCGATCTTACCGCCCCTTATGGCGTTCTCAATCATTTCCCCTGCCATCACTATGTCCGCGAAGCTTTTGGTGGTGCTACCTATCATGTGGGTGATAAAAGGTGCTTTCAAAGTATTGATAAACAACATAGTGGTTTCTTTCTCCAAGAGAGGTGGTTGGACTTGCATGGCAACTTCTCTCCATCTCTGTGCATATTGCCTGAAATTTTCATTCGATTTCTTCTCCATGTTTTGCAGTACGATTTGGTCAAGCGTCATGTTCGTAACGTGATTGTACTGTGTCATGAAGGCTTGGGCCAAGTCTCTTCAAGATCTAATATCAGCACGGCTGAGTTGGTTATACCATCTCGATGCTGCTCCCACTAAACTGTCCTGGAAATAATGAATCAAAAGCTGATCATTGTTGACATATCCAGTCATGCGCCTACAAAATATCGTGATGTGGGCTTCAGGGCAAGTAGTCCCGTTGTACTTTTCAAACTCCGGCATTTTGAATTTGTGAGGAAGTACCAGATCTGGAACCAAACTCAAGTCCTTAGCATCAATGCCGTGGTGATGGTCGGCATTTTCCAGAGCCTTGAACTTCTCCTCCAACCATCTGCATCTATCCTCTAACTGTCTCGAGGATTCAGCTCTTATCCCTTCCTTCTCCGTTATTTCTAAATCAGGGAGAACAAGGTTAGTAGAGTTATCCCCTGGGTTGGATCCTGAGCCCACTTGGAAGTCCATTGGTGGTTTGATATTAGTTCGCCGTTATTGGGGCCTAATTGTGATGGATGGCCTCTGGGGATATTCCTCATGTTGTGATGGTGCATGTGGCGGGGTGAAACCCGGGGATTACCATCGCTCTCTTCTTCGGTAACAGCTATAGGGCCTTTTCATTTGTCCATTATCCCATTCATCATCGAGGTCATCTGGGCCATCATATTCCGTTGAGCCTCTAACATCTGGTCCCTCATTTTCTGTTGGAGTTTTGTCATTTGTTCTTGCATCTGGTCCTGCAAGTCTTTCTGGAATTGTTCAAACCTCTGATCCATTTTCTTCGACTTAGCACGTGTACCGTAAGGGTGTTTAGCTTCCAGATTTCCCTTTTCTCTCTCTCTTTTTCTGTTGTAATTTCAACTTATTAGGCTCTTTCTATGGGCTTAAATGCATATAATCTGATGTTAATGCAAATGCATGAATGCAAAGAGACGTTGTTTCTAATTCAATTCCATTTAGAAAACTTTTTAGAAAATAAAGCTCTTTACATAAAACGGATTATAAATACGGCTTTGCCCTAATGCCTAGAGTTTTAACTTTCTCAAGCAACGAAGCTAATTCCCGACCCTTGTCTGATAACTCATATTTCGCACTTAGTATGTCAGCCTGAACCACCAATGTTTGCAGATAGTCAACTACCTCCCGGATTTGAGTCACGGCTTCGCCCATAAGGTAATCTCGGTGTCTGACTTGACTCTGAGAGTAATGAAGTTGTTCCTTCCAATGCTCCTCATTTGCCTCGAGAAGCTCTACCCTGAGCCTACAACTTTGCAAAGCGTTATCTAGCTCTTCTATATTTCCTTTCATTCCTTCGATTTTCTCCAAACTGGTTCTCAGCTCGGCCACAGAATTACGATTTCTATACTGATAAAGTGTTTTTTCAAGCTCCACCACTTTAGCCTTTAATTTCTCTTTGTCACTGTGGGCCTCTATAGACTTGCTCCTATAGCCTCTCTCTGAGCCTGAGCCTCTTGGAATTTTCTCTTCCATTGATTGGCCTTGGTCCTTTCCGCTCGAATTTCCTATTGCCACTGCTCTGAAGTTTTCCCTAACCCCGCAATCCTCATTGATATGCGCATCCTCTTATAGTCTATCTTCAAGCTATCCAAGTCTTCCTCGGCTTTACTTTTTCCTTTCTTTTTCTTCTCGGCTTTCATCTTTTGCAGGTTGACATCTAACTTTAAATGCATCTTCTCTTCCTCTAATTGCTCTATCTTCTTTTCCAGCTCACGATTCCTCTTTTCAAAATCTTGCTTTATTACCTCCAATTCTTTGATCATAGAAGCCAGGGTTGCCAAGGCATCTGCCATCTGGTTTTCATCACGTGCGAGATAATGAAAAGTGATGTCGTCAAACTCCTCCATCAATCCCAAAGCTATCTTTCGATAATCGATCAGTTTGGGGTCTCTTGTCTCCCATTCACCTTTAAGTTGGTAGATTACCAGTGCAGAATCTCCATATACTTCTAGCACCCTGATCTTACGCTCTACGGCTGCTCGAATTCCTATGATGCAAGCTTCTTATTCCGCCATGTTGTTCATGCAACCGAAATCCAATTTGCACGTAAACAAATAGTGATCACCATTAGGGGATACCAAGATTGCCCCAATTCCATTCCCTACTGCATTTGATGCTCCATCAAAATTTAATTTCCACGGATTTTCTTCCATATTCACCGCATTCATCAGCTCTTCATTGGGGAACTTAAAGCTCAAAGGCTTATAATCTTCTAAAGCTCTGCTTGCCAGAAATTCTGCTATTGCACTCCCCTTTATAGCCTTTTGGTTCACATAGACTATATCAAATTCAGACAATAGAATTTGCCACCTTGCCATCCTCCCATTCAAGGCCGTTGACTACATCATATATTTTAACGGATAAAGCTTCGAAATTAACCAGGTCGTGTGATATAACATATACTGCCTAAGCCTTCGATTTGTCCAAATCAAAGCGCAACACAACTTTTCGATCGACGAATATCTCATTTCACATTCCGTGAACTTTTTACTGAGATAGTAAATCACCTTTTCTCTTCTTCCTGACTCGTCATGTTGGCCAAGCACACATCCCATGGAGTTGTTGAACACTGACAGGTACAGTATCAATGGTCTATCTGGATTAGGCGGAGATAGTACTGGGGCATTCGACAGATATTGTTTGACTTTATCAAAAGCTCTCTGGCATTCTTCGTTCTATACCCCTGGATTGTGCTTCTTGAGAAGATGGAATATAGGGTCACACTTCTAGGTTAGCTGTGAGATGAACCGAGCAATGTAATTTAATCTTCCTAGAAAACCTCGAACTTTCTTTTGGGTGCGTGGCAGAGGCAAATCTTGTATGGCTTTGACCTTATCTGAGTCAACTTCGATGACTTTCTTGCTGACTCCGAAACCTAATAATTTCCCTGGTCGAGCTCCGAAGGTACACTTGGCCGGGTTGAGTTTCAATTGAAACTTCCTCAACCTTAAGAATAATTTCTTCAAAACTTCAATGTGTTCCTTTTCCGTTCGAGATTTAGCGATCATATCGTCCACATATACTTCAATCTCTTTGTGCATCATGTCGTGGAATAAAGTCACCATGGCCCTTTGATACGTTGCCCCGGCATTGTTCAGCCCAAATGGCATGACTTTATAGCAAAAGGTGCCCCATAAAGTTATGAAAGTGGTTTTCTCCATATCCTCAGGGTGCATCTTGATCTGATTATATCCGGAAAAACCATCCATGAAAGAGAACAATGAGTATCCTGTTGTATTATCCACCAGCGTATCAATATGAGGCAAAGGAAAATTATCTTTTGGGCTGGCTTTATTTAAATCTCTATAGTCTACACACATCCGGACCTTTCTGTCTTTTTTCGGGACGGGAACAATATTGGCCACCCATTCTGAGTATTTGACCACCTGTAGAAAACCGGCGTCAAACTACTTCTTTACTTACTCTTTTATTTTCAACACTACGTCAGGCCTCATTCTTCTTAGCTTTTGCTGTACTGGCTTGCATTCTTCTCTTATGGGAAGGCGATGTACTACGATATCAGTGCTTAGACCAGGCATATCCTGGTATGGCCATGCGAAGACATCCTTGAATTCCCGTAGTAACTCAACCAGGTTTTGTTTGGTCTCATCGGCTATGCATGTTCCAATTCTCACCATTTTCCCCTCCTCTAAAGTTACGTTCTCTACCTCCTCTTTATGGGGTAAGATTTGCTTCTCTTCCTGCTTTACCATTCTCAACAAGTCCAGGGACAAGTCACCATCTCTGTTGCCTTCAAAATCCTGAGATTCTTTCGAACACATGTCTTGCTCAAAATAGACTTCGGGATCTGCAGTATCATCGCTTATATCACTGATATCTAAGGACCTGTGGTAGGTGTCAAAGACCGTAGAAAGAACAAATGAATTTGAGGACAACTATTCATGCCATGAATGAGAGAAGAAAAAAAAAGAAAATTTAGATAGAAAAACACCAAATATCTTCCCAAATGGATTAAAATGCATTTCATTCAAAAAAGGATTTTTGAACATTAGCCTGTTTCACAAAAGAGATCCTATTGTTCTTTAAAACAATAAGAGTGTTCTAAATATTACTCTGTGTAATCTCTAAAAACTACAGGTAATTCCTCTGCAATCCAATTGTTCAAAACGCTTCCGAGTTCATAAGGGCAAATGCCCGCCAGATTTCTTCGTCTAGTTTCTTCCTCGTGTATAGCATTGATGTGAGGACTTTCCGATAGCCTTTTCTCGGGGTGAATTACCCCTGCAAATATAAAGGTTTGAGATATGTGCAGGAACGTCATCGATTCCCATTAGACTTCTTTTCCATTCAGTCGGGCCCTTCTCCTTTCCAGCTTCTTTTCCATTTCCTTTCTTTTTTGTTTGGCATCTGGTTTAAAACCTAAGCCAAAACGATCACTTTTCTCCTTCAATATCGGAACTTGAACCTCCCATTGGAGATGTCTGCCCAATCCTTTTCCTGGCAAGGCTCCTTTCCCCACCATCATTCGTAGACCCATCCTCGTGGTCTTGGACATCTTGGGCGTCGGAACTTCCTTCCCTTCCAAAATAAATATTGCGTTTACGAACTCTAAGGACCGGAAAAAACACTCAGTGGCATCCTCATTCGTCTCCACATATGGTGCGTTATTGGTGACAGTCGCTAAAATATCTTCCTCTGTATTTATAGTGACCAACCGACCATTTGTCACCAGCTTCAGCTTTTGGTGCAAGGATGAGGACACCGCCCCCGCCGAATGAATCCAAGGCCTTCCCAGCAAGCAGTTATATGAGGGTTTTATATCCATTACCAGAAATTCCAGCTCATACGTATTTGGCCTAATCTGTAGTGGTACGTCGATTCTCCCCATCACCCTTCTCTCGGTACCGTCAAATGCTCTCACTATGTTCTGGCATGTCTTCATGTGAGAACCATCTATCGGCAATCTATCCAGAGTTGACAACGGCAAGACATTCAAGGCCGATCCATTGTCAATTAGTACACTTGGTAGGGTGTATCCTTTGCAACGAGTGGTGATGTACAGCGCTTTGGTTGATCCCATACCCCCAGGTGGAATTTCATCATCACTGAAGGAGATGAAGTTGTCAGCATTTATGTTACTAACCAATCGGTCGAGTTTGCTGACCGATATATCCTTAGTAACATAAGTCTCATTTGGTACTTTCATCAACGCCTCCCGATGAACTTCTGAACTCAAAAGTAGGGCTAGTATCAAAATACGAGCCGGTTGTTTGCGCAGTTGCTCCACTACACTGTATTCGCTATGCTTTAAGAATTTCAAAAATTCTTTAGCCTCTTCCTCTTTTACAGGTACATTGATAAGGGTGCTATGCTCTTCCTCTAGTTCAACTGCTATAGCCTTTAATCTTATCGGTCTTATTCTGATGCCTCCCGAGTCGGAACGCCTTCCACTGCTCGTGTGGAAACTCTCACTTTGGACCCCTTTGGCCACGTTAGTGGAGTTTTCTACTCCTGGTACCGCCACGTTACAATTGTAACTCCATGGTACTGACCTATTATCCTTGTAAGGAAAGGACACTGGTCTCTTGATTATCACTTTAGGTGCACTTGGTGCTCCGACTTTTGTATTTCCTGGCTGAGAAATAACGATCTTCGGATAATTGACCCTTTGATTGGTCGACTCTCTTTCTGTGGAGTGTATGTCTCCTCCCTCTAAGCTTCCTTTGAAAAACTCCAACTCCTTATTATTCATGAGGCTCTACACTAATAGCCTAAACTCAGCACATTCCTGGATCTCATGCCCTTCAGCTTTGTGGAATATGCAGTAATTCCTGAGTTCTTCGACTTCTCCTTCAATATTTGACCTTATTAGTCCCCTACTTGCCATTTCCTTCCAGACTGATCTTAATGGGATTTTTACCTCTGAGATGTCCTTCTTGATCCTTCTCACGACATCCTCACCGATTGCGTTTATTCCCCTATCTCCGTGACTGGGTAGCGGGTTCCCTGAACCAGGCGTATCGTCAAGCTTCACGATCCCCATTTTGATGAGTTTTTCAACTACCTTTTTGAAGGCAGTGCAATTTTCTATTGAATGGCCCGCCACCCCCGCATGGTATTCGCATTCGGCGTTCGGGTCATACCATTTTGGGTATGGGGGCTGTAGCGGCTTCAGATAAAATGGGGCTATGATGTGTTCATCGAATAAACGTTGATATAGCTCCTTATACGTCATTGGTATTGGCGTAAATTGGAGCCTTTCAAAATTTTGTCTTGGGCTTGGTTCTTGTCTTGTCGACCCCTGTTGCCGGGCAGTCACAACTTTCGGTGGGTTAACGGTAATTGCCTTTGAGTACCCGTTGTTATGTGTACTCACATTGCTCATCTCGTTATCCCTCTTCTTAGGAACAGATCTCTTGGTGGCTTCTCCCGCTTCGATCTTACCGCCCCTTATGGCGTTCTCTATCATTCCCCCGCCATTACTATGTCCGCGAAGCTTTTGGTGGTGCTCCCTATCATGTGGGTGATAAAAGGTGCTTTCAAAGTATTGATAAACAATATAGTGGTTTCTTTCTCCAGGAGGGGTGGTTGGACTTGCATGGCAACTTCTCTCCATCTCTGTGGAAATTGCCTAAAATTTTCATTCGATTTCTTCTCCATGTTTTGCAGTACGATTCGGTCAAGCGTCATGTCCGTAACGTGATTGCACTGTGTCATGAAGGCTTGGGCCAAGTCTCTCCAAGATCTAATATCAGCACGGCTGAGTTGGTTATACCATCTCGATGCTGCTCCCACTAAACTGTCCTGGAAACAATGAATCAAAAGCTGATCATTGTTCACATATCCAGTCATGCGCCTACAAAACATCGTGATGTGGGCTTCAGGGCAAGTAGTCCCGTTGTACTTTTCAAACTCCGGCATTTTGAATTTGTGAGGAAGTACCAGATCTGGAACCAAACTCAAGTCCTTAGCATCAATTCCATGGTGATGGTCGGCATTTTCCAGAGCCTTGAACTTCTCCTCCAACCATCTGCATCTATCCTCTAACTGTCTCGAGGATTCAGCTCTTATCCCTTCCTTCTCCGTTATTTCTAAATCAGGGATAACAAGGTTAGCAGAGTTATCACCTGGGTTGGATCCTGAGCCCACTTGGAAGTCCATTGGTGGTTTGATATTAGTTTGCCGTTGTTGGGGCCTCATTGTGACGGATGGCCTCTGGGGATATTCCTCATGTTGTGATAGTGCATGTGGCGGGGTGAAACCCGGGGGATTACCATCGCTCTCTTCTTCGGTAACAGCTATAGGGCCTTTTCCTTTATCCATTATCCCATTCATCATCGAGGTCATCTAGGCCATCATATTCCGTTGAGCTTCTAACATCTGGTCCCTCATTTCCTATTGGAGTTTTGTCATTTGTTCTTGCATCTGGTCCTGCAAGTCTTTCTGGAATTGTTCAAACCTCTGATCCATTTTCTTCGACTTAGCACGTGTACCGTAAGGGTGTTTAGCTACTAGATTTCCCTTTTCTCTCTCTCTTTTTCTGTTGTAATTTCAACTTATTAGGCTCTTTCTATGGGCTTAAATGCATATAATGTGATGTAAATGCAAATGCATGAATGCAAAGAGACGTCGATTCTAATTCAATTCCATTTAGAAAACTTTTTAGAAAATAAAGCTCTTTATATAAAACGGATTATAAATACGGCTTTGCCCTAATGCCTTGAGTTTTAACTTTCTCAAGCAATGAAGCTAATTCCCGACCCTTGTCTGATACCAGCTCGTACTTCACACTTAGTATGTCAGCCTGAACCGCCAATGTTTGCAGATAGTCAGCTACCTCCCAGATTTGAGTCACGGCTTCGCCCATAAGGTAATCTCGGTCTCTGACTTGACTCTGAGAGTAATGAAGTTGTTCCTTCCAATGCTCCTCATTTGCCTCGAGAAGCTCTACCCTGAGCCTACAACTTTGCAAAGCGTTCTCTAGCTCTTCTATATTTCCTTTCATTCCTTCGATTTTCTCCAAACTGGTTCTCAGCTCGGCCACAGAATTGCGATTTCTATACTGATAAAGTGTTTTTTCAAGCTCCACCACTTTAGCCTTTAATTTCTCTTTGTCATTTTGGGCCTCTGATAGACTTGTTTCTATAGCCTCTCTCTGAACCTGAGCCTCTTGGAATTTTCTCTTCCATTGATTGGGCTTGGTCCTTTCCACTCGGATTTCCTGTTGCCACTGCTCTGAAGTTTTCCCTAACCCCGCAGTCCTCATTGATATGCGCATCCTCTTATAGTCTATCTTCAAGCTATCCAAGTCTTCCTCGGCTTTATTTTTTCCTTTCTTTCGCTTCTCGGCTTTTATCTTTTGCACGTCGACATCTAACTTTAAATGCATATTCTCTTCCTCTAATTGCTCTATCTTCTTTTCCAGCTTACGATTCCTCTTTTCCAAATCTTGCTTTATTACCTCCAATTCTGACGGGACTACCTGTAAGTATTCTTCCACCGATCGTACGCCTTCCGATTTTGGCCCTGGGATATTATCGTTGATTCTTCTACTGATCCATCCGCTAAATTCGGAAGTAGCCCTTGATCCTATGGTCAACTTTTTCATTCGACGAACCTGGTTCCAAGCAGTGGAAATTTCTTTGACTTTTTTCTTGTAGTTTTCTCCTTTATACGGGAACTCACATTGTGCCAGGCCATGTGTTGCCGGTATCAATGGTCTTGATCCGTATTGTCTTAATACCAATAGAGGAGCATAACCAGTGGCCCCCCAAATTCCGAGTAAAGGGACCCAATCGAAATTCCCGCATCGAAATAGAATCTCGCTGGGTACGAACCAAGGAGCTCTCCACTCAATGTCCCCCTCTTGAAGATTTTGGAGAAGTGCTATCCAATTTTCTTCCGATACGTCGTCTCTTCTTGGTGTGGCTGCTATCACTTTTAACGGGAAATAGTTATCTATAAAGATCCAACAAGAAACTTTATCTACTTTCCAAAAGTGGCTGTGAAACCAAACCAACAACAGCTGCGCACATCCCACGAACCTGCCTTTTCCGGATCTTCTGCATGCGTTCAATGACCTGAAAGTCTCGGCCAAGATTGCAGGAACTGGCGTAACCCCCTTACTGAGTCGGTCGAAAAATTATGTGACAGCTTCATCTACATATCCTAACGCTCTAGGGAATAGCATTAACTCGTAGATACTCGATGCAAAAACATCAACTCTTTTACTTATATCCGGATGGGTTAAGATCAAATCTCTCAAGTTCCTCTATGGAATGCACTTACACTCACCCTTTTGTTTGATCCTGGCTATAATCCACTGCTCACTCATTCCCGTAATGCTCATTAATTTCTTCCAAAAGGCTGGGACATAGGCAGCTCTCGAATAGATTCTATCAACTTGAACCATTGAGCAATGCAGTAGAGCTGTGTATTCTTCTATGGTGGGTACCAAATCCACTTTCCCAAAAGTAAAACAATTATACGTTGGGTTTCAAAACTGAGTGATAGCTCGGAATAACTGCTTATCCACCTTGATATCGAGTAAGTGTGGCAAATCTCTGTAGCTATGGCAAAATGAACTCTTGGTTTCATCGTTCCACTGATCCCATATGGCTTTTAACTCGTGAAGATTATTTTGTGTCACACTAATACGAGTGTAGTCCAATAACTCTGACACATGCCCCGCAGCTAGACTATCTCCCTTTTCTAATTGTGTTGTCTCTGACCAAATTCGAACAGCCGCATTATTCTCCACTTTATCAAGAAATTCGTTTTCCATGGCAAACTTTCTAATTCAGCAATCGAACCCGAATCGACACCTCTTAAATATGAAAATGCGTGCAATGCAATCAAAACAAGAGAAAACATGTTAGTGCAAGAGAAATAAACAAACACGAAAAAAACACATTAATGCAAGAGAGATAACAAACACCAAGGAAAACACGTTAGTGCAAGAGAAATAACAACACAGAACACATGTCCTGGTGTCCACTAGGGGTTTGGCGTGGCTCTATCTAGGGTAGGCTCCTAAGTCTCCTTATATGTGGTTTGGTTCTAAAGTAAAGGTACCTGAACCAGCAGATTCCTCGATCCTCACCCATTATAGGCTCATACGGACCGAGTTCAGTTCAGGGGAATACATTTCGCTATGGCTGCACGGAGATGAAAATCTCACGAAGACATAGGTACGGATGTATTTCGAAAGCGATTCACTATCCTGCACGGAGGTGAAAACCTCACGAAGGAGTAGCTTCTTGCTCCCACTTAAATGTGTGACCCAACGGTCATGCAATATGATGCAGAAATATTTTATGAGACTCAAACCATAGCAATCAAATGAGACGACGCAAGCGAAAAAAAAAGGATCGTAATTTTTCAAATCAAAATTTCAATTTTTGACAACAAGATAAGAAACAATCAATTTTACGGCTCGACTCTCTCAATTCCCCAGTGGAGTCGCCAAGCTGTCGTAACCATTTTTTGAAAACGGGAATCGACTTGGTTTTGAAAATAAAAAATAAAACGGGAGTCGCCACCGATCTTTATTAGGTGTGATCGGATCACCTTTGTTTTAATAAAACATTTTGATTCACCAAACAGTGTTTGGTCTACGAAATTTAAAAAACGGGTTCGGGAGTCGGTTACGCACGAGGAAGGATTAGCACCCTCGATACGCCCAAAATTGGTACCTAATTGATTATCTAATGTCTTAATGTCGAAAATTTGAAAAGATTTAGAAATACGATCCTCTTTTATTTTTAAAAACTTAAACGAATCAAAATAGATGATGAGACCCTCTTATTTCGAAAGGATAAAATGTCATACTCAGTAAGTTAGAGCACAACATTTTAGATTCCCGAAATTGAGCTTGTCTCTTAACTTTAAAATTTGAATTCGAGTTCGAGAAGGATATCCCGTTATTTGACAAATGAGAAACCGGAACTCGGTAAGTTAGGGCTCGATCTCTCGATATTCCAAATACGGGACATTGCCTTTGTTTTAAAAGCAGACTTATTTCGGGGTATCTAGATGTCATGGCCAGTAAGTTAGGGCATCACATCTCGAGTTCCCGAGAACAAGTATTCTATTCAAAGCTTGTATTGCGATTTAAAAAGGGTATTCCGTTATTTCTGATTGAACGAGAAAAGACCAGAACCCAGTAAGTTAGGGCTCGATCTTCTCGAATCTTTAATACGAAATACCGGTTATTTTAAAACTTGATGTATCGAGTAAAGGTTAATGCAGCATAAATTGGTAACAATATAAAAAGTGATGGTATAAATGTGCATGATGAAAGAAAAATAAATGCGTTAATATGAACAACAATAATGAAGACGAAAATAAAATAAAACAAATCCAAAACAAAAGAATAAAATAGAATAAAATAGAAATAAAAATAAAAATAAAATAATGAAAATAATAATAGTAAGTAATAAATACGAAGAGAAAACATAATTAGAATAGTAATAATAATAAAATTAATAGCAATAATAGTAACAAATAATAATAGTAATAGTAATAACAATAATAATAATAGTAATAATAAAGAGTAATGATAATAAACAAATAATAGTAAAAATACAACAAAAATAAAAGTAACAATAAAAATAGATAATATGATAATAATATTAATAATGATAAATAATAATAGTAGTAATACTAATAGCAATAATAATGATGATAAAATATCGATAATAAGGAGGTGATATGCAAGTAAATATTAATAAAATAACAATAGGTGAACTAGTAAAATAAAGGCCTAACAATAAAATAATAAAAGGTGAATAATGACAAATAAAAATGAAAATGCAATACAGTAAAAAGAATTTAAAGAAGCAATATATATAAAATAATTTAAAACAAGTGATAAAAACAAATCTTAAATAACATATAAAAATAGTTTAAAAATAATTTAAAGGAATGGTATGTAATACTATATAAAATAAACAATATAAACAAATTTATAATAAGTAACATATATAAAACAGTTTGTTATTATGGGATTAAGGATCGAAGAAAAAAGTAAAAAAAACAAAAGCCAAATAAAAAAAGCCTGATCAAATGACATTACAAAAAGAGAGGGACCAAAAGCGTAAATCTCCCTTTTAAGGTAGGAATGCGCAGATTCCCACATCTACCAGACAGCTATTTCATTCAATGTTTTAAAACCCCTTTTTTTCTTTATTCATTTCAATCACTGTTCAAAAAAAGCTAAAACTCTAAAACTTCTCCCCTCCCCCTTTCATCTTTTCAATCGATTGGGTTCCCCTGGCAGTTCATCGCGCCACCGCACCAGCACCGGTTCGGTGGCCAGCGATGCTCAAGCCGGTGAGCCTTAGCCTCGTTTCGAAGCCCGGTTCAGGTAAGTTTCCCTCTTTTCTCTTTGTTTTTTATTTAGTTGCAAAAAGAAATAAAAAAATAAAAAAGGTAGCAGTAGTAAAAATGAAAGACCCAAAATCAACCCTTAGAACTTCTGTTCTTCGATCTGGTTGATTGTGAAGTGTTCGTCCCCTTTTTTCAAATTTTTGTTTAAGAGAGTTTTTAAAAATAAAAGATAAATAATACACAATAGCAGTGCCTAGTAATCGAAAATAACAAAGAAAGATGGATATTAACCTTAAGATTTTTTTGATTTCGATTTTTGATAAATGCGTAAAGGACCGAAGAGCCGTTACAAACGTTTTGCTTCGGTTTTTATAACCGATTCTACAAAGATTTTGTCTTTTTTTTTTGTTTTGTTTGCCATTTCCTTGTTAGTCGCGCGTGCTTCTCGTTGTTGCAGATGGCAGAGGTGCGTGTGGGTGTCGACCGAGGCTCAAGGTGAGTTGACCGAGGCGTGAAGACCTGCTGGTGGCTGGTCAGAACAAGTGGAATCAGCGGCATGGGCGTTGTGACGGTTGATTTAGGGTTTTAGAAACCCTAAATTTTTCTAAAACAATTTTAATATTTTGGGCCTGTCGGGCCTTTCATATTTTGGGCTTGTAATTGGACATTTTGGACTGCTTTATTGGGTTTTAATGGGCCCCGGGTAAAATTGGTTATTACAGTCTTTAGCTACTCACTTTTGAAATCTTTAAGAATTAAATTGCTTCGATTTTTTTGAGAATGACCAATTTGTTCGATGTTGAAATTGAGGACTAGAGAGGTATTTTCACCTTTAAGCTTCATTTGAAATAATGTCATGAATAAAAAAAAAAAGGTAAAGCACAAGAATAGTCACCTAACTATTCAATTTATTCTATTTTAGTCACCCACTATTAATATTTTCGATTTAATTACTTAATTTTTTGAAATTAAATGTTTTAGTCACTTTTGTTCCTAAGGGAGTAACAAAAGTTTAATGTCAATTTTTTTATTAACCTAATAATAAATTTAGTGCTCAATGTTTACAAAATTTATCATTTTAATTATAATTCAAAAAATTATAAAATATATTTAGAAAAACTTAAAAATATCTGGATATTTACCTTTTTTTTTAAAGAATTTAAATTTAGTATCATAGACCAAAATCAATATTGATATACTTATCTAAAAGAAAACGTATAGTGGTAGTATCATACAACAAAGGCTACCAATAAAAGTATGACACGTAAGCGATTAACTCTAGTCCCCATTGTGGAGAATCACTTGCACCTACTTCGACAACAAGTTAAAAGAGCGAAGGGAACTGAAACTCTGTCGTAAGAAACAACATCCAATATAAAGTAAATTGAAACAAAGGTAAATTAAAAGTCCTTTCTTTTCTTCTATTTATATATTACTAATTATTTGTTAACCCCAAAACTTTCATTCAATCAAACCCTTCAGCTAATAAGCGACGAAGAAGATCTAAAGCTACTGCCAGGATGAGAATTACTGTAATGACTGCAGATGAACAGATCCTTAGCTTGGATGTTGATCCTCATGAAACTGTTAAGCACCCTTTAATCCCTTCTTTTAATTCTTTACTCCTTTTTGCTGATATTTTTTTTGTTTTACTTGTTTTATTAGATTGAATTTGTTTTGAAAGCTACCCCTTTTTCCTCAATCTTTATACTTATTTTGCTGATTTTGATATTTTCCTTTGTTTCTAATAGGTTGAAAATTTGAAAGCTTTGCTTGAAGTTGAGGTAAGAGATTAGTACCCTTTTTTCCTTTATGTTTCCTTTTTAAAGGATTAATGGGGGTTAACTGAGACCATTGTCTTTCCTTAGTTTTGGGGTTCTTGAAAGTTGATTATTGAGATTCATTAGCTCACGTTAGTTGATAAAAGATACAATTTTTATCCCTTCCTTCCCCGAAAGAAGTTTTGAGAGTTGGAGGTGGATCGAGGTTTATGCTAATAGGTTAGAGCTTGTTTGGGCTTTATGGGCAGACTATGGTGCCATTGCAGCAGCAGCAACTGTTGTTTAATGGAAGGGAAATGAACAACTCTGAGAAATTGAGTGCTTTGGGTGTTAAGGATGATGACCTAGTTATGATGGTCTCTGGTGTTGCTTCAAGGCAAGTAGTTTTCTTATCTTGTTTTTTGACGTTGACTCTTTTTAATCTCATCTGTTGAAATATCAATGACCTGACTTGGATGCTTGTTATGAGATTTTAACATGGATGTGTACTGTCAATGCAGTGGCAGTGCATCTAGGAATGACTTGAGCTTGAATCCTGATGGATCTGCTGTGAATCCTGCAGCTTTCCAACAACAGATTCGACAGGATTCTAACCTAATTGGACAATTATTTCAGACTGATCCTGAGCTTGCTCAAGCCGTTGTCGGAAACGATCTCAACAAACTGCAGGAGATTCTCCGAGCTCGTCATCAACGAAGATCTGAATTGCGACGACAAGAGGAGGAGGAGCTTGTGAGTAGCTTATATTAGTTGTCTATGCCTTTAGTTGGTTGTGAATCAGTGGTGAATGTATCATGATTTGATAAAATTATTGAGAAAACTTATAAAATACTAGAACAGCATGATCATATTTATGATAAAATTGTATTTTCTTGATCATCTCCTTGATTGATGCACATTTACTTAATCTTGCCCCATAGGCTCTTCTTCAAGCTGATCCTTTTGATGTTGAAGCACAAAAGAAAATTGAGGCTGCCATTCGGCAGGTTAGTTTTCCTCAACATTCGATCAATCTAACTTAATTGTATCTTATTTTCTTTTGAAATGTGTTCGTATATTAATTTACAGTTTGACAAAGGATTGTGGTATCTCCATGCTTAGCACTCGATTTCCTTTTCCTGGACAATGTGATCTTTTGGCTATTTGACCTTTTACAATATTGTGATGCAGAAAGGGATTGATGAGAACTGGGCTGCTGCCTTAGAATATAATCCTGAAGGCTTTGCAAGGGTGGTATGTAAGCTTGCTTTCCTTGCGAAGTATACCCGTTTAAATTTATTATTTTTCCCCTTTAGAATGTGATCTTCTTGTCATACTAATCAGGTTATGCTGTACGTGGACATGGAGGTTAATGGTGTCCCATTGAAGGTAAATTGGATGGCAGGTCCTTTACACACACATATTTCACAAGGGTGACCATTATGAGATTGTAGCGTATGGTTTCCGTCATACCTTTCGTGATACTTTTCCTTTCTTTTGTGCACATCCAAGGAACACTTCTGCAGTTGTTTATTGATTTTCTAGTTGAAATTCTGCATTATTGTATTAGTATATACTCTTGATGTTTGAATACAGGATTCTGAGAATACTAATTTTTTTACTTTATAATTTGTTTTTAGGCATTTGTTGACAGTGGTGCCCAGTCAACAATTATTTCTAAAAGCTGTGCTGAGCGGTGTGGGTATGTACTACCAACGATTTGCCTTTTTGATATCTAGAAAGTTCCTTCTGCTATAGAAGTCATCGTAGCTTAATTGCATTAGTCATTGAAATATTCCTGTCCCTCCTTACATGGAGGTGTGGGGGCTTGTAATTTGCATTGTGTCTGGCTTCTTGAAAAGGGCAATTTTGTTGATACTAGTCTTGCTGTTTTGGTGTTGTTTCCTCCAGATTGCTGAGGCTTATGGATCAAAGGTATCAAGGTATTGCTCATGGAGTTGGCCAATCCGAGATACTAGGACGAATTCATGTTGCTCCAATCAAGGTAGTATGTCTATTGTTTTTCTAGTATAAAACACTTCGTAATCTTCTTTTCCTTTTTGGTTGCTTTTATATGAAATTTGTCTGATAAGTTATCCTCATCATATGTCTCATTTATTTCAATTCTTTACTTGCTCATTATGCTTAATGTTGCATCCAACTTCATGGCTTCTCTTGTAGATTGGGGAGATATTTTATCCTTGCTCCTTCTTGGTTTTGGACTCTCCCAATATGGAGTTCCTCTTTGGATTGGATATGCTCCGTAAACACCAGGTAGCTTCATCTCTTTTTAATATTGTGACGCATTCCTCCATTTTTGTGCTTCACATTCATAACTCTGCTTAAACCTTACTGCCACATTTGTACAGTGTATTATTGACTTGAAGGATAATGTTCTTAGAGTTGGAGGAGGAGAAGTTTCAGTACCATTTTTGCAAGGTTGGTGACTTTATCATTATATTGTTGAAGTGTTGCAAATCTTCCAGATTATCACGCAATCATTGACGTCAATCTTTTCATGACTTTCCACAATTGAATTTCTTACCAAGTATTTACTCTTCTCAGAAAAGGACATCCCTTCTCGCTTCCTTGATGAAGAAAGGCACGCAAAACAAGCATCAAGCTCAGGGGCTGCTGTAAGTCCTTTTACATATCTGCTGCAACACACACACACAAATGTGTATATATATTTATATATATATCTGCTACAACACACACTGAACTTTTGTCTGATCCTTCAGGTGACAACTGGAACAACAAAGAATGCTAATGTGCCATCTGGAGGCCAGTCTTCCGGTTAGTAATTGGCATCTCACTATGTTGTCATGCATGTTTCGTGTTGCTTTTACTGCAGAAATTCATCTTAATGCAAGCATATAGCTTTTGAGTACATGTTCTGATTTCCGGCATTAGTTAGTTTTGACCTATATTACTTGGACTAGGGTTTGAGTATTGAGAATGGGTATGTACCCTACATGGGTTTGTCATTTCTTTCCAAGTTTTATCATGTCTTTAGAGGGTCCTTGGAGGGTGATATTCTTGTACTCATTTTTGAACATGCATGGAACACATAAGAAAAATGAGTGAGTCCTAGCAACATTGGTTGAGCTCTTGTTTCTTGAAAGAGGCTTTACGCAAGTCATTTGTAAGGGATTTGTATTACGATTCTGAATTTCTCTGGATGTTTTTTCTTCTTTGCTCCAGGAGGTGCACGAGGCGATGCAACACATGTATGTCTTCTCTAAACAATTCTTTGAGCTCCTTGCTAGCTTCTTTGCAGAATATTTTCTTTAAGCTGTATTCGATAACCCAAGGAATTTGGTTGGTTCAGTTCCTAATCTTTCGTTGTTATTCTGCAGAAACCTGAATTTGAAGCCAAAGTTGCAAAGCTTATTGAGTTGGGGTTTGCAAGAGAAATGGTGATAGAAGCTCTTAAATTATGTGATGGTAATGAAGAACAAGCTGCTGGGATTCTCTTTGGAGGCTGAAAATCACTTCCAATTTTCTTTCATTTCTTTTTAGAACTAATGTTCTGATTTCAGTCACCCAATTACAAACTTTTAACGCATTGAAATTCTATTTCATTCGAACTGTTCATACACAATTGCCATAAGTGTTGCAATTCAAAAGAAAGCTGAAATTACTCTTTAATTTCCTTAATTGAAATTTCCTTGTTTTTAGTTTAAACTGCAGATTCATCACGTACCTGAAATTTCATGCAGCAGTTATAGTGTTGCTTGATAGAGGTGTAAATTCACCAAAACAAAGCAGATATTTTCATTGCAATGCAAATTTAAACACCATCATTTAAGTAAATATCATTGAAAAAACTCATAAAAGAAACCTCGTAGCATGGTTTCCAGAAAATTCACTAAATCCCTCGCTGTCAAAATTTCACATGTAATACTCCCAGCAAATACCATATCCTGTTGATCTGTTTTTTCATTTACCCCCCGAGGATGACAGTTAAAAATCCATAATTCAAGAACAAAACTCCAATCAAATTACAAAGAACAGTCAAAACCTTTCAGCCAATCTAGCACTAACTTGTCTAAGTTTAGAGTAAACCTTACCAGCAGGTGAACCTAAAATGAGGCTACAAAGTGAATCCCTAGCAATCTTGATGTTAGCAAAAGATCCCAATATATGAATCTTAGTATCGGCAATGACGATCCTAGACTTGGTAGCGTTCTCAATAGCAAACTTCGTTTTACCGCCTTTTCCCGACAACCTTCCTATAGCACGAGACAAGTGTTCTCCTCTAAGTGTTTTCACATCCTTGATTTCAAATGACTCGACATATAACTCGTCTAATCTCAAAAGAGCAATGGCATCCGGAACATCGAAACCCAACATGAAAGCTTGGACAAAATCTGCACATTTTTGTAGGTTACTAATGTCGGGCGTGTCTTTTCGTGTTTTCAGTTCGACTTTACGAGCTTTGAGATTCATACGGATGTCGATCTTCATTTGTTCATAAACAGGAGTATAGATATCCATCCAGTATTTCTTGAGAGGTGAATACCTATGAGGTGGAACCGAAACCTTTCTGAATTGGACTCGACCATCTGACATCTCGTGTGCCTTAAGAGGCTCAAATTTTGGCTTTGGGGGTAAAGGATTTGACTCAGGTTTGGGCTCGGAAGGCACGGTTTCAATCTCCATGGTGGCTGGTGCTTCAGTAGACATCTTTCTGCTATTTCAATACAATCAATCTACTTGAAGCCTGAAAGAAAGCAAAATTACAACAAATTCCAAGTTATGATTGAAGTGCAAAAACTGAAAAATTCCCAACATGAAGAAATTATACTAGACATAAAAACAGCATTACATTTCTAAGATTTATGTTCGATGGGATCAAATTTTCTTACTTGAATATGTCAGAATCAATCAATAACATAAACGAGTAATCCCCAAAGCTAAACTAACCAACCCCAACTTAAATAATAACAAAAAAAAGGGCATAATTCAAGACATATTCATCACAAACTGTAGGAACAAATTTTGCATAGAACCCAAAAAAAAAAAAGAGAGAGAACTTCTGGAAACACGGATCTTATATACATGAATTCAGACTGATAAGAGTTGAAGAAAAGGAAGAGTAAAAGGTTGAAGTGACCTGGAGAAGAAGTTGGAAGAAACGGATGGTGGCTGGAGTGGATACTCAAAGGGTAATTTCGTCGTCAAAAAGCGAACAAAGGCGGTTAGGCACAGTTTGAAGTAGTTTCTATTTTTAAAACGAGAGAAGCCTCAAAATGAGCCTAACTCGAAGCAAAGATGGAGACGAGTAGCGTCAATGAGAAAGGCAGAGAAGAACGTTAAAACCTAAAACCCTTTGCCTGTGTTCTCCAGACATTGGGCTTTTAAGCAGACTGCACGCATCCTCATGAACTGTGGGCTACAAATCAAGCCATCTTTTAGTTATTGGAAAAAGGACTTCTATGGTGCAATTATAGTAATTTAATCTTGTGAGCATTTAATGGAAGGCAATTACAATATCAATATTTTTCATCCATTATAGATTTAATAATGAATTTACACATTTTCTCATTTCACAACATTTACACACTCCATCGTTTAATAAATTTAGTTGGCAACATTTACACATTCTATTAATATTTACACTAAATATATAAATATTGAGTACTAAATTTGTTATTATACTAACCATATTTAATGGAAAGCATTCACTTTGTGATTAATTATCTTTAGTTGTTCACTTTCAAATATGACACGGATTAAATTGCTTCAAATTTTTTTAGAGGTACTAATTTACTCAATATTAAAATTAAGATTGATCGAAGATGTGTTTTTTTACCAAAATTTTTATTACGCGTGTAGTTGTAATTTTAAAACAAAACGTTAAAATGTATTGTTAATCCCCACATATCGACAAATTTTGAGATTTAGTTCCTATGCTTAAAGAGCTACAAATTTTGTAATTTAAAAATCTCAATCCAATAATTAACATTATTAGTATTTTTTTATCAAAATTTATTAATTTAGTACGTTGATTAGATTGTTTCATATGATGTGATGCGAAATTGACAAATTTTGATAGAAACTATAAAAAACAAAGATAATTAGACTATGAGTTTTAAATAATAATAAATAATAGGAAAATTGAATTTTAACAGGGATTAAATCTTAAATTTTATTAAAGTACTGACACTAATAACATAGTTTAACCTAAAAATATTTGTAAGATACACAGGTTGTATTCGATTTGGGGTATGGGCCCAAGGTTGCAGGCTTAATTTGTCCAAAAGTGGATATATCTGACTCAACTATGGCTATCTTATACCACTAGGGTTTCTGCACTCCCAAAACCCCCCATTTCCTTTTTTCTCTTAATCAAAACCCCATTTTCCCTTTCTCAACTCTCAGGCACTTGGATGAGCAAATCCCACTTCCCGATTCAATGATCAAAGCTAGAAAGCTAGCAGCAAGCTCTTCACTTTATTAAGTATTTTCTGTAAGTACCATTTTCCTCACTCTGCCTCTCTTTCTCTCCCTCTATCACACGACCATAGTTTACAAGGATTTCTACTTTTTGTTTTGTATCAGAATAAGAATAGAATTTCTTCAGTCTGTTGTGTTTGAGAGAAAAGAGAGAACAAAAAAGTTTGAATATTTTTTAGTCATTTTATGGGGAAATCAGGAGGTAGAAAAAAGAAGGGTGGTTTAAATGCAAACCAGGTTTCAGTTGATAATAATTCTAGTAATAAAAATTCACATGTTAATGGCGGTGTTGACTTAGACTCTTCTGTGTTTTTGAAAAGAGCCAATGAGCTCAAAGAAGAAGGCAATGTCAAGTATCAAAACAAGGACTATATGGCTGCTCTTCAACTCTATGATAATGCTCTTAGGCTTATCCCCAAAACCCACCCTGACCGAGCTGTCTTTCACAGCAATAGAGCTGCTTGTTTGATGCAAATGAAACCCATTGATTATGATGCTGTTATTGCTGAGTGTAATATGGCAATCCAGGTTCAGCCGCTCTATGTTCGAGCCCTTCTTCGAAGGGCTCGAGCCTTTGAGGCTGTTGGAAAGTATGAAATGGCTATGCAGGATGTGCAACTTCTTTTGGGGGCTGAACCCAATAACAAGGATGCTTTGGAGATTGGCCGGAGATTAAGGACTGCATTGGGTCCTCGTCTTGAGGCTCAGCAAGACCTCCAGAGCCGGCCCTCTCCGGCTGCACTTGGGGCATCTGCTGTTCGTGGTGCACCAATTGCTGGCCTTGGGCCTTGCTTACCTGCTCGTCCAGTGCCTAAGAAGACATCGACATCACCTCCTCGAGGATCAGCTGTATCACCAAATAATAAGCTCGATAAGCACCAAATGAATGTGGCACCTGAAACTGGTTCCAAGAACAAGAACCAGTTGCCAAAGCTCGTGCTGAAGCCTTGCAGTGGTTCCTCAAAAGCAACCGATAATCCGAATAAGGATGGCCTGAGAGAAAAGTCTTTTTCCACTTCTATGCGTGGGCAGGTTCCTGAGGTTGCAATTGAATGGAGGCCTTTGAAACTTGTTTACGATCATGACATTAGGCTTTCTCAAATGCCGGTTAATTGCAGCTTCAAAGTGTTAAGAGAGATTGTGAGCAAACGTTTTCCTTCATCCAAGTCAGTTTTGATCAAATATAAGGATAATGATGGAGATTTGGTGACTATTACTTGCACAACAGAACTCAGATTGGCCGAGTCTTCTGTAGATGCTCTTGTTCCAATTGAGCCTGAAGCTGATAAAACTAGTGGATTCGGAACGTTGAGGTTGCACATTGTTGAGGTGAGTCCAGAGCAGGAGCCTCCACTACTGGAAGAAGAGGAGGAGAAGCCTTTGGAGAGCCAGGGAGCTAAGTCAGATGAAAGTGTGTCGCACTTGTCTCTTGGTGATTCTGTTTCAGAAGGTGTTGATGTGGAGATTGAAAAGACAGAGAAAGAAGCTTCAAAGGGGAAAATTGGGGCTACCGAAGATCCAGAGTGCAAGGAAGTGGAGATGGATGATTGGCTTTTTGAGTTTGCTCAGCTTTTCCGCACCCATGTTGGTATTGACCCGGATGCTCATATTGATTTGCATGAGCTTGGAATGGAGCACTGTTCAGAGGCTCTTGAGGAGACGGTTACGAGTGAGGAAGCTCAAATCCTCTTTGACAAAGCAGCTGCTAAGTTCCAGGAGGTGGCTGCTTTGGCTTTCTTTAATTGGGGAAATGTTCATATGTGTGCTGCAAGGAAACGGATTCCCTTAGATGAGTCTGCCGGGAAGGAGGTAGTGTCAGAGAAACTTCAAACAGCGTACGATTGGGTTCGTGAAAAGTATTCTTTGGCAAGAGAGAAGTATACTGAAGCACTCTTGATCAAGCCGGACTTTTATGAAGGGTTGCTAGCATTGGGACAGCAGCAATTTGAAATGGCTAAACTTAATTGGTCTTTTGCACTTGCAAAGAAAATAGACCTCTCAACATGGGATCCTGCGGAAACACTTCAACTTTTCAACAGTGCAGAGGAGATGATGAAAGACGCAACAGAAATGTGGGAGAAGTTGGAGCAGCAGAGAGTAAATGAGTTGAAGGATCCAAATTCAAGCAAGAAGGAAGAGTTGAAGAGAAAGAAGAAACTGGGAAGCGGTGCTGAAAATGAGCTCCCAGGAACAGGTAATCAGTATGAGCTTTCAGCCGAAGAAGTAGCAGAACAAGCAGCTGTGATGAGATCACAAATACATCTTTTCTGGGGCAACATGCTCTTCGAACGATCCCAAGTTGAATGCAAATTAGGAATGGATGGTTGGAAAAAGAATCTTGATACTGCCGTTGAACGCTTCAAGCTTGCCGGCGCATCTGAAGCTGACATTTCTACAGTTTTGAAGAATCATTGCTCAAATGGAGATGCAGTTGAAGGTGATGAAAAGAAGGTAGTTGGAGATGTGAATCAAATATCTGACAAGTAAATACAAAATTGGTATTTACCATAATCCATGTGATAGTTTTAGTGAATGAAAAGTGCATTTTTCCTCATCTACCTGCAAATGAACAATTGGGTCCTATATTGATGAGTGTTGTACTTGAAAGATTTTGGGTTTCGAGGTTATGTTTAATCTGACCCCTTTTTTTTCATTTCCTTGAATATTGTTTGGACACCATTGAGCCTTGCAATAAACTACTTCATTTGATTTCATGTAATTTGGCATGAACTGAAAGCATCTTCAATTTTTCTTGGTGAATATTACTTTAAGATTTGAGAAAGTAAGCAGTCAATTCAATTACAGGAGCTAGCAAATATGAACTAATTCATTATCTTGAACTTGTATGTACTGGATTTTCCGATAGGAAAGCTTTCATCGCAACGTTGACCTTCTCCTCTTTTGTTTTTATATCCTGGATAATCCCAGTAATGAAATGCAACTTCATCAAGCAACCTTAATCCAACTTCCTTAGCGAGCTTCTCAATTTCCCACATATTGAATGGATGTGCTGTTTTATGTGTTATATGAACTTCTCCATTCTCTGTCAGCATCTCAACTGCGTTGCTCAGAAACCCTTTCACCACTTTCTTATGGAGACTGAAAAAAAAACATTTATTACATTTTTCATACCCTTTGAATATATACGTAAATAGGTTAATTAAAGCTTACTCAATAACGTAAGGTGTGCTTTCACTCGAGAGGAAGAATCCTGCATGAGGAAAGTTGAAGACGATACGGTCGAACAAGTTCGACTTGAGCTTGGGATGTTGGCTCATAGTGCAGCAATCTACTTCATGGATAACTGTACATCCAAGCTCTTCAAGTCGAGACACGTTTGCCATTGCTTCATTGTACTTGTAATTTAACATCACTATCATTCACAGACTCAATATATACAATCAGTAAACATCAACATTGAACAACAGTGATAACATTCAGTCAAGCAGAACAGTAAAAAATTGAACCTACACCATTGAAACATATTATCAAAAGTTCCACGACAAACCTTTAGAATCTAGAGAAGTGGCGACCATGTTAACACCAGAACCTAGAGACGTGGCCAAACAGGCAGCAAAAGAGAAATTGCCCTCACCAACCAGCAGTATTTTATGACTGCTGCTATAATGTTTTATCCTTTTTTCTGCTTCCATTTCATTCCTTTGACATGCAGTTTTCCCAAATCCCATGTATTTATAAGAACTAGAGGCCTGGCCTTTCCATATCCTCCATTGAACCATGCCTTCAAACCCAAGACTTTATAGTTTTTCGAGGTTCATGTTTCCAAAGAATCTTTGCATCAATCATTACCTTAGTTTTGTCTAGTTTGTGTATGGAATGCAGAAGATCAAAGGCCAAAATTATGCCTTAGTTTCGTCTAGTTTGTGTATGGAATGCAGAAGATCAAAGGCCAAAATTAATTGCAGCATTATGATTCAAGATTAGTTTGTTTATTATCTGAAGTTAATTAATTGGCACATCAAACATGGGATTAAATTTAAAAATCTTCAACTCCTCCGCCATTAGTTGCCTTAAAACTTAGCCATTTTGATCAAATTTCAGCTTTCTCTCACACTTGTATTATGAAATCCAGTTCTTTTCTCTACCATTGCGAGCTCAGTGCTATTAGATTTGGGTCACTTGTAATTTTGTTTTATTCTAAAATGTAAAAGTTATTTCATAAATATATGAAAAGTTTTAAGAAAAATAAAAGAAGAGGCTTTACGAGGGAATGGTGGCATAGGAATTCTAATTTCAAAGCATATAGGGAATTAAACCCATTTTGTTAAGTATCTTGCAATAATCGGATACGCTTTGCCTCTGACTGCTTCTCACCAAATATTTGGCACCTTTGGGAAGATATGATTTTTCTTTTTTCCTCTTTTTCTTTAAATCCTCAAATTAATATTTCTAAATATGAATAGTTAAATAGAGTTGAATAATTAAAATTGTGATGCCAGTATATTTAATCTTAAAATTAATCTTGATTTGGTTTTTGAAAATATTTTTATTTTCATTTTCAAAAACAATTTTTATGTTACAATTTTGGCTGAATTGGGTATATAGTACTCTCTCTTTTTTGGTTAATTGGTTAAATAGGTCATTTTTTTGCAATATTTAAAAATAGGCCGATTTTGAAAATAAAATATAAAAAACACGTCCAGCTGAGCTCACTTTCATACTCACTATCCAAAAAAACAAAACCAAAATAACCTCTATTTTTTGTAGACTAAACGGATTAATTGTTTCATGATATGATAAAAAAAAAATCAAAACAAAAATGACTACTATGTTTTGAAAACAATTAAAGTGATTTGTGTAATAAACACTAATGATATGTTTAGTAAAATATTATTTTTACCCATTTTTTAATATATGGATTAGTAATAAATTAATTTAATTGGCAAAATTTTGCCACTCCAATAACTTATTTTTAGCAAAGAGATCTTAATTATTACTTATCTTTCTAATTTCAAATTTAAAATTGTGCTGATTATTTTTTATTTTATGTCTAACTATTGTAATATATATGTAATAAATAAAGATTTCTTTCTCGTATTATTACACAAGAGGCATAAATTGTATAACACCAAGTAAAAAAATAGATTTATTTTTAAAATTACAATTACTAATTTCTTAATACATTAAATCTTAGGTTACATTTTAGTCACTTATGTTTAAAATGTTATGTTTTAGTCGCTTACGTTATCAAATTGTAATATTTTAGTCATTGAGTCGTTAATTGTCGTTAATGGTAAACTGATGTGGCACGTTAAATCATCATTTTAAATAAAAATTTTAGGTTAAATTCTACAATTGGTTTCTATATATATATATATATATATATATTATTTATGTTCTTTAAACTTTCCTTTTTTTTTCTTTTTTTTTTTCATTCTCTTCTGTTTTTCTCTTTATTTTCCTCCCTTCTTCATTTCTTTTAACGTAGTTTTCCTATGTTTTTCATTTGTTAAAACTAGTTCACAAGCTCGCCTCACTCGAAAAAATTATTTTTTTAAAAAAATAAAAATATAGAGACTAGTTTTAACAAATGGAAAATATAGAAAAATTATGTTAAAAGAAATGGATAAGGGAGGAAAACATAGGTAGAAACAGAAGAGAATGGAAAATAAAGAAAAAAAAAAGTTAAAAGAATATAAAAGGAAAAAATTAAATTATTCAAAACGAAAAAAATATTGGGATCGATTGTATAAATTAACCTACAAATTTAGTTTGAAATGATTATTTAACGTGCCACGTCAGCTTACCATTACACTGTTAATGACAATTAACGGCTCGGTGACTAAAATGTTACAATGCGATAACGTAAATGATTAAAACATAACATTTCAAACATAAGTGACTAAAATGTAACATAAGATAAAAAAAGTAACTATTTTGGTAATTTACCCTTAATCAATTCGTTTTGTTATAAAAATAAATAACACAATTACAAATTATATTATGTAACAACCCGATTTTGGGGCTAGTCGAAACAGTGGTTTCGGGACCACTAATCCGAGGTTGAAGAAAATTATTTTGATGTTATTTTATGTGTTATAATATGATTATAATGATGCATGGAAATTTTGGTGCTTTAATATTAGCGATTGTATGCTTAATTGTGAAAAAGGACTAAATCGCATAAAATGCGAAAGTTTCATTTTACAAGCTAGGGGTGCCTAATAGCTATGGAATACTAAATTGGAGGTCATTAATGTGCAATTAGGCCAATGAAAGAGTGTTGGCCGACCATAGGGACAAGGGAGACAAGAGCATTAAATTGGTCAAAATTTTGGTGAAACTAGGTGACTAAAAATGAATAAAATAAGATAAAGAAAGAAGATATCATCTTTCACTATTCCCCTTCCTTCTTCCACCGAACTTTGAAGAGAAAATAGGGGTTTTTGGAGCTTAAACTTTCAGCCAAGCTATTCCCTAGCAAGTAAGTAATTTTAGAGGTCTTTCTCGACAATTTTTGTACTTTTGGAACCCCTAAAGCTTAAGCTAGCTAATGATGAGACTATTTTGCATAATGGTTGAAAGTTTAGGGACTTGCCATGAGAGTTTTCTTGTTGTTTGCTGAGTTTTTATGGAAGAAAATGAATGTTAGAAGGTTAAGGAATAACTTTTGTGAAAGGTGTTACCATGAAAACACCTAAATAGGGCTTATTTGTAAAGGTTGTAATTGTGTAATAAATGCATGAAATGATGGGTTTTATAAATTGTTGTAAGAGAAATAAATGCTCAGCTAGGCTTGTTTAATGAGAAAATGTGATGAAAAATGATTTACGAGCCTAGAGGCAAAATCGTAATTTTGCCAAAGTATAAGGGCAAAATGGTCATTTTTGCCTAAGTGGAAATTTTGAATTGCCATGAGTTATGTAGTAATTGAATGAGTGAATTTCATTATTATAGATCAATAAGAGCGCGGAAACAACCTTAACCGAGGAAAAGGCAAGGTTACGGACTAAACAGTCGATTAATACATTTTGCACCGATGTAAGTTTACGTGTAAACGATACATCTTTAATACTTATGTTGTTACCTATTGATGCATTATATGGTTGTAAATACTTATTGGTGGGATTGATTGAAAATAATAGATAATGAGTAATTCTCGAATAAACCTCGGAATAGAAATGAGAGTACGATAAATATCTGTAAATATGTAATTGTTGGTGGGCTGTGTGCGATACCACCGTAATTATCATTGTTGGTGAGCTGTGTGCGAAACCACCGGGTATCTAGTATTATTCCGAAGGGTTCATCAAGAAATATGTCTAAGTAAATATTTCGTGTGACTTTGTGGTGATGAGTGCCTGATAAATGTGCAAGAAAATGTGAGCATTATATATGTTATATGTTGGAAGGTGGTAAGAGATGAGATGAGTAATCATGATTATGAAAATGTGAATTGTTCTTACATAATATGTAATGTTTGTGATTGCTTATTATATGATATGATGCTTATTGTTAACATCTAGACTTACTAAGCTTAAAGCTTACTCCCTTTCTTTTCCCTTGTTTTATAGTGTCAAAGAGCCAGCTCGGGATACGAAGATAATCAAAAGATCACCCACACTATCAGTACATCTCGGTATAGTTAGATTTAGCATTTTGAATATGGCATGTATAGGGGCTAGACCTAGTGTAATGTCTTGTTGTTTTGGCCAAGTGTGTTGGCTCTTTTAAGGATGAACTCTTTTGTATATAGCCATAGTTGATGACTCATTATTATTAAAATATGAAAAGATGAGGTTATTCATGAATGTGTATGATGCATGATTGGGTTGCTTGGTTAAAGTATGCATGAATGGATTGAAGGTTGAATGTGATTGATGTTTGTATGAATTAGGGTGATAAAAAGAGCTGGGCAAATAGCCTTGTTCTTGTTCACACGGGTAGACACACGGGCGTGTGTCTAGGCTGTGTGTGACACACGGTCAGTCCCATGGGCATGTGGCTGGGCCTTCTGTCCTCTGCATGTTAGTGATGCAAGTCAGTGTCGACCACGGGCCAGACACACGGGCGTGTGACATACAATATGATGCAAGTTAGTGTTGACCACGTGTAACACCCCTTACCCGATACCGTTACCGGAGTCGAGCGTAAGGCATTACTAGACTTAACTACTAATTCGAGGCATAAAAATTTAAACTATCCATCTGCGTCATGTTGACTAAATTAACTATAACTCGAGTTACAAAACTCGAAATTGAGATCCGTAAATTTTTCTTGAAACTAGAATCATATATCTTCTTACTATAATTTTTTCAGGATTTTTCATGTATCAAATCAGTACAGTTTATTCATTAAAATTTCTCCTATTTCACTGTTTGATGGTTCTGACCTATCTTTACAAAAACTCAATTATCTCATTGTAAAAAATTCAAATAATGTTCTCATTTATTCAAATAAAAGTTATACTCATTAAGGATTCTAAGCATTTAAACTATGCTCCATGATTATTTTTGTACAATTTTTAATAATTTTTCCAATACAGAACAGGGGATCACGAAGTCATTCAGAACCAGTCTCACTAAAACTTAAATATCTCATAATATAAAATTCCTTTGCCTACTCTGTTTCTTTCATATAAAAATAGACACAATAATCTTTAATTCTATATCTTATTTACCTTCTAAATCCATTTCTCCTATTTTTGGTGATTTTTCAAAATCACATCACTGCAGCTAACTAAAAACTGTTTCATTGCAAAATATGGTTAACTAATTTATAACATCTAAACTCTAACCAAACTTATATATATACTAAAACTAAATCAAGCATAATCATCAAGCCAAAATATAAATTTCAAGATTAACAAGATGGACAAGCCATTTTCGCATGGCTATTACTTATATACATAGATACTCAATTCATATCTACCCTTTTTCTAATCTATACATGCTATATATTCGTAATTAACATAACCAAAATACCAAAATAAGCTGTCAATAGTGTGATAGTCCTGCTGACGATCCCTGAACTCATAACGAATCCAAAATCTATAAAACAGAAAACCGACAAGGAAACACAAAGTAAGCTATTTAAGCTTAGCAAGTTTTAAGCATTTTAACTCACATATACGCTTTAGCATGATTTAATAAATTATTTCATTTACAACTTCCTTGCCGAAGAGTCAAACATACTAAATAGATTTCATAACAACATTATATGCATGTATAAATATGTATATATCCATACATCACCTTCACATGATAAAATAACAGCATATGCCTCTTTTACTTACCAAATTCCTACTTACATTTCAAGCCACCATCAATCACAAGTTGTTATAATTAATACATACCTTTTGGGTCATTTACCTTTCCAACCTTAACCACCCGAGCATAACATATGATTGTATACTCGAACATTTTATTATCCTTATCAACATTAATAATACGAGTCTATTAAAAAGCATCAAACCTGTATATCTGTTACACGAATTTAGTAACGTATCGCACACATAGTGCCGTTACTTTAACGTTCCGCACACTTAGTGCCAAGATTCCGTAACGTACTGCATACTTAGTGCCGTTACTTTGAAAATTCGCACACATAGTGCCTTGTAACCGATTTCGCACACTTAGTGCTCGGTTATAAGCTCGCACACTCAGTGCCTTTCATAACCTGTCATTCATTCGAATGTACACATACATATACAAGATCCAATCCACAACTTCACATATAAACACATACACATAGATATAACTTTATTATTTTCTATCCAAGTCTATATCATATTCGGCCAAGACATTTTCATGTAACTAACCTTTCCTTTAGATATATTCATATCCTAGTTTAGTATCCCTCATATCCATTTGCATCATTAACATATAAATATCCAATTCATGCAATTAAATCCAACCTTCGAGCAACCTCACATTCAGCCAAATTATACAAAGTCCATACACATATTCGACAATGTGACATTTAACTTACTAAAATTCACATAAAATCTTCAATTGTATCACATATAATTAGTAACAAATATCAAGTTACTAATTTACCTTATCTTAAACAACCAATAAGCTTACACATACCTGAACATTGAGTTAATTTACCGAATTTAAATTCCACATCAGCAAGAATCTTTTTAAGCATACACTTATAATATAATTCACCGGCATAAAGCCTGCTAGGCATAAAGCCCGATTTTTCTTACCGGCACAAAGCCTGCTAGGCATAAAGCCCGAATATCATATTTTTAAAGTTGTCTCACAACCAATTCATATATCAAACTTTTCTTGTACTTCATAATCTTTGTTCGAACTTTCAAATATTAGAACTCAATCAAACCAAACTTAAACATATTAATTTTATAATTAATCACATTCGGCTAACTCAATACTAATTTTCCAATTTTCAAATCAGCATATTAATAATTAAAATATATAATTTACAATGTTTAATCGCTTAAAGACTTACCTCGGATATCGACGGACGACAAAACCAACTATTCAACTATTTTCGCTTTTCCCCGATCCAAGTCCGATTTACTTGGTTCTTGATCTAAACATATTCAAATTAAGCTCATTCAAACATATTTTCATTCAATTTAGTCCAGAAACACATAAATGAACATTTTGCACTTTAGCCCCTAATATTTCACCTTTTCTCAATTTAGTCCCCATTTCAAAACAACACAAAATACACAAAATTTCCTTAAACCCATGCTTGGCCGAATCTTCCATAGGTCCCTAGCAGCCATAAAATTCATTTATTTCACATTTTAATCCCTCAATTTACAAATTTCACAATTAAATCCTTAATATACATTTTTATCAAAAATCACTTAATTAACTATGATAATCTACCAACATTTATTTATTTTTCATCATCAAACAACAAAAACGTCAAGCTTTCAACAATGGCAAATCACAAAATCATCATCAAATCTGAAAATTAAAACATGGGCTAGCTAGTATACGAAGCAACGATCTCAAAAACGTAAAAATTATCAAAAATCGAGCAAAGAACATACCTAAATCAAGCATGAAATGGCCGAAAGTTTCAAAGCTTAAACTTTCTCTTCTTTCTCTTGGTTTCGGTCACTTGAGAATAGATGAACACTTTCTCTTTTATTTTTTTATTTCTTCATTCCATTATAATAAAATAACATATATTAAATTATATCACCATAACATAAAATATAATAAACAATTTCAAATCACTAATACATGCTCATCATGGCCGGCCACTATGTCCCTTTTTAGTCAAATTGCTACTTTAAACCTCCAATTTATAAAGACATCATCAATTCAGTACTTACACATTTAACCACCAAATTTTCTTTTTATGCGATTAAGCCCTTTTTCACAATTAAGCACCAAAGCGATCAAATTTTAATACGAAATTTTTACACACACCAATTCACACATAATAAGCATAGAAAATAATATTAAAATATTTTTTGGCTCGGATTCGTGGTCTCGAAACCACTGTTTTGACTAAGGTCTAAATCGAGTTGGTACACCACGGGTGGAGCACACGGGCGTGTCGAGGCCGTGTGAGGGACACGGGTCAAGGACATGAGCGTGTGTCTGGCCGTGTGAAAACCCTTGTAAGTTTAAATTGAAAATAATTCCACACGGGTGTGGAACACGGGCATGTGACATGCCGCACGGGCGTGTGGACTGTTTAGTGAAAATTTTCTAAGGTTTTCTAGAGGGCCTCAGAAGGGTTCGATTTGATCCCGACCCATTCTTAAAAGGAGGATTTAGGCCATATAGGCTTGTTTAAGAGGTATTATGAAAGGTTTTAAATTGGGAATATAAAGTCAGGTCTCAGAGTTGTATGTTTGTTTGCGTGTAAGTCTAGTAATGCCTCGTACCCTGTTCCGGCGTTAGATACGGGTAAGGGGTGTTACATATTAAGCCTATTATAATCGTCAACAAATGCTGAGTACATTAATAAGACATATGACATTACTAAGAAGAGAATGTAGGTTTGAACTTTAAATACAATATTGTTGGGAGGTGCAACCACAAACTTTTAACATGAACTATAAACGAAAATAAAAGATACTAGTTATCCTAGTTCGAATGGATTTTTGATTTATTATTATTTCCTCAGTCCTGTCAAGAGAATTACAATTTTTATATTAAAATTAGGGTAAACAACTATTTACTAAACTTTTATCGTATTTTTGTTTTGGTTATTCAATTATGAAAATTTTTAATTTAATCATTAAACTATCCAAATTCGTTTTTTGTCATTGTGCCATTAAGTCTGAAATCGCCAGATGACGTGATTGTTTATTTTTTGGATAAACTACATGAATGGTCCCCGATTATGAGTGTTTCTTTTTTATCACCTAATTATAAGAAAGAAATTTATTTAATCACTAAAGTTTTCAAAATTAAATTTTTTAATCACCATGCCGTTAAGTTGATAACAAATGTTTTGACGTGTAACAAATTTTTTCTTTCAATATTTATGTCCTATCAATTTAACTCTAATTCTAAAAGAATTAAGTTTAACCCTAAACCTTATTTGGCGCTAGAAGTTCTTTTTATATAATTTTTTATTTGATACTAATAAGAGTTAAGCTTGTTTGGCACCGGAAAACAGAAAAATTTATAGTAAAAATCCTTTCCAACAACTTATCATGATCTTTCTAGTGTTGGAGGAGCATCATTTAATCTAAAGCGTTAAAAAAAATTTACTAACAACTTACGATCTTTTTGGCACAAGAAACTAGAAGCTTTCAAGTTTTATTGCCATGAATAACACTGAGTAAAAGCATAAAAGAATAGCCAGAGAAAAAAAAAAAGACGAATAAAAGTATAAATATTGAAAGATTAAAGTCAACGTAAAACTTCCATTATTAACTTATCATCACAGTGACTACAAAAATTTAATTAAATAAAAAAATTTTAAATGACCAAAATATAAATACTCTTATAATTGAGTTACCTATTCGACCTTCAACTATTTCAGACTTAACAAAATCAAATTGAGATAATTTAATAATTAAGTTAAAAAATTTCGGAGATTGTTTATCCTAAAAGTTATAGAATAAAGTTTTGGTTGATAAATAAGTTATAATTTATGTATTTAATGCAAACATGAAAGTGAAGGCTACTGAGAGTAGGAGCAAAGCATATGTAAATGAAGGCTACAATCAGTTCATCTTTAAATTTCCAGGCCTTTTCATGGCGACATAATCGGACATAGACCAAATTTGTAAGTTTTGCTAGGATTACAGTTGAAATTACTGTCACCACCGAACCCATATTTGGTGCGGTACCCCGGGTAATCGGTGAAATTGAACGGCACCTCTTGGATAAGCCTCAGCCCAACGGCAGCCGCTAGTCCCTGCAAATTCCAGTCCCGAAAGAACCCATTCGATTTGTGGGTCACATGGATTTCGCCTCTCTCCTCAATCATCTCCCTTGCGTTCTTCAAAAACAAGCTTATCAGCAACTGATGCCGACTGCAACAATATAGAAAACCAGCAAGCAAATGGAATTAACATTAAGAGTTGGGAGCACCTTGGCCCAAAACCGTAAAATTTCAGTATTAGCTCCTTTTAAAAATACGAAATTGTAGATTAATGTAATGGTGAAATTTCACTTAATTATGACCTCTAAGAATAATTTCTGGCTTGGGAACTGTTTAGCTTACCGTTTCTGGGATTCGCCTGGTTCGTCTGAACAAAAACCAGCGTGCGGGAAGTTGAAAATGATTCGATCGAATTTAAAGGCTCCCAGGTAGCAGTGATTCGCTATTTCAGTTGCATCTATCCCATGCAAAACAATGCATCCTCTAACCCTTAGTTCATGTATGTTGGCTATTGCCTTCTTATAATTTCTGAACAAGAACCCTGCAAAATGTAATAACTAACAAATATTACACAATTCCAGTTTCAAACAGGACTTTCCTACTTATTTTCTTCTTACTTAACAATATCCGATAAATTTACATAAGGAATACGTATTTGTTACCTCTGGAGTCGAGAGAAGTGGCAATCATGTTTGCTGCAGAACCAAAAGCACGAGCCAAACTAGCAGAGAATGAAAAATCGCCTTCCCCCACCAACAGCATCCTTTGAGAACTGCAATAATGGCGTATCCATCTAATTTCCCCTGCTCCAACTAGTTGTCTTCCTCCCAAATTCTCCACGTTCACCACACATACACCAGAGTCCTGCCTGCTGTTGTCTCCCACGATATCAATGCAAGTAGTGCCCACATTTTGATGTAATCTAAAGATGGTATCCGTGTCGCTCTCACTGTCACATGAAGGATCATCCGACAGCTCCGGTGTGGAAATCAGTAGGGTACATTGCTCCTTTGGGTCCTCTAAATCTTCTGATCTTTCCACGCTTTGACGACTCCGCAATCTTTTAAAGGGGTAAAAAACTAAACCCACCAAACGTTTTTGAATGAAGGAGATTATTTGACCCATTGATCCTCAGTTTCTTCTTCACATGGCATTGAAGGAAACAGAGCGCCAATGGAATGCTGCCTGTGAGGAGCAATTTTGTGGGGTTTCTTAGTGAGTTAATAGCCGTCGTATCGAAGTTCAAAGCATTTGATGAGACGTTGGTTTTTCATTTTTCTTTTCTTTGAAAACTGGTGATGTGATGCTAGTGCCATTTCCCGAGAAAAAAAACTGATTTTCCTTGGGGGAACATAGCCATTATCACTTATACGTTGTGTAATACAATAAAATAAAACTAAAATGATTAATTCGATGCATTAGAAACATTGCTGTCATTCATGAAGTGCATATAGGTTCGGTGATCATAGGTAATAGACCCGATCATTGCAATTTCAAAACCAGAATTAGATCAAAGATCATTGTAAAATCCAGCCATCAACAGATAAATTAGATGATTAGCCACGCATTAAGCACATATGATCTTGATGTTTTTGATCATCAAAAGAAAGAAAGAAGTTAAGAGCAAGCAATCAATTAAATACCTTTGACTTTGAAGCGGGTTTTGGCATGGAATGTTGCAGATTAAATGCAGAAAAAGAAAAGGAGGGAGAGAGATTATTAAAGGGATTAATGCACTAATAGAATTGCAGAGAAATGGGGAGAAAGAAAGCATGGAGAAAGGAAGTAAAAGTCTTTATTGGAGAAAGGAAGTAAAAGTCTTTATGGTCAACAAACAAACTGAAGGAGAAGGAAAGCATTTCTCTCTATTGGGTTAATAATTTTCACCTAACGCTAAGTTATTCCAATTGTGGGGGGTAAATTTTAGTAAAGTATCAACTTTTCTTTTCTTTGTGTTTAAGCATCTGCTTCCTCCAATGATACTGATTTTGACACAAGGCCAGGAGTTGTACAATAAGCTCTTTGGGAAGTGCAGAGGGTAAGTCAGTTTTCGTCAACCAAATAAAAAATATTATTACAAAAATAGATGGCCTATACCAGGCAAATATCCAATAAATACAAAAAAAAATTAAAAATTACCGGAAAGGACAGGTTTCAAAAATATTGACCGGAAAGGACAATTTCCCCCAAAAACGCGCTGACGTGGACGCATTTTTGGGGTCACTTCCCGTCCACTTGCAATGTGAAAAATGAATTAAGTTTTTGGCCAGTAGTCTCCGGCAAAATAATTTTGAGGAGACGTTTCAGAACAAACCGTGGCCAAAAATGCTCCCACGTGGACGCTCTTTTGCTACAGTGGTCTCGAGAAAATTATTTTGAGGAGACGTTTCTGAACAAACAGTGGCCAAAAACGCTCCCACGTGGACGCTATTTTGCTACAGTGGTCTCCGGCAAAATTATTTTGAGGAGACGTTTCTGAACAAACAGTGGCCAAAAACGCTTCCAGCAGGGTGCACTGTTAGCAGGAGTACTGAAAAGCGCTTCCACGTGGACGCTCTTTTGCTACAGTGGTCTCCGGCAAAATTAGGCTATAAATCAGCCAAATGTCATTCTCAGTTGGCAGAAAGCAAATTCAGGCAAAAGAAAAAAAAAGTGAAAATGAGTGAACGTATTAATGCTGTTATTTACTACGATTGTGAAGTGCGTGACACCGAAAATGGTGTTGTTTTCTTATCGGAGAACACAGCGCGATTGAGTTTTAATCGGAACGTCGATTTGGTAGAACTTTGCAAAAGAATTAGGCGTAAAATATTCGGAACAACGTTAATGAAAGTTCAGTCTATTAAGTATAGATTTTGTGCTTCGGTTGATCCGGTGAGATATGACTCATTCGACATCAAAGGTCCTCGGAGCCTTGAGGCAATGGTGGAGACTCATCTTGCCAGTGGTTCATCCTATATCGAGGTATATGTAGAATTTTCATCTCCAAGTGATCTTTCTGCGACCTCAACATCTACTATCGTTCGAGGGGAATACACGACCCCAAGCCGGCACTCTGTAAGTGGGAGGCAAAACACAGAAGTGCCCGTGTGCGGTGGTAGTATGGAAAACATAACCCTTGCACGACACTCGGTTGGTGGATGGGACATGCATATTCGTCATTCGACGTCGGATGACAGAAATACGTATTGGGGGACGTCATCAACTTCTAGTGGATGGCAATCCACATATGATTGGGATCTTTACGAAAGATGTTTAAGGAGGGATGATATACTACCGACGACATCCACCAGCGAGGGGCCCTCGTTTGTTGCAGGTTATGGAGGATCGGACGATGAATCCGATGTGGATCCACCTCGGGAGCCAGGGCCTGACGGTGCAGAAGTTGGATTATTTTCTGAACCGGAGCCCGTTCCAATTGTACCTGAAGACGTTGAGGGCGGTTCAGACGAAGAAGAAGAAGATCCGCTATTCAGGGTATACTCACCTCCAGCGCACATGCATAATGTCGATCTATCTCAAGATGATGCATTGGAGTTTCCTGAACTACCACACCGGACGCGTGACCGTACAAATTCTTCGTTGGATTCGGACCAATTAGAAGTTGGTAACCAATTTTCCAACAAGAATACTTTTCTTGCTGCATTGAAACAATATAGCATCAGGAACGGGGTTAACTACACTATGGTTAAATCAAAGCTCGATAGGTACGAGGCGAAGTGTGCAGTGCAAGACGGCACATGTTCATGGAAAATCATGGCGTCGTTAAGGAAAAGGACAGGGATGTGGAAGGTGAAAAAGTACAAAGGTCTGCATACATGTCTTGCCGGTACAGTACCACTATGTGTTCAATGATTTTGAATAACACTAATATTATGTAATGTTGATTATTTAACGTACTTCGTTGACAGGTGTAACACAAGATCATCCGAGGATGGATTCAGACATGTTGGCTGATTTAATAATCCCGACGGTGAAGGCCGATCCCAAAACTACAGTGCCGGCCTTAATTGGCAATATTCGTAGCCAAATGGGGTACACGCCCTCTTACAGAAAGGCTTGGATAGCCAAGCAGAAAGCGTTGGAAAAGTTGCACGGTCGGTGGGACGCTTCATATAATAAAGTGTGGCAGTGGTGTCAGGTGTTGGAGACGTATGTCCCAGGCAGCACAACAGACCTTGAAACGGAACCGGCGTACTACAACGATCGTCTGCTCCGTGGATGCGCAGTGTTCAAGCGTCTGTTCTGGACATTTAAGCAGTGCTGAGATGCTTTTACATACTGCAAGCCATTGGTACAAATTGACGGTACCTTCATGTATGGTAGATATACGCATCGGCTATTGCTAGCTGTGGCACAAGACGGCTGTGGAAGAATCCTTCCGATTGCGTTCGCAATAACACCAGGGGAGTCAGCTGATGACTGGGACTTCTTCCTATCTAGGTTAAGGAGGTATGTCTGCCCTCAACCTGGCATATGCGTTATATCGGATCGGGGCCCTAGAATACTTGCGGCAATAGAACGACAGGGAAGCATGTGGCATCGCACACACCATCGATATTGCCTGAGGCATGTTTCATCCAACTACTATGGGCAACACCGATCTAAAAGACAGAAACGGCAAGTGACCGATATGGGTATGAAATATCTATTAATATAATTTCTTTTGAAATTTTCAATTTATTCGCAATTGAATAGTGGTATGTAATATTCGCTATCAACATATATTGGCAGGGTACGAGATCAATAAAGACCGTTTTCACGAGATGTTGGCCAGTTTGCGCGCAGATAACGCCGAAGGCGCAGAGTACCTGTGCAATATTCCTTTTGAACAGTGGACACAAGCATATGACGGCGGCCTACGATATGGTCATATGACCACAAACCTAGCCGAATGCATAAATTCTGTGCTAAAAGGAACCCGTCATCTGCCGATTACAGCGATTGTGCAGGAGACATATTTTCGTTTAGCGGCACTATTTCCGAAGAGAGCAGCGAGTTATCGAGGGCAGATGCAAGGAGGCCATGTATGGAGCCCGAAGGTCTTGCAAGAAATTAACCGTGGGAAGGCACGGGTGAACACCATGCACACAGTGTGTCACGACCGCGACAGCCTATGGTTTCGTGTCACAGAGTTTGACAGACCGAACCAAGGTATTGTTGGCGGGCATTATCATGATCTTTGATGCGACTGTGGGATATTTGATGCACTTCGTTACCCATGTGCTCATGTACTTGCGGCTTGTCATAATCTTCGTCTTGATCCCATGAGCTATGTCGACGAAGTCTACAAATTAGAAAACATGTACAACGTGTGGAGACACGTATTCCCACCAGTCCCAGATGAACGTAAGTGGCCATCGGTATCGCTTGCACCGTATAAGCTGTTGCCGGATAGAGAATTGAGGCACAAACCAAAAGGTCGACCTTCCTCGACTAGAATACGCAACAATATGCATATCCGAGAACCGACCAACCAAAGTCGGCGGTGCGGGTGGTGTAGGAACCCGGGCCATACATCTCGCTCGTGTCCAACTCGGAATAGTTGATCGTGTTCTTAGCTTGTTTGTCTCTTGCTGGCTATGTAATTTCTGTTTGTTTGGAGGAAAACGGTGAACTTTTGTACAATAACTCAAATTTATTAAATATAAAATAATTAAATTGAAAAAAATAAAAATTAAATATATTACAACTTCTTATTTATTAAAGAAAACAATTTCTATTTTATCAAAGAAAACTTCTTATTTATTAAATATATTACAACTAAATTACAAACAAATAAAAAATAAAGAAAACAATTTCTATTTTATTAAAGATATTAAAATTAAATTACAATAAAAAAATTAAACAACTATTATTTTATTAAATATATTAAAACTAAATTAAAAAAATATAAAATACAAAATAAAGAAAACTTCTTATTTATTAAATATATTAAAACTAAATTACAATAAAATAAAAAACAAAAAACAACTTCTTATTTTATTACATATATTAAAATTAAATTACAATAAAAAACTTAAACAATTTCTATTTTATTAAAGATATTAAAATTAAATTACAATAAAAAAATTAAACAACTATTATTTTATTAAATATGTTAAAACTAAATTAAAAAATATAAAATAAAAAATTAAGAAGACTTCTTATTTATTAAATATATTAAAACTAAATTACAATAAAATAAAAAATAAAAAACAACTTCTTATGTAACACCCCCAAACCCGGCCCACAAGTCCTGACCGGATCTGGTTATGTCACTGCGGAAACCGTTTGCAAAATCTTTGACTTTAGAGTAAAACTTGAAAATTTTATTAACTTTTGGAAACCACGTCTTTTCTTTCAAAATTATAAATAAAGCTTTGTTATTAAAAATAATCCATATTAAAACTTTAGTATAAAAATATATAAATACTTTGATTAAATAGGTTGCTAAAACTAAAATTATCTTCACATAATAATTTCTTTTAAGTAAACCATAATATCAAGTAATATCAAAAATAGTGATAACAAAAATAATAATAATAATAAGGCCCTTATTACAAAAATAATTAATCCAAGTACTCGATAATAAAACGCATAAAGAAAAGATTAAAAACGTCCTCTGCATGGGCCACCTTGTATCCACTCCAACCCGGTCCGATCATCCTGTCACCTGCGATGTTGGATAAATAATTGGGTGAGTCATACAGACTCAGTGTGTAATTAAAACCACTGATATCCACCCACATGGTAGCCACAAATCAACCCAATTATCAAATGCAACATATAAATATAATCATTTAGACATTACCACAATCTGGGCTCGGCCCACATTCAATCCACATTCAAGTACTGGGCTAGGCCCCTTTTCTCATTAATCCACTGATTACTGGGCTTGGCCAATTTCCTCGTATGTTCTCAAAACATACCAATCCACATGTCATATTGGGCTTGGCCCATTTCTATAGCATTTCATAATGGAACAATGCAACATGAAACCCAACCCAATCCTAAGGTCCATCCGCTACACACCCCCTTATCCAGCCTACCACACACCAGGGGACTATTGAGTCACCCTCTCCTTTTTCCTCCAAAAAGGCAACCAATGCCATCCACGATGTAGCGTATAGCTAACATCAAACCACGATGGAGCACACAGCAATCCATCAAGCCACGATATGGCATAAAGCCGATATCAATCAAGGTAACCACACGAACTAAATCGCAAAGATCCACAACGCGACCTCAGTCAGCGCCAATCCACGATGTAGCACAAAGCTGACATCAACCACGTACTCGAAGTACACCCGTACCTTCTTTCAAAAACCCACCCATGCACATGTAACATAATATGATGCTGAGATGATGCATGTGCATGATATTCACAAATATAAGCATGCTCACATATTTAAAATCAATTATCACATATTAGCCAATTTGCTACTAACCTGGTCGTCATCATACCCCTTTAGGGTATCCATTACACATATGGCACTGCATTCATTAGTAAACATATAGCACAACAGATATCATACAAACCCCGGAAACAATGGTCTAACTACACACCTTATAATCTGAAGCTCTAAACCCTCGATCCCGACGCTATCGTTTAGCGAGACTACCGCTATCTGCCTATAGCTCTCTCCTGCTGCTGGCCCACACCCCGGTGGCCAATCCCGAACAGCTGAAACGGACCTCTTCTTGAACTTCGGGATGGGAGCTTTCCCTTGCCCACTTTGATTGGCACTCGCATCCATCGACGATACTTAATCAGAACCACACGATTAATCAACGAAGTCATAATCTACTAATAACAAAACTAAATCACTTACTAACATCCTTACCGAAATGAACTTAGATCCCGAAACACCACTGACCTTAAGAAGTTTGCCTGAAAATCCCTACTATACCATTAATAGAGTCGGCTATATCAAAAATCCAAGGAAAATGCCCCTTTGGCCGAATACTTACCACCACTTACCGAATCTGACTACCAACGATTGAGGAGAAGAATCCGAAGAGATCCACACCACACCTAGAATTCGGCCAAGGTGCAAACTAATAAAAGAGGAGAAGTTTCGGCTACCAAGGAATTAAAAGAGAATTAATAAAAAGCAACCATTGATTAAATGGTCAAAGAAGAAATTGGCAAAGGTATATGCTGCTTGGGGGTTTTCGGTTTCAAGAAAGACAAATAGGGAATGTCACCTGAAGATTCGGCTAGCTATTAAAGCACCAAGGATTCGGCTTTGACTTATGGTGACCGAAAATATACTCTAGGCTCCTAAGGAAATTCGGCAAAGAATCCAAAAGAAAGCATAAAGAAGGCTGCCCATTTAAAAGAGAATTTCGGCACTAGACTTCCCCTATTTATAGCATTCGGCACTACTCCCACGTGAAGAAGCCAACATGCGGCCACCACCCATGGCCACTAATTCAATTTAAATTGAATTAAACCAATTCCCTTACTATTCTATCCATATTTTATCTCTTTATCACATCAAAACAAAAACCCAATAACAACCATTATCTAAATTAAACTAACTAAAATAATCCTATATTATCTAAAATAATAAAATAACAAAAGCCAACACCTACCTATCAGCCAAATTTAAAAATGAATAACCAACCTTAGTCTAATCCCATAATAATAATCTAATAATAATGCTAATATTATCCCTGTTCTTTTTTTTTTTTATCAATAAATAATAAAATAAAGAACCCATGTGCTTCACAAACTCCTCCAGCCGAATCGTACAAGAACTAAACAGCAGCAGCTTAATCTTTATCCCTTTGGAGCTCCCATGTGCCGTCCAATTAGCAAAAAGCCAAAGAGAAAAAAATAAAATCCAATTGCAGCCTCCAAGGTTCGAACACAGGACCCTTGCTGCTGCACGCCTCCCCCCCAATGCCCAGGCCACTCGGCCACTTTGATTTTTATGCCAAAAACCCCCATCATTTTATTTTAAACCCTTCCTACTTCAGCCCATCACAAGCAAAATATAAAACGCCAAAACTGCTGCTGCCCCTACTCGAACCAGCGCCCTTTCTCCCCCTTCAGCGCCTAAGTGGCGCATGAGAGCCACTTCGCCAAGCTATTTCTTGTGCCAAAAATTACCGAAAAATATACTTAAGGCCTCCCTTGGCCCGATTCCCCTCTATACACTAAAAATCCAAAATTTTCCAAAGTCTTCCCTTTTAATCCAAGCATTCTTAAACCTCTAAAACACATCCAAAAACACCCAAAAACCTTCCAACACTTGAATTATACCCGAATTGCCTAGCCCCTAAACCAGGGTGTTACATATTATTTTATTACATATATTAAAATTAAATTACAATAAAAAACTTAAACAATTCTATTTTATTAAAGATATTAAAATTAAATTACAATAAAAAAATTAAACAACTATTATTTTATTAAATATGTTAAAACTAAATTAAAAAAATAAAATAAAAAATAAAGAAAACTTCTTATTTATTAAATATATTAAAACTAAATTACAATAAAATAAAAAAAAAAAACAACTTCTTATTTTATTACATATATTAAAATTAAATTACAATAAAAAACTTAAACAATTTCTATTTTATTAAAGATATTAAAATTAATTACAATAAAAAAATTAAACAACTATTATTTTATTAAATATATTAAAACTAAATTAAAAAAATAAAAAATAAAAAATAAATTTTTTATTAAAAAATTCAAATTAAATTACATACAAAAAATAAACAACTTCTATTTTAGTGAAGATATTAAAATTAAATTACAAACACAAATAAAAAACAACTTTTTTATTCAAAAAATAAAAAAAATTATTACAATTTAAAAAATAAAAAAGCCCATCCTAATCAATGTTGATGCCGGTGGGAACCAGTGCCACAGGAGGGCGGTCGGCGGTTACGCGCTGGATTCCTCCTTCTTCTAGCTTCCGGCGGGGGTCGTGGAACCTCAGGCGGGGAATCGGGTTCCTCCGGCAGTGGGTCTGGTTCTGGGTGTTGCGATGATGACCCACCTTGATAAAATAATGACCCCGGAGGTGTTTGCATAAACCACGGCGGGGGTGACTGCATCCCGTACGGTGAAGGAGCTTGGTAGAAAGAACTGCTCCCCGACGGCGCCTCCTCTAATCCCACACCCGGCGTCGGCATCACGATCGGCTGGCTAACGGGAGTAGTCGGGAACAGACTCGAACCCGACCATGCATTCTAACCTGGAGTGGGACTAGGAAAAGGAAACATATATGGGTTAGGAGGATACATATAAGGGGCAGGGTACGCACCTGACATAAACTGTGGACGTTGTGATGTCGGTGTTGTCGGCTGAATTGATTGGCCCAGTGACTGTGTAGGCGCAGTTGCTGGGCCCAGTGACTGTGTAGGCACTGTTGCTGGCCCCGTCTCATCACCTCTTCTCCTTGGATGTAAAGGGGCCCGACGTTCCCTTCGCTCGCGAATTTGCCGTCGCCTCTCTTCATCCGACAACAACTACGGCTTGCCATGGATTCTAAACCATGGCATGTACTCTGGCACGCACGCTAACTCAGGAACGATGATCGGTTCCCGGTTAGGTAAAAAGTCATACCGGTTCTCCCACGTCTCGATATGACCTGACCAAAATCTTGGCCAATCCGTGTGCTGCTGCCGTAAGTCCACTGTGTGCTCATCATCGAGCACCTCAGGAGGCACGGGAATCGGTTGCCGGCATCCAAATTGCCGCAGCACCCGATCTGACTGGTGCATCTCCACAGTCGAGTTGGTGATTAGTGGGACCTTAACGTGCCAACTGTTCGGATTTTGGAGGAACTCCTCCGAAATTACTGCCCGAATTTCGGGATCCTCGTACGGTGTCCATTGAAACTATATTAACATTACCAAAATATTAGTTATATACATAATACTAGACACTACATACGAAATACTAAATTATAATAACGAAATTCGAAACTTACTTGTGATTCCGACTGTTGTTCCAATAGGAGCCGTATATCCTCAAGCGAGTTAGGTATTCCAACATGACTCGCCGAATGGTTCCACCTAATTAAATAAACTTTTAGCATGCAATTATACTATAAATCTACGAAATAATTGTAAAATATTATATTAAATTTACCTCGTTATCAGTGGGAATGAATATGGCTGGTCGAGTTGAGGACGTAAAAATGGAAATCGAAACCATGCCCATGACTACAGTAGTGATAGGCAACCTCCGATTTTTGCTTTACTCGGTCGCGTCGCCCCGCACATCTCCCGGTACAACCTCGATAGCACGGCAGACCCCCAACTCAATTCACCGGCTGCTCTGAAATCAACAAGTTTCAGGAGCCATCTCAGGTGGACGAGGTTTCTAGAGAGGTCCGGCATCAGATAACCTTCAATTATCTGAAGCATGTATGCTCGCGCATACCGTATTCTTTCTTCTTCGGTCGAACCTTCATTCGGCTGCGGGAATGCATCTCGTAACCAGGCCATATTAATCTGAGCTCCTTGAATTCTATCCGGAATGGCACCCAGAAGCTCGTAGCATACGACCATCCAATTGAGAGATGTTACGGACCCGGTGACTACCGACCCGTCCACCGGTAATCCCAACTGCAACTGCACATCTTCTAAGGTGATGGTACACTCTCCGCATGGCAGATGGAAAGTGTGCGTCTCGGGTCTCCACCTCTCTATCAACGCGCTGATCAAAGGCGGCTCCAACTTGAACCCCCGGCCTATCGTGGCCACGTGCCAAAAACCCGCTTCCCGCAGGTAATTCTCGATCAACAGCGATGGGGGACCAGGCATGTTGTGAATATAACATTCCAACACCCGATCTACAGACTGTTTAAAAAATTATAAAATTCAAAATTAATTAAAATTGCATAATTAAAAAAATTTAATAATATTGAAAAATTAACATTAAAACTTACCATTTTCATTTGCTCGACGGCAATGTGCTTGTTGTCTAGGCGACGTAATTCCCCGGCCATTGTAATCCGATAAAGAATTTTAAAATTTTCCAAAAAATAGATATATTAAAAAAATTATAAAGGGCTTTTTCGTAAATAGTAAAGGACTATTTTAAAATTTGAGCGTAAATTTCAAGGACTTTGGGAGAAACTTGAGAGAAAATTGAGAGAAAATTGAGAGAAAATTAAGAGAAAAATGAGAAAGGATTGAAGTGTGAAAAAAATAAAGGGTTGGGGGGTATTTATAGTTTTTTTTTTTACCGTTGGGGGCCCAACGGTCAAAAAAAAATTTGACCGTTGCACGGGCTAAAGCGCGTCCCAGAGGGCGCGCTTTTGTCCACCTCAGCAAAAGCGCGCCTACGTGGACGCGTTTTGCTGAGGTGGACAAAAGAGCTCCCTCCGGGATGCGCTTTAGCCCGTTTTCCCCCAAAATCGCGCTGACGTGGACGCGTTTTTAGGGGAAATTGTCCTTTCCGGTCAATATTTTTGAAACCTGTCCTTTCCGGTGATTTTTGATTTTTTTTTGTATTTATTGGATATTTGCCCGCCTATACCTAGATATAATAGAGGATAAAGGTTATTAATATTAATAAACCTATGGAAGAGGAAAAAAATGGGAAGGCCATTACATTATCCTTATTCCCCATTAGATGAGGAATTGGTTGAAAAATAGAGTATATATTAAGTTGACAGCAGAAATTAGTGAGTCGTAGGAATAAAAACATATATAGTACAAGACCACCCCATTAGATGAGAAGTTCAACCAACTCCCAAACAAACATATGAATGCTTTAATACTTGTAACCCTCAACAAACAAGCTCTCTGAAGCCAATCCACCCGCACTGCCTCCGCTGTATTTCCCCAGCGTGGCCTCCGAATTCGCTTTGCATCTCGATAAAAACGCTTCTTGCGCTTTCCCAACATTCGCCTTCTTCCCCGCCCATGTCTTGAGCGTGCTCTGTTGCAGGGCTCGCCCGAACGAGAACGACAGCGTCCATGGCTTCAACACTTCCAGTTTGTTCATCGCATCCAGATTCTGCGTCGCCTCTTCCTCGCTTTGGCCTCCTGATAAGAATACAATCCCCGGCACTGCCGGTGGAACGGTTCGGCGAAGTGCGGTTACTGTGTATTGCGCAATCACCTCTGGTGCCACCTGTGGTGAATCGGTACATGGTTTTTCAGACATCAGTATAATATAGGAATTTCATTGATCGTATATATGAGATAACATATGGGTTTTTACACTACCTTTGGGCTGTCAGAACCTGGAGTGACCATGTTGGGCTTCAAAAGGGTGCCCTCGAGTAAAACATGGTGATCATTCAGCGCCTTGTAAACAGCGGCAAGCACGGTTTCAGTGACAGCGGCACATTTTTTAATATCATGAGGGCCATCAGTTAGCACCTCAGGCTCAACAATGGGGACGAGCCCATTTTCCTGACAAATGATGGCATAACGAGCCAACCCCTGCGCGTTCTGCTGGATCGCCAACTCGGATGGCTCGTTGGGACCGATCTTGAGCACCGCACGCCATTTGGCGAAACGCGCACCAGCTTTATAGTATTGCTGACAACGCGCACCCAAGGAGTCGAACCCTTGAGTGGTGGTCTCGCCATTGGTGCCGGCTATCTCAACGGTGCCCTTATCGACCTTGATACCTGGAATGACATTGTTCTCTTCGAGGATTTCAACGAAGGGTTTCCCGTCAGATGTTTTCTGGTAAAGTGTTTCCTCGAAAAGAATGACACCGGAGAGGCAGGATAATGCGTTGGGAGAGGTGAAAAGGAGCTCGCGGAGGGCTTGGCGATTGGACTCGATGTTCTCGACGTTGATGCTCGAGAGACGCTTCCCGATGGTGCCTGTGCTCTCGTCCGCCGCCAAAATACCTTTGCCTGGCGTGGCGATATACTTGGCGTTCTTGATCAACTCCTCTGGGGGAAAATATACATATAGGGTTTAGTCAAAGCTAGGACTAACAAAATTATGCATAAAATAGCATATCTGTAATGAAAAATATGAACATTTATGGTACGGATCGATCAAGTGTTGTGGTCATTAAGGATTTTACATGCATGTCCCCAAATACAATGGAATAAAACATGCAGGAGAAGAAAATGAAAGCCAAGATCCAAAACGGGAGTTCACCTGCATACTTGCCAACAAAAGCCGACATGGTTCAAGGGTGGAGAGGAAGATATAATATGGATAATAACAAGAGGAAAATACGAAAGCAAATCCAAAGGGGTAGCACTCTTATATAGATGAGGTGGTAAGGGAATATGCATGCAGGAATCCATGAGATACCATGCATGAAGTAGGGTACACGTGTCAAAAGAATAGCCCATGGAAAATTATCATAGTGAGATAAAGTAACGAGTGATGGCATACCTGCCCAAGTGGCAGCTTAAATCCATGCATTATCCCGGGTTACAGTGTATGCAGTGGAATCGCAAATTGCTTATCCAATTGAAGCTGTTGTTTAGTTGGGGGAATCGGAGCAAACGAGAGATGGAAACTCAATTCCTCTATTTTAGCCACATCCTTAACAATTGGTCCAAACGCTCGGCCTCAACTTAACATGTTTGGCGACAACCTTCCTACTTATTATTTGATTTTGATATATCTGTCAGCTAACATAATTTCATTATGATTCTCCACTCCATTGAAATTATTTTTTTAGATAATTAAATGTTGAATTATTTTATCAGACTTATTTATTTAGAAAAAGAAATCAGTTTTAGCCTCAATTATTTATGTTGGAATTCTAAAATATTTAAATTCAACTCGCTTGAGCTAGAAAGGATGATTAGAAATGATGCATAGAAAGGAAGAAAAGTTTCTATTAAGATAACCAAAATAATATAGATAAAACTCTTGATTCCAATCATCAGTGCTCAATTCCTGGTAACCTCAAAATCTAATATGAAATTTCATTATATTGAAGTGAAAATGTGTGGTTTATAAATACACAACATATTGGGGAGGATGCTGAATCATTTATTAAGTTGGGACATCCTTCAGCCACCCCCTAGTACGATGGAAAAGATAAAAGCAAGTAGTTTTCTATGTCAGGGTTTTACTAGGTCAGCTCTTTCCAATTTTCTGGTATTTTAAGACTCATTTTCAAGCATTATCTCAACAGATGTTAAAGATACGTAAATGGCAACCCTAATAATGTTGTTCCGACACTTCATTTTTTTTTTTCTTTTGTACTACTTATATCTGACGCCTATTTCTGACATGTATTCAAACTTGGATATAAGGATATGACTCTCCCATGCTTGGAAAAACTGTAAAAGAATTGAACATCTCCGTGTCCGGCACATCCCCATAACCCAAGTTTGAGTAACAATGACAAAAAAAGAAATCAACCATGGGACTCTAGGTCTGATTTAAGTCAAAACTGTTTCAAAAATGATTAGGCGAAGCGCAAAATGTACTAAAGCATGCTCAGTTGAATCCTCCGGCTCACAGTAGTATCGTCAGGGGGAAGACTTTGAATTAGACTATTGAGAAGGGGGCACCAGTTGCAGGTCATCATCATCCGTTCCAAAATATCGGTCCCCGAACTCACCCATACCAGGGATAACACGGAATTCTTCGTTTAAACCAATATCAATCTCAGATGTCACAATCTTTACTCTTGGGAAGCTTTTGCACACCACATGTACACCCTGTGGTGCCTGGGGAATCAAGTGACATGATGGTAGAGCAAGACGATAAGTAAATCTAAACCAAATTTATTCAAGAGAAGAACCCCACAATATACTGAAAATTGTAACAGCTTGAAACAACAACTTACGGATATGAGATTGAGAAATATGATGTTGGATTCCGGTACACCCTTTCTTATAAGTAATGAAATAGCTTTGACAGCTGTATTGCCTATAAAATAGTTGCAATATGTAAAATCACTAGTCCTTGATGGATGAAACAGAAAAATATAATTGAATTTTCACAGGGTGCTTAAATACAAATTCCAGCTGTGCACAAAATTTTTAAACATGTTCAACCAAATGATGTTCAAAAATGGAATGGAATGATAAAACAAAATGGTTAACATGAAAACATGTTGCTATTGCAGAAGTTAATATCAACCATGAAAAGAAACAAACCCGTGCCGAGAATAGGATCCAGTAGCAGCACATGCCTTTCTGAGATGTCTTGTGGTAATTTTTCATAAATAAGCTACCCAATCGTAGGAGCAAGAAGGAAACATAGTGAGAAAGTAGGCAAATGATCACAAATTTTCATATCCGGAAGGTAGTTGAGTTTACAAACCTGCTGACCGTTGTCCTCACCTTCCCTATGAATAAGAATCTTGCCAATCTTGATCCCTTTGCAACATGCTCGCAAAGCATTCTCCATACTCTCACCACTAGCATTGGTTTCAAAAGGTCAGTAGCTAATGATTAGAAATAATCTGTGTGGAGTGCATTGAGATATAGTGTGAGTGTGTGATAGACAAGCAATATGTTAAATCATGATAGATTCAACTTGTATCAGAAAAGCAGCTGCACTCACTCCACCACCTCTGCTGTGGGTGTAGAACTATCTGAAATATTTCATTCAACTCCCCAAACCCATTTAACACGGTAAACTACAAGAGTATTAGTTTTAAGTTCACATGCCTAAGGCATACAAGTAGTTATGTTCTACCCTTATAAAATTACCACAGCGTCAAGCAATTTCCACCACTGTCACTGACACGTTCCGAAGAAAGGTCTATATAATACAAGTCATGGAATTATTGATCCAGATGTTTAAGACTTGAGACCAGAGTTGTACCTTCTAATAACTGATACACCGCATAACCTCTTACAGAAATCCACACCAGTATATACAGACCCTGCATTAACAATAGCACCAATATGAATAATTTATGACTAACTAGCACTGTCTAAGCAAATGAAAATTAGCCATTATGACAGAACATTACAGAATCAACTTGCAACTTTCAGAGTATAAACTCTATTACAAAACCCAATTGCAGAGAACATTTCAACCAGACAATGTCAGATTAGAAATCTTCACAACTAGATATAACATGCATAACATTAATGAAGTTTAAGGATAAAACCATACTCAAAGTTTCCATAACCTTAAGAAAACTTTACCGGATGCCCAGGACTAGAAGAAGTAACACCAGCTTACCAGTTGGACTGATCACCTGCTTTTCTGTAAATGGCAGATGTCCCAGCCCATGTTCAACAACCTGGAAAAATCTTCAATAAGTGAGAAACCCAAGGGAGCTTTTGTTGAATTACATTACCATGAAAGAAAACCAGAAGACAAATGAATTGCATAAAAGTCAAAGAATACCCACCAGACGAATCAACCTATCAGCATAAAAAACAAAGTCATGTTTCGTTGTTTGAGAATCACGAATGAGGGTATGCATGCCTCGTATCTGCATAAATCAAAACTATTTTCTTTTAACAAATGTATATTTATCTTCTTTGACAAACTATTTGGAGCTCAATACATGCAGGAAAAATATTACATCACCTTTGGTTAATAGCAGAAAATAAAAAATTATATACCTGAAAAGTTGATTGAATGACATATAGGTTTGGGTAGATTTTACAGAGATCATGCTGGCCAAGCTTTGTCCTAATATGTTGCACAATCAAATCAATTGCTACATGATTATCCCCTCCGCGGGGAATGATAATATCTGCATACTTCTTTGTTGGAAGTATAAAGTCATCGAAAGCGGACTTCACAAATTTTGAGTACTGCATTAAAAATTAATTGCATTCTAATATAAGCTAAAAAGAAGCCCTTCCCAAAGAAGAGAAACTGGAAACATTAGTGATAATAGAAAGGATTATTGCATTGAACAACAGCTGGAAACACTTTTAGAAGCTTATGTAAAGCGCCATTTCTATTGTTTTATGCCAGAGACAGACAAACAACGAGATTGTGGTGCCCAGTTACTTTAAAACAAAAATTTGTCAGTGTAAATAGTTGAGCAAATGTAGACCTGATCAAGGACAACACCAATATCTCTGCCCTTCTCAACAGTGTCACGCCTTATTCTTCTTGCCAATCGTACATCAGCATCTGCACTGAAAAGTTTCAATGTGAAGTAACAGCCCAACTCAGTAACACCAACAAAACAACCCAAATGATATGTCCCCTACTATACACAAGTTATTCACTTAAAATTTTCAGAAATAAATAATAAATCAACAAAAGGTTGTTGTTTCCTCAGCAACTGGGATCTATAGATCTTTCAAGGGAAGAACACTGATGTTGGAGGCTAAGAAAACTATACTACAATCAACAATATCATAGAACTGCTTCTTTGTCTAGAACTAAATAAATATAGAATTTAGGCAGTGAAAATTTTTAATTCCAGATATATGAAGCACACAAACAAACGTCATCAGCCAAATAGTAGAGATAAAAGTTTAATTCAATAACCTGTATCAACAAATATTTTCATGTTCATCAACTCTCGGACGCGAGGGTCATGAAAAATGAGTATCCCTTCCAAGATTATAACATCCGAAGGATTAACCTGCAGAAAGTTTTGTCGCTGTGAGAGTTTCTGGACATCCGAAAACAAGAAATATGAATTGAAATTCCATTTCCAAAGTTCCTTTGCTATAGAAAATTTTACAAAAGGGGATGTGGAAAGACATATATACCATTTATAAGGAATTATTAGAGAATGTTAAGAGCTTGGACATTGTACATACAAAACAGTTATAACTGAATTCTAGATACTTAAGGCAAAAGATTTATCAAAAAGTGGTTTCATTGTGTACCATGTTGAAGATATTAATTTTGAGCGAACCTTGAACCAAAAAGCACCCAAGTACAAGATGTAATAAATGTGGGATCCATTACATAATAACAAGCATTCTGAACATTCTGAGAACATACCCTTCTTGCCGGAAAAACACTGTTCTTATAACTCTTGAAATCATAATTAGGAATATCTACGGCTTGACCATGCCTCAAGTTCTCCATAGAATCTAATAATTTCTCTGTATCAAATGAATCTGCAGAAAATAACAACATTGTATCAATAAAATTCAAAGCAAACATAAAGTGGAACACAAACAGCATGCAGGTAAATTACAGTCATACATTTTGCTAAGGACAATCGATGCAGACATGCCTTTTTTCGATTTTCTGATGAACAATACTCGAATGCTCTCAGAACATATCAAATACTTCAAAATTTAGCACAAGTGAAATATATCAAGCACTTAGAAATTCAGAATATAAGGAAAATAATTTCTGAGAGCTCCATTACCGAAATAATACATAGAAAACATTTTGTAAACAATTATTTTGAGATGAAAGATTGATACCACTAGTTTTAGTCAATCAATAAGCAGATCAAATCAGCAGATCATAGTGTTCTAGATATTTTTGATCTCTGTTTGTAGAACTATTCTCACCAGGATGGTCAAAGTTGTATTCATGAACTGTTGCAAGTTCCTCTTCAGTGAGTTCGTGATAAAAGGAATCCTGGCACATTGTTCATGTTAAAAGTTTAACCAATGGGTGACCAATTGTTTCTAGCAGTACAGAAAAAGAGAGGTAAGAGAAAGAGATCAGATCAAAATGTTGAACACTTTTCTTCAGCAAGTGATGTTTAATTGATAAATGCCACCTCTCTCTCCCTTCTTTGTTTGAATAATTGACAACAGTTATGTTATCTACTGAATGCAGAGCCAATTTAATGACGGAGAACAGAACCAATAGAATGCCAAAACTATTCATTATTCAGAGACCCTAGTTTAGAAAGGATTTGAGAAGAAATAGGCTTCAAAACAGGCAGCAAGGTATTCAAACACTCGATAAAGCTTCAATTATTCAACATTGGAAGTTCATGGAAATTACAATTTACATTGAAAATTCCTTTCCTAAGTAATCCTTAAAAAAAATCTGCATTGGGAACTTAGAACATTTACCTGATTAACTAATACTACACGCTGATCATGAAGTTGCTGAATAATCATGTCGCAGACTGTAGTCTTACCAGATGCTGCTCCCCCAGCAACTCCTAACCCAAAAAACAATAGCCACAGTTAGATAATAAGATGATTAGAAAGACAAAGCTCATAACAAAGTTGTAAGGAAGCAAACACAATAACCAAACTAGTATGAAATAACTATTAGTTCAGTCCTTTATGTAGTTTTTAAACTATAACTCACACAAATTGAATAAAAGAACCTTATAGTCTTATACATCACTATTATTAACAAGGCTCGTATCTCAAGCACAATAAATCAAAAACAACCAGTACTCGGTAGAATATTATACTATGGCAATGCTAAAATTCTTCCTCGAAAATAAATAATGAGCTGGATGTCCATCAAGTTGTTATCAGAATTCTTATCCAAACTTATTCGCACCAACTACTTTTGATCATTATGGCATCTAGAAGATGGCATGAATGGTAACAATTGCCATGTTCAAACTTACCAATAATAAAAGGCTGTTTATGCACATTTTCAATAGCCAATGTGGTTGTAGGCTTCTCGATATTGTTTAACTTCGAACCATCCATATGGAACCCAGAAAAATGGAACCCTGACGAGCCCTCTATCATATCCTCAACTGATCTAGAATCCATATGCTTGACCTACAAATAAAACTTACAAGTAAGAAAACAAATACATGAGATTAGAAATAAGATAGAAGCTAAATCCAAGTATCCAACAGATATGCTAGACTCTGGCTTGATTGAATTGAGTCTCAGTCCATTTTCATTTCTTTTCCAAGAAGCAAGAAACATTCACAGATACAACAATCCCTATCCCATTCATACAATCTTCAAAGGAAAGTAATGTTTTTCCCCCTTATTACCAATTCCCATAAAAGATATCCCACCTTTGATTTTACATATTACAAGTTCAACAAACAAACATAAGATAAAACAATAAGGCACATTGCAATCCCATTACAGACATTCATTAAGAAGCAGAATCATTGTAAAGAAAACCCAAGTTGCTTCCTTTATTTCTCGGTTTTTCCACATTATCAATCATCCTAAGCTGATTGCTACAAACAATCGTAACCAGTCATACGTTCACAAAAACACTGTAATGCAAAGCACTGGCTTTTTGCTATGCCACACCAATCAAATCTCTCATACAATAAAATAGAACTATATTCAATAGATATAAAGTGAAACCAACATATAGAAAAAAGAGAGTTTAGCTCCCAATCAACATAATACTTAATCCAAAATGTGGAACTAAATTCTATATAATCCCTACAAAATCACAGATGATCACCACTCACTATTTTGAAAGAATTATAAATACCCAGATAAAAAATAACAAATTAACTACAAAGAGAAAATCAATTTCAGATTCAGTTCAGCAAAGATTATTAGTTATTTCCCAGATCACTGAATGCAGAGAAAAGAAAACACAACGTTAAAAAATAAAATCAGTAATGAAAACGAGGATTATTAATTAAAAGTACCTGATTTAATGAATGATTAACCAGAGAAGGAGAGAGGTGGGTGATACGGACAGGATTGATTGTTTGATTTAGAATTTTTATTGAGTTTATTATATTTAAGAATTTAAGACCCAAAGATCTATTTTTTAAACGAAAGGCAAAATAGGATTTTATTTGGGATGTATTGTACTCTTCTATCATATATCATATATTCCCTCTTTCTAATTTAGGATTTTTTATTTTTTACTATATTATATTTTTCAAATGAAAAATCTACATGAGAATCTTGTTTTTTTACATTACTAATATATGAAAATTAATTACGAAAATAGAATGGAAATAATATTAATTATAAGAATGGATCATTTTAAATACTAACCGTTGATATTGTGTCAATTTATTAGGCCACACCACTTCAAAAAATATTATTCTTATGACTAAATAGTTATAATGAAATTAAAAATATTTTTTTTAAACTGGTGGACGATACTGAAATTTTATAGGTATTTATTATTTTTTTTTCCTTTTATTTTGTATGCATATTTACGAATATTTACGAATATAATATGAAATTTTAATATTTGGGTTTTTAGATATGATATGTGATTTATAATAAAGTTTTAAATTAATATGGTATAATTTATTTTAATAGCAATTGATATTTATTTTTTATTTTTAATTTATTTTATAGATTTAATGTAAAAAGATAAATATCAATTCTTCGTATACGTCTATTTCGATGGGATAATTTGTCATACGAAAGTTAATTGTATATTTGAATTGCGTCATCAAATAGGAATAAGATTTAATAAGAAAGTAAAACTTGAAGAAACCAAAGAAAATATTGTTGCAAAAATCACTCGATATCATGGGAAGAGGATGTCTAGACTATTTTACAAATTTTCACTTTCATCAAATCTGTGCAAATATAGAGAAATGCAACTTGTAGAGGACGATGACGTAGAGACTATGATCACACTATATTGCTCCACTGGTAACGTTGAATCGATTAAGTTGCTCGCTGAGTAGGCGGATGTTGAGCTAGTACAAAATGACACTCCACTAAATTAACAATATAGAGTTCATGACTAGACCTGATCATGGATCGAGACATCCACCCAAGCAACCTGCCTAAAAAGTGGGAGGGTTTGAGCAAAAATATAGGCTCGAAAAATGGGCTTAGACAAAAATAGACCCATTCTTTAAACGGGCCAAGCCTCGAGTGGGATTTTTTGGTCTCGACCTAGCTCGACCCAAATTAGCCTAAACTTTCTTTTCTCTTGTTGTTTTACTGTTATTTTGTTGTCATTTTGCTATTACATTACTACTATTTGTTTTATATTGTTTGAATATTATATAACTCTTGTTTTATTATTAATTTTGCTACTAATTTAGAGGCATTTGCTTGTTAAGTTGGAACTATCTTAGTGTTATTTAAATATAAATATTTTTTAATGTATTTTCAATTTACCGAGAAACATTTATTTTAATGTTTTTAGTGTATTTGATGTATTATATTTTTAAAAATTTGTTTTTATATGAAAACTTTAAAACAAACGATCTGGGTCGGGCTCGAGCTTAACATTTTTAATATGGGTCGAGCTTGGACAGAATTTTAGGCCCATTTTCGGGTTGGGTTTAGTGTTTTTTATTAAATAAATTTTATTTGTGTAACCTTTATTCAACCAGAATTCTTTTATCTCTCCTTATAAATAAATTACACTGATAGAGCTATTTATACACAAGTTTTAAATTTCGTTATTATATTAAAAGTAGTTTGAGTTTATTTTCTTAGAATAAATTTCATTTTCTGGGAATATGATTTCCACCGGTTTCTATTGAGAGAATTGAAAGTAATAAAATTGTTTCTTATTTTGTGTTTGGTTCGTGTTGCTCGAGCCCATACTTGAAATAATTTGTGGTACATGGATAATAGAGAAGATCATTTGATTGAAAGTAGAGAACAATTCAACTCCATATCGCACAAAGCATATGTATTTTTTTATGAAAAAGTTTATTGCTATAAATATCACAAAGCGACTCAGTTTTCAAAAAATTTAAACTTCCACTGTAACTGAAAATTATTTTCTTAACCGAGTTTTTTCAACAATTGGTATCAGAGTCATATTGAGCTATATTTTTGTATAAATAGATATCGAATTCTCTTTTCTTCATGTTTGATTATTTTTTATAAGATGTAATATTCTTTGATTATATGTATTTTTTGAGATTATGTATGTGAATCAATATATTTTATTATTTTATTATAGATATGATAAAATAATTTTACCAAAATTGTTATTCCTAAAAATCAAATTAAGTGCAATTTTAAGTTTTAATAAAATTTAAAAATTTTATTAAAATAATACTAAAAAAATAATTAAATACAAAAAAAGGGGTGTGAAACAAATTAATTACAAAAATGAGATGTTTGCTAATGTATATTAATGATGCCAACCAGGCGTCACTACCTTACTTTTTCCCCAATCATCATGCAATCATACTGTTTTAAAAAAATTAATATTTTTTATTGGTGTTGTATGCAATGGATAATTTTTTTTTTTTTGGTGTTGGCTGATGCACCAACAACATCACTTTAATTTAAAAAAAAAGCCTGCTAAGAAAAGAGAGGGAAAAGAAAAGAAAAGAAAAGAAAGCTGAAAAAAAAGTTGTTGGGGCCACCTGACACCCTTGTGTCCAACATGGTCAATTAGTCACAGGCTCCCCCACCCCCATCAATCTCGAAATTGAGGAAAAAAAATCTGTATTTTTTTTGTTTTGGCTGTTGAAATTTTGGAAGGAAAAGTATGTTTGTATTGAAGTTTTACGGATAAAATGGTATGTTTTTATTATTTGTTATAATAATTTGTATATTATATATGTTTATATTTCAATTTATTGTTAATTTCTTTTATTGTAGTTGGTTGTTGGAATTTTGGGAGGAAAAATTTGTTTGTGTTGGAATTCTAGGGAGAAAGTGTAATAGTTTTAAGATATGTTTATATTGTTTGTAATAATAATTTGTATATTATATATTTTGATTTTAAATTATTGTTAAATTTTAGGTTTAATATTTAAGATTATATTTTTATTTGTAAAGATTATATTTGTATTTGAGTTTTAGGAATAGATTACCATATGTATTTTTAGTTTGTAATAATAATTTGTATATTATAATTTTACTTAATATTTAGATTTAATGTTTAAGATTATATTTTAGTTTGTAAACAAATTTGTTTGTGTTTGAGTTTTTTGGAGAAGAAAAGTTGATTTGTGTTGGAGTTTTTTTTTTTTTTTTTTTTATGTTTGTAATTTATATTTCACTAGATTAGTTATGTTTATATTTATATTTTTAATAAAGATACTTAAAATTCAGTAGCAAAATATGTGTTACAGTAATTTATTTTAATTATTCTTTTGTTTAGTTGGTGATTAATATTTTTATTATGTGAATATTTCAAGAAAATTGGTTGAGGTGAATGTTATTACATAGAAGCATTTATGTTTTAAAATGATATGTTTATTCAATTTTATTTGTGCATATATCAAAACGAGTTCTTTGATTATAATAACTGATCACACAACCATGATGATTAATGTGCCGGTAAAAAAAATTGTTACTTGCTATTCATGGGTATATTTATAAAGTTTCACATCATTATTTTTTTAATTGGCATATTTAACTAATACGCTAAATTATTATGGATGGGATGAGTATTGCGTCTTAAAAGCGCGTGATGGTCCGAGCTACCAGCTGAACGAACTTATTTTGCCCTATTTGAATGTTGTGGGATTTGGCACAACAACTTTGAGTAGGATGTTTGAGCTAAGGGTTGACTTAATATCCACCTTGGTTGAGCGATGGTGCGTGGAGACCCATACATTTCATTTTCCATGTGGGGAATGCACCATCACCTTAGAAGACGTTGCTTTGCAACTCGGGCTCCCAGTTAATGGTGTTGCGGTCACGGGTTCAAGTAAAGTGATCGAACCTGTGTCGCTCTGCTATTAGTTGCTTGGACGATCACCAAACGATGGTGGTGCTAAGTTTACTAATTTGAAAATTTCTTGGTTAAAGCACAATTTCAAAACCTTATCAAGTAGTGCTTCTGAGTGGGAGAAGATGTCCGTTGTTGGGGCGTATATATTGAAACTGATAGGGGTACTCATGCCGAACACAAATAATAAAGTCCACCTGATGTGCTTTCCTCTGTTGGTTGATTTTCAAGTTACTTGTTCGTACAATTGGGGTTTAACAGTATTAGCAACTTTGTACCGTGAGCTTTTTGAGGAGATAAAACACAATACACAAGATATGGGCGGGTGTCTGATACTGCTGCAGTATTGGGCATTGTACCAAATGCCATTTCTAGCATCACCGAGTCACCAACAATATGTTTCCCCACTTGTAAATAGGTTAAAATTTTTAAAAATTTGATTAATAATTTTATGAAAATGTTATCTAACAAGTTTGCTTATTGTTCAGATGGTTTATTTATCCAGGGATCAGGAAGCCCAAAACCCTCGTTGTCTACAGACAAATGATTAAGGCATACGCAGAGGAGGAGGTAAAATTTTTTCAAAATAAAATTATATTCATGTCATGTAATTATTTTAGTTATGTTATTTTACTTATGTCATTATAACCATCTTATCAAATATGCAGTTCATGTGGATTTCATATGTTGTGCCGGACGTTGAGGGTGTAATTACCCAATCGACTTACCACCATTCACACGTGTGGTGCATTAATGCACCCGTGTTGGAAATTTCAACTGTTGAGTGATACAACAAGGATCGAGTTCTATGATAATTCGAGAGTAAGCAAAATGTTATGGACGTTCTAATGAATTTTGAAAATGTCCACGACATTAGTAAAAGGGGAAAGGATGCAAATAATTGGCCATTGGAGCAACAAAAATGGATTGTAATGTTGAACGCCCGAATGGATAGGAGGCCTTGGTTGGAGTCTTGTATGGGGGATTTCACGCCCTCAGTCCACTACCAACGTTGGTACATGGAGAACGAGTTGCCATATTTGTTTGGTGGCCAGTTGATGATAGTCCCTAAACACATGCACCCACGAGGGCATCAACAAAGTAGACCGAGTTGATCTCTTTTGGATCTGATGCCTAAGTGTAGTATTTTATTCAATATAAACTTGTAATTTTTCAAATAGATTGGTTAATAAAACAAATTCATTGGTTACGATTAATATACTTTGTATTATTGTCCTCAAATGGTTTTTGCACACAAAGCAAAATGGAAGCAAATGTTGCACATTCGTTGTCTAATGTTTAACTAATACTAAGTGATACTACGTGCTTGGATCGTAATACGAAAAGACAACTTGTATTAGTAGATGAACCCAAACATGTCCTTAGTCTAATCGAAAAAGAGTAAACCGATTAAAAGACTAATATGTCGTCTATCAAGTCCACATGGGGGGATGCTGTGTCTTGGGCATCGGAGCGGATGACTCCCAGAAGATAGAAACATAGATGTGACTGACTGGACTGACTGTACATTGGACAGGACTCAAGTAGAATAGATTCTGAATTTTTTTATGTATTTATTCACTTGTGACGTTCATAGTGTGGCATTCCTAAATCCTGAGTAGATGGCGGACTATGAATGCGTGACTCGTACACTTTGATGTAAGAAAAAGCCTAAGTTTAAATAGAAAATGAACCAAAAGCTGATACATTGGGTGTACGACTTCTGCAGTGTATAGTGTCATTCACAATAGTGGAATTCAAAACCCAAAACATGGGTAAATGATATCCTCTCATTGGCATTACATGATTAATAAAAAGTAAATGTGACCATGGTTCGTCCATCTTTGTGATGGATGACTTGATCACTATTTGATAGTGATTTAATTTTCATGAAGGAAGGTGTAAAATAGGATCATATTGGGAAAACATATATCATTTCAAAGAGATCAAGGATATCCTATGAGGGTAACACACTTATGACAAGGTCATTGTGTATTAGCCCGTTTTTAGTGAAATTAGAAAAGTGGTTTCGAGACCACAAATTCGACGAGTAAATTATTATTTTAATGTCTATGGGATGTTAGTAGGGTTGTATTAAAATTTTGTTAAGAAATTTTAACGTTTGCATGCTTAATTATGTAAAAAAAAGACTAAATAGTAAAAAGTGCAATAGTAGAATTCTAGTAGTTAAAGGGGTCTTATAGCTATGAAATTTTAATTTTAGTGGACTTAAAGGATAATTAGACCATTAGTGTGGTTAGTGGATATCCGTGATGTGGTTTTAATGAAATTTTAATAAGTTATTAAGGTTAATTTTATAATTAGATAAAATAAGTTAATGTTAATAATAAAAGATGAAATAAAACATTATCTTCCTCATTTTGAACCCTAAGAATCGGTCACCATTGTTGAGATAGGGAGAGAGTTTCGGCCAAGCAAAATTACCTTGCATGTAAGTGATTTTGAGCCTGTTTTTAATGTTTTCTATGTTTTTGAAGTTGTTGTAACTTAATCTAGCTAGCCCAAGGATCAATTTGTAAAAATGTTAAATATTTATGGTTTTTCCATGAATGCTCTTGTGTGATTCTTGATATTTAATGGTAGATTATGAGTCCTTGTTGATAAAAAACAAGTTTTGTAAAGTGATTTTTGATGAAGATGACATTTAGGGACTTATTTATAAAATTAGTAAATGTTCAAGTTAAATTCATAAAATGATTATTTGTATGGATTGATATAGGTCCCTAGAGAGTTTGGCTAGCAAGAGATAATGATTAAACTGTTTAAATTTCAATCTATGAGCTTAAGGACTAAATTGTGAAAAGTTAAAATGTTAGGGGCAAAATTATAATTTTGTAAAAATAAAATATGGACTAAATTGAATAATAGAAGTATTAAATGAATTGAATTTGTCTATTTAGATCAAGATAGACCATGTACGGGCTTAGATCGGGGAAAAGCTAAAGCCTCGGATTAATCGACTTTGTTTTTACGCTTAAATCGTCGAGGTAAGTACGTAGGAATAATTATCATTTTAACGTTATTTTCTATTATATGTTAATATGTTAATTTTCATATAATTGAATGATGAATATCCAACAATGCCTTGACGGTTATCGAGTCTCGGTTGAACCTTAGGAATTCGTAAGATACAAATGACATGTCATTAGGATTTTCATGTTTCGAGTGCTGGTCTTGAATGTCCTATCGATGGTTGAGGTCCTGCATTTGTTGCGGATACTCAACAGCTCGTGTGAGCAACATCATGTAGCTTACATGCCGACCCACAGCTCATGTGAGCAGGCCCATTTCACAGCTTGTGTGAGCAACGATGTAAAGGAAATGTTACAGTTATATGTTTAAGCACACTTTGTGTGAGCTTTCCCAAGTATTCGATGATATTATAAATGGTTCAATCGGTATGAAAAGGAAAGGAACGGTAAGTGTTCAAATGAACTATGTCTTGTAATTATGAAAATGATTCAAATGGAAAGCTTCAATGGAAGTATACTTATGTTCATGAAAATGATGAATTCAAAAGAAGTATTGTAACACCCTTAACCCATATTCGTCGCCAGAATAGGGTTACGAGGTATTACCTATCAAATCTCAACATACAACATACATTTGTGCATCCATTCTCTGTAACATCCCGAATTAGGGCCTAGTCGGAACAGTAGTTTCGAGATCACAAATCCGACAAGGAAAATTTTATTTTTATTATTTTTTTTGGTCTATGATTTCATGGAAAGATTCCGTGAAAATTTCGTTCGAAAATTTTTGGGCACTCAATTTAGTCAAAAGGACTAAATTGTAAAAAAGTGCAAAAGTTGAGTTCTACATGTTAGAGGTGTCCAATTGTTATGAAATTTTAAATTGGAGGTCCTTAAATGATAATTAGACCATTGGTTAAGTTGGTGGACAAAAATGGACATGGATGGGTATGTTTCAAAAGATTTTTTAAGGGGCATTTTGGTAATTTAGTGAATTAAATGAATTAAAAACAAAATTTAAATGCCAAATATGTCCATCTTCTTCATTAGGACGAAATTACAAGGGTTGTCCATAGCTAGGGTTTTTTTCAAGCTTCCAAGCTCCATAGTAAGTGATTCCAAGCCCCGTTTTTAATGTTCTTTACGTTTTTGGAATCCCGGTAACTTGGTTTAACTTATTCTAGCAATAATTTAACCTAGGGTTCATATTTAGAAAAATACCCATAGGTGAAATGTGTTTATTTTGATGTTTTATGATAGAATATGAAGGCTAAAATTATGTTAAACAACTTTTGCTAAGCGATTTTACGTGAAAACGAGTAAAACAACATAATCGGTAAAAATACCTAATGTTCATAAGTACATGTTAGAGTGAGAATTTGATGTTTCTATAGAAGGGAAAAATGTTCAGCATGTTATAAAACATAATAATAAGGGATGAAGTTTAATTTTCGAGCCTAGGGGCAAAATTGTAATTATGCAAAAGTTTAGGGGCAAAATTGTAATTTCTCCAAAGTTTGAGTTAGGGACTGTTTTGAGTAGTACATTAATTAAATAAGTGAAATGTGATGTTTTAGACCCTGAAAAATGAGATTTGGACCTAGAACTAGAGGAAAATAAAAAAATCGGGAAAGTTGGTAAAATGACCGTTTCGGCATTCGAGGTAAATTTGTGTGTTAATAATAATGCAATACCATGCTTGAATTGTAATTCTCTATTGATATGGCATAAATTGCATGATTTAATATGTTTAGGAGAAGTTGATGGATTGTATGTATGGTATGGAAAATGTGATGTTTGTTGTGTCATGTGAAATTGAATGGAAAATTAATGTTACAAGAATTGAATGTTAAATTAATATTACACGGTTGTACCTGACGAGATTTCGACAAGAAAGTTTATATGTAAATAATGCATTTATTTTACTTGTATAATAATTATTTTGCTAGATATTATGGAAATCATTGGGTGATAACTAAAATATGACAATGAATGGAATGGGAAATTCTCGATTGAACCTTCGGAAAACTGAGAGATACGGGCAATATGTAGCTAGGTCACACGAGTGATAAGGGACCTTCACCGTGTGCACAAGAAAGCTACTAGATGACAAAATTTGATATGTAGCTAGGCCACATAGATGATAAGGGACTTTCACCATGTGTGCAAGAAAGCTACGGGATAATAATTTCATATGTAACTAGGTCACATGTGTAATACTGTGTGTATACCATGTGTACAAGAAAGTTACGGGTTATGAGTAGCTAGGTCACATGAGTGGTTCCTAGTGTTGGACACCATGTAGACAAGAAAGCTACGAGATGGAATGGCTAGGTCACATGGGTGATAAGGGACCTTCACCATGTGTACAAGAAAGCTGAATTATGTGTAGGTGGAGCTATGTGCTAAGACCACCGATATCGGGCGTTTTTCGAAGGGGTTCAACGAGATAATTTACTAATGATGGTTAGTGCGATCATGTTATGAATAAGTGCAAGTGTGAATGTGACCAATTGAGAAATATGGCAAATGTACGTATGAACAATATGTTCGATATGTAATCGGAAATTGGAAAGGTTGGTATAAGCAAGTGATGAACACAACTAAAGTGAAAGAGAGAGCAAAAATTTACAATAAAACTGTTTGGACAGCAGCAGTGACATGAGTTTGAAAAATCACTAAAAATAGTAGAGATTTAATTATAAGTTGGATGGGATATTGATTTAAATATTATTGAGTCTATTTTCATTTAAAAGAAACATAGCAAACAAATGTTTTTTATATTTTGAGATATTTGAATTTCTGTGAGACTGGTTCAGAATGATTTCATGATCCCATGTTCTGCCTTGGAAAAATCATTAAAAATTGTACAAAAATAATTGTGGGATATAATTCAAATGAACTAAATAAGAAGGTCATATGAACTCTGTACGAGGAGAAAATTGATTCGTAGTGAAGAGAGGTCAGAATAGTCGAACAGTAAAACAGGGGAATCTTTAATGAATAAATTGTATTGATTGGCTAAACCGAAAATTCTAGAAATTTTATGGTAAGAAGATATGTGAGTCTAGTTTCATGGAAAATTAACGGATCTTAATTTGGAGTTCCGTAACTCCAGATATAAATAATTTAATGACTATAACTCAAGAAAATATCTTAACTGGAATTTGAATAAATAGGAAGAATATGAAAATAGCATGTTATCACATTGCTTATTAGTTTCATGCGAGCTTACTAAGCGTAAAGCTTACTCCCTCCTTTCCATTTCTTTTAGTTTTGTCAGGTCAGCTCAGGGTTGGAGATCGTCGGAGGCAGTATCACACTATCGGGCCATTATCCTTGGAGTATTGGCATTTGTATGTTAAATGTTTTCAAGTGAGTGGCATGTATAGGGACTTAGTTTTTTTTAATGATGGATGTTGTTGTGATTAGCCAAATGTATTGGCTTGTATTGATTTGTTGATTATAGCCATGAGATGTGGCTTATAATGATTTTGGACTGTAAGCCTATTTTGTCCATGGCATGTGTTTGAAAAGTTTTAATTTTGGGCAAAATTTGTGATCACTGCAATCAGAGCTTTAAAATTTATAAAAGAATGATCGAACCTGGAGACTAACTCTGACAACGATTAAAGGCAAGTGTACGTATCGAACAGTAGTATAGCTTAGGTAAGATCGGATTATCGAACCCAAAGGAACTAAAAGTATTAATACTCACTTTCTTTTTATTATTTAACCTAAATTAAAGTTGAAACACCCCAAACTTCGGCCTACGAGCCTTGACCGGATTTGGTATGTTCCCCGGTGTAAACCATTTCAAATTCTTTTGTGACTTAGGAAAAACTTGGGTGTTTTGAAAGAAAGTTTTTTCTGGGTTGGGCTTGAGTTGAAAACGAGTTTATTTGAGGTGACAAATATTTAGAGTTTATTTGAAAATAAATTTCACTTGATCTTTAATTAATAAAAATTTGTACTGTAATAAATAAAGGAAAAATAAAGTAGTTCAACTATGGCCTTATTACATCAAATAATTCCCAAAAATGAATTAAAGTGCTTAAATAAAATAAAAGTCCAAATAATAAAATTTTCCTTGTTGTGCATGGCCACCTTTAAGCTCCTGCCGACTCGGTCCATTACTGATCATCACCTGGAAGAAAAAGTTCCCCAACGGGGTGAGTCAAACAGACTCAATGTGTACACAAACACTAAGTCTTAACATTTCAGGCATGCATTACCAGATCACATACATATTCAAATAACAGGTAAAAATAATGATGCAACCCAAACCCAAACCTAGTTAGCCATCCGCTACACTTCCCCGTACCAACCTGTACACCGTGGGGACTACTAAGTCGACCCTCCTGCCGCTACACTCCATCGAAGGCAGTCACTGCAGTTGACGTGCTCATCGCCCTTATAAAATTCGTGGTCTTAGGTCACCACATTCAGATTTCGTGGTCTTAGGTCACCACATTCAGATTATCGCGGTCTTAGGTCACCGCATTCAGATTTCGTGGTCTTAGGTCACCACATTCAGATATCGTGGTCTTAGGTCACCACATTCACTTCCCCTTTTCATATAACCCGTATGCCCCATATCATACATATCATGCACATCATGCCTTAATTCACATTCTTATCACTTTTTCACATGTTACAAATAACATATATTCATAATCCTAGTAGGAGTAGGAAACTTACCTGAGTACTTTGTACCATTGCATGGTACTTTAGCCATATTTTCACATTCTTAATAACACATTTAATTTAAAACATAGCCATGAACATATTAAAGCTTAGGGTAGGGTACACACCTGATTTGCTTAGCGGTTCACTTAAATTCCGAAAAGCTTGATCTAATGCCTTAGATCTCAATTCCTACATTCGGCCAACCTTAATATATTAGCATAAAGCCTATTTGGCTATAAAACCAAATCCTAGTAGGATTTGTATTCTTAAAACTTACCTTTGATGCCAATTTGATGACTATTCAAATCCCGGAAACTCGTATTCTTCCCTTTTTAAATCGGCTAGTCATTAGATCCCTTGAATTGGTTAGTTTTCGGTTAAAGCAAGTAGATCTAAGTACTAAGATAGGGCCTTGGCCGATTACATATCCACTTACCTTGTGATAAAATTCCCGAAATTAATCCTTGCTCCCTTAAGGATGTCGAAATTCCTATAACCATATGTTAGATTTAATCTAACATTAAAACATAAAATATGGCCTTTGGCCGAATATACATATGTCTTACCTTAAATCTTTAAATCCCGAAACTCTCTTCCTGATTAATGGAGATGCCAAAATACCTTAGATCTGAAATCCCGAAATTCACCTTCCATAGTTTCAGCCAAAATACAATATGAGGGATTAGTCCCTAAATTTCGACAGGCTTAAAAAGAAAAGAAAGGAAACCGAATCTAGATCTTACCCTTACTTGAAGAAATCGATTGCACCTTCACTTCAACCTTCAGAGATTCGGCTATGGCTAAATGATGCTCTCACAACTTTCGGCTTTTGGAGGGATTAGAAAGAAAAGAGAAGGAAGAATAAAGATGGAGGATTCGGCTAGAACACAAGGTATTTTGGCTTGGCAAAAATAAAAGAAGAAGAAGATTTGGTGAAGAGAATTCGGCAGAGGCTTCCAAAGAACAGAAAATAATGCAGAATGGCCTCTCTTTTCCTTTTATAGCCGAAATTACTAGGCTAGAATCCCTTACTTGGCCACCACTCTTCTATTTTGATAACTTTATCCCTTGATTTATCACTTTAATTATCAACAAAACTTAATCCAATATTTATCTCTTATCTCCTAATAAAAATAATACTAATAATAATTCTCTTTTATCTCTTCCTTATCTATCAAAATAAAAGAAATAATATCCACATTTATCACCCTTTTAGCCGAATTTTAATAAGAATAAAACCTCATCTTAAACTCCTCCCAAAGACTCCTCAAGCCGTCCATCTCTTCCTCTTGTTGCCGCAAAAATAAAAGCTTTCTTCGGTTTCCTAAGTGATTCGAACCCTGGCCCAATTGCACATGTAGGTGGCGTCACATGCTAAGCCTTTAAGTGGCATTTCCAGGCCACTTTTACAAGCCCAATTTCATGTCATATTTCCTCCATAAATTTTCTTAAGGCCACCTTGCCTTAATTTCCTCTTTTAACCTCAGAACTTAACTTTTCCTAAACCGTTTCCTTACATTTCCTTACATTTCCTTACATTTCCAAGTTTCCAAAAATGTTCGTTTGCCTCCTTTAAACTTAACATTTCTTACATTTCCAAGTTTCCAGAAATGTTCACTTTCCTCTTTTGAAACTTATCATTTCTAAATCATTTCCTTACATTTCCAGAACATTTCCCTACATTTCCAGGACAAGACATTTCCTTACATCTTAGGGTTCCTAGAACTCCTCAGAACACATCCAACACACCCACTGAGCCCACTATCTCATGAATTACGCACGAACGCATAACCCCTAATCTAGGATATTACAGTTCTACCCTCCTTAAAAATAATTTCGTCCTCGAAATTACTTACTAACGATTAATCGTACATCTTAACTCGCCGCACTACGCTTATGCTGTGCACTCTAATCTTATAAAAATATCATACTTCCTATGCACATTCTTTAAGTCCATATGCAAGGCTTCGAACACTTTCACTACCCAGGGGTATTTTCGTAATTTTCCCTACAGGGGTATTTTTGTAATTTTTTTTTCAAAAATAGGGTTCCTTTTAGATTTTGTCAATAAGGGTATTTTGGTAATTTTGCATTCCCGGGGTATTTTTGGAAATTTTGAAATTCTAGGGGTATTTCAGTAAATTTTTACAAATCAGGGTAAATTTGTAAAGCTTAATAATTCAGGGGTATTTCAAAATTTATAAAACTTGAGGGTTATTTTTGAGAATTTTGTTTTCCAAATTAGTGATGTTGCAAAAATTTTGGAAATCAGGGTCATTTTGGTAATTTTGTAAGTTAGGGGCAATTTCGTAAATTTTCCAAGTTGGGGTATTTTAATATTTCGCAGAAGTAGAGTTTTTGGGCTTGTTATAAAGTAATGAATTTTTTTTTAATAAGAACTGTGGGTATTTTGTAAATTTCATAAACCAAGGGCATTTTTGTAATTTTACCACCAGGGGTATTTTAGTAATTTTGTAAATCAAGAAATATTTCAGAAAAATTTTATGGGATAGCTTGTATAAATCAAAAGGGTAATTTAGTCATTTTAAAACTAGGGTTTCCATAAAAATGTGGCTAATCCCTTTCGGGTTTTAGTTATTGGGTTTAGCCTGTGACTGAGTCCTCTTGGTTAGGGTGAACCGAAGCTACGCACCAGGTAGGATTCCTGCGAAGAGGAGGTGAGTCACTAGGACTGCTTAAATACCAGGCTCTTCCGGATCCAATCCTAGACATGCGCACAATGGTTGCCACACCCTAACTCGGCGACTTAGCCATAGGTTTGTTTAATTAGTCATTAAGTCTTATGTAATAGTTGGGGTAAACTAGTCCTAGAGTTCCAAATACTTATCATACTACTCTACGTTCCATTCCAGTTCTACCCTTCTACAATTCATACTATAATTCACACTAAGGTTAGGGGTACTTACCTGGTGGACTTCGGGTCGGAGACTTAGGTGCCATGCCAGAAAACCTGCTTATCTTCAAAAACTCATTTGGGCTCGATTTGAAAACGTTTTGGGCCTTAAACCCCAGGCCGAGGGTTTGAAACTGGGCTCTGATACCAAATTGAAACACCCCAAACCCGGCCCACGAGCCTTGATCGGATCTGGTATGTTCCCCGGTGTAAACCGTTTCAAATTCTTTTGTGAATTAGGAAAAACTTAGGTGTTTTGAAAGAAAGTTTGTTTTGGGTTGGGCTTGAGTTGAAAACGAGTTTATTTGAGGTGACAAAATATTTAGAGTTTATTTGAAAATAAATTTCACTTGATCTTTAATTAATAAAAATTTGTACCGTAATAAATAAAGGAAAAATAAAGTAGTTCAACTATGGCCTTATTACATCAAATAATTCCCAAAAATGAATTAAAGTGCTTAAATAAAATAAAAGTCCAAATAATAAAATTTTCCTTGTTGTGCATGGCCACCTTTAAGCTCCTGCCGACCCGGTCCATTACTGATCATCACCTGGAAGAAAAAGTTCCCCAACGGGGTGAGTCAAACAGACTCAATGTGTACACAAACACTAAGTCTTAACATTTCAGGCATGCATTATCATATCACATACATAGTCAAATAACAGGTAAAAATAATGATGCAACCCAAACCCAAACCTAGTTAGCCATCCGCTACACTTCCTCGTACCAACCTGTACACCGTGGGGACTACTAAGTCGACCCTCCTGCCGCTACACTCCATCGAAGGCAGTCGCTGCAGTCGACGTGCTCATCGCCCTTATAAAATTCGTGGTCTTAGGTCACCACATTCAGATTTCATGGTCTTAGGTCACCATATTCAGATTATCGCGGTCTTAGGTCACCGCATTCAGATTTCGTGGTCTTAGGTCACCACATTCAGATATCGTGGTCTTAGGTCACCACATTCACTTCCCCTTTTCATATAACCCGTATGCCCCATATCATACATATCATGCACATCATGCCTTAATTCACATTCTTATCACTTTTTCACATGTTACAAATAACATATATTCATAATCCTAGTAGGAGTAGGAAACTTACCTGAGTACTTTGTACCATTGCATGGTACTTTAGCCATATTTTCACATTCTTAATAACACATTTAATTTAAAACATAGCCATGAACATATTAAAGCTTAGGGTAGGGTACACACCTGATTTGCTTAGCGGTTCACTTAAATTCCGAAAAGCTTGATCTAATGCCTTAGATCTCAATTCCTACATTCGGCCAACCTTAATATATTAGCATAAAGCCTATTTGGCTATAAAACCAAATCCTAGTAGGATTTGTATTCTTAAAACTTACCTTTGATGCCAATTTGATGACTATTCAAATCCCGGAAACTCGTATTCTTCCCTTTTTAAATCGGCTAGTCATTAGATCCCTTGAATTGGTTAGTTTTCGGTTAAAGCAAGTAGATCTAAGTACTAAGATAGGGCCTTGGCCGATTACATATCCACTTACCTTGTGATAAAATTCCCGAAATTGATCCTTGCTCCCTTAAGGATGTCGAAATTCCTATAACCATATGTTAGATTTAATCTAACATTAAAACATAAAATATGGCCTTTGGCCGAATATACATATGTCTTACCTTAAATCTTTAAATCCCGAAACTCTCTTCCTGATTAATGGAGATGCCAAAATACCTTAGATCTGAAATCCCGAAATTCACCTTCTATAGTTTCGGCCAAAATACAATATGAGGGATTAGTCCCTAAATTTCGACAGGCTTAAAAAGAAAAGAAAGGAAACCGAATCTAGATCTTACCCTTACTTGAAGAAATCGATTGCACCTTCACTTCAACCTTCAGAGATTCGGCTATGGCTAAATGATGCTCTCACAACTTTCGGCTTTTGGAGGGATTAGAAAGAAAAGAGAAGGAAGAATAAAGATGGAGGATTTGGCTAGAACACAAGGTATTTTGGCTTGGCAAAAATAAAAGAAGAAGAAGTTTTGGTGAAGAGAATTCGGGAGAGGCTTCCAAAGAACAGAAAATAATGCAGAATGGCCTCTCTTTTCCTTTTATAGCCGAAATTACTAGGCTAGAGTCCCTTACTTGGCCACCACTCTTCTATTTTGATAACTTTATCCCTTGATTTATCACTTTAATTATCAACAAAACTTAATCCAATATTTATCTCTTATCTCCTAATAAAAATAATACTAATAATAATTCTCTTTTATCTCTTCCTTATCTATCAAAATAAAAGAAATAATATCCACATTTATCACCCCTTTTAGCCGAATTTTAATAAGAATAAAACCTCATCTTAAACTCCTCCCAAAGACTCCCCAAGCCGTCCATCTCTTCCTCTTGTTGCCGCAAAAATAAAAGCTTTCTTCTGCTTCCTAAGTGATTCGAACCCTGGCCCAATTGCACATGTAGGTGGCGTCACATGCTAAGCCTTTAAGTGGCATTTCCAGGCCACTTTTACAAGCCCAATTTCATGTCATATTTCCTCCATAAATTTTCTTAAGGCCACCTTGCCTTAATTTCCTCTTTTAACCTCAGAGCTTAACTTTTCCTAAAACGTTTCCTTACATTTCCTTACATTTCCTTACATTTCCAAGTTTCCAAAAATGTTCGTTTGCCTCCTTTAAACTTAACATTTCTTACATTTCCAAGTTTCCAGAAATGTTCACTTTCCTCTTTTGAACTTAACATTTCTTACATTTCCAAGTTTCCAGAAATGTTCACTTTCCTCTTTTGAAACTTATCATTTCTAAATCATTTCCTTACATTTCCAGAACATTTCCCTACATTTCTAGGACAAGACATTTCCTTACATCTTAGGGTTCCTAGAACTCCTCAGAACACATCTAACACACCCACTGAGCCCACTATCTTATGAATTACGCACGAACGCATAACCCCTAATCTAGGATATTACAAAAGTGAAGGTTGCTTTTAACTATATTGTCGAAGACTTAAACTAAGAACATAAAGACCAGAAGAATGAATTGGAAAATAACTTTGAAGAAAAACTCAGTTGATTGTGACGATACCTTCGGGAAGAATCCACCTAGACTTCACTTATTATCTAACCCCAAATTATATGATTTCTTTACTTAGCTTGATCTGTGAGACTCCCTAACCTATATTAAACCCTCTCTCGAGGTGAATAACGTCTAACCCTAGGTTAATTAGTGAAACTCTCGTTCGCTTATAATAACCCCCCAGGATAGCAGTAAATTGATCAATGGATTCTCATATTTGGTTTCACCCTAATCCGGCAAAATCTCGTAACCCTATCTCTAGGCGTTCGATCAACTTCGCTTAATTATGTTAGATCTTCTCTTAGGCAGGGTCTATTCCTCCTCCACCTAAGCACATTAGATTTGGTTTAAGAAACATAATTAAGAACAAACTAAGTAATTCATCATATAATTTAGAAATCAAATAACAAGATTTGTCTAGGTTTCATCCCCTTCAGGTATCTGAGGGGTTTAGTTCATAACGAATAAAGAAAACATCGCAAGAGAAAAGATAAAACAAAACATAAGAAATTCCTAAAACCCCCTAAAGGAATTGAAGGGGAATTCCGCCGTCTTGAGTATAACTCCGGCTTCTTGGGATGGATCAACTCGCTATCTTCGTGTTATTTCCTAATTCTGACCTTCTCGGCTTGGCTCCTTGCCCTAGCTTTCGATACCTTTCAAAGATGGTACTTGAGGGATATATATAGGCTCTTGGAATGCAATTCTTTCTCCCTAAGTATCCTTTTCCGACTGAAATTGCTCTTTCCAGCGACAGAGGCACGACCATGTCACACGCCCGTGTAGATCGAGACCAGACCGTGTTCGGAATTCTAAAGTGAGGCACGGCCGTGTGAGGCGGAGTTGAGACCGTGCTCTAGGTGTTCGTCGAGGCACGACCGTGCGGGCTATGGGCCAGGCCGTGTCAATTTCATCCTAAGGCCCATTTCCTCCGTTTTAGGCCTGTTTTGAGTTCTTTTCATCCTCCGGTGCTTTCATGGGTCTACGACATGAAAAGAAAGGATTACAAGCACCTTTTAATACAAATCAAGGAATAAATCATCAAAATGTAAGCTAAATGTGGGATTAAAATATGTTACTTTTACGGTTTATCAATTTGGTAACCCGATTTTGTACGATTGTGAATGTTTAAGTCCAGTAACGTCTCGAACCCTGTCCCGGAGTTGGACATGGGTGAGGGGTGTTACATTCTCAAACACCATTCAATCATAATCACATTGTCCCTTATAAGGGTTTACGAGGCCTTAAACATACTTTAGAAATGTTCCGGGACAAAATCGATAACATACGAAAATTCATGAAAACTTAGAATTTTTCAAAAATACAAAGGGCACACGCCCGTGTTCCAGCCCGTGTGCCTCACACGGCTCCAGACACGCCTGTGTTCCGGGCCGTGTGAAAACATGGCATACATACTGACTTGGGTCACACGGCTGACCACACTCCCGTGTGTCTAGCCCGTGTGCCCTTCAAAATGGCCACACATGCCCGTGTGCTAGGCCGTGCCAATCCTGTAGGGTATACTGACTTATGCAACATGGCCAAGTCACGCACCCGTGTGCTAGATCGTGTTCCATTTAGGAGGTATACTGACTTGTGCCACACGACCGGTCACACGCCCGTGTGTGAGGCCGTGTGGAGCATACTGACTTCAATTCAATATCAACACCAGGGGACACACGGCCATCTATCATGTCCGTGTGTCGTACACGGCTGAGACACTTCCGTGTCTCTGCTTGTGTGGATAAGAATAGGCCATTTGCAAGGCCAATTTGCCACCTTTTCTCATGCTCACCTAAACAAACAAAATAATACCATTTCATCACATTTATAGGCAACCAAAACATGCTATTTCATATACAAATCATGCCATTTAAAATCCATCTATTTCACTACTCAAAGCATAATCAAAATGTAATAGCCCGATTTTTGGCTAGTCAGAATAGTGGTTTCGAAACCACTAATTCGAGGTCGGAGAAATTATTTTTAATATTATTTTATGAGTTATGACTTGATTATATGAATGCATGAAAATTTTGGTGCATTAATTTTAGTGATTTTATGCTAAATTGTTAAAAAGAACCAAATCATATAAAGTGCGAAAGTTTTATTTTACAAGCTAGAGGTGCCAAATAGCTATAGAATTTTAATTGGAGGCCCTTAATGTGAAATTAGGCCTTTTTAAAAGTCATAGCTGGCCATAGGGGGGACAAGAGGCTTAATTTAGTCAATATTTGGTGGTGTTAGGTGGTTAATGAATAAAATAAGAGAAAAATAAGAAAGTTATCATCTTTTCCTATTTCCATTTCTTCTTCCACCGAAAATTCAAGTAAGAATAGGGGTTTTTAAAGCTCAAACTTTCAGCCAAGCTATCCTCTTACAAGTAAGTGATTATGATGGTTATTTTTGATGATTTTTGTGTTTTTGGAAACCCTAAAGCTTAAGCTAGCTAAAGAGGGGACTATTTTACAAAATGGTTGAAAGTTTAGGGATTTTCCATGAGAGCGCTTATGTTGTTTGCTGAGTTTTTAGGAAGAAAATGAATTATGGTTGTTAAATAAACAACTTTTATGAAAGGACTTTGCATGAAAACTCCTAATAGGACTATTTTGTAAAAGTTATAAATAGATGATAAATGTGTGAAATAGTTGAAATTGTGAGTTTCTATAAGAGAGAATATGAATCGGTTAGGCTTGAGTGTGAGAAAAATGAACACATTTCATTTTACGAGCCTAGGGGCAAAAGTGTAATTCTGTAAAAGTATAGTGGCAAAATAGTAATTTTGCCAAAATAGAAATTTAGAAATGTTTTGAATAATGTGGTGATTTAATGAGTTAAATATATCATTATAGATAAAAAAGAACGTAGAATCGACCTTGACCGGGGAGAAGGCAAGGTTACGGACTAAATTGGAAACTGACATATTTTGTATCGAGGTAAGTTTATGTGTAAACGATACATCCTTATTACGTATGTTTTTACCTATTAATGCATGGTGTGGATGTAAATGCTTATTGGTGAGATTTATTGAAAATGGTAGAAAATGAGGAAATTATCGGATGAACCTTCGAGATAAGAATATGGGTACGGATAAATATCCATAAATGTATAATTATTGGTGGGTTGTGTGCGATACCACCGTAATTATTATTGTTGGTGGGCTGTGTGCGATACCACGTATTTATTATCATTGGTGGGCTATGTGCGATACCACTGTAGACATGTGATTATTGATGGGCTATGTGCGATACCACCTCCTTAATTATTAAATCGAGAAACTTGTCTAAGTGAAATTACATGTAGTTTTGCGGTGATGAGTGTAGGGTATAAGTGCAAGTATATGTGAGCAATGTTTATGATATGTGTTTGGAGATGTGGTAAGGTTTGAAATGAGTAAGCATGATTATGAGCATATGAATTATTTTTACATAGTATGTGGTATGATGCTATTTGTTTACATATAGACTTACTAAGCTTAAAGCTTACTCCCTTCTCTTTTCCCTTGTTTTATAGTGTTGAAGAGCCAGCTCGGGATACGGAGATAATCAGAAGATCACCCACACTATCAGCACATCTTGGTATAGTTAGATTTAGCATTTTGAGTATGGAATGTATAGTGACTAGACTTAGTTGAATGTCATATTGTTTTGGCCAAATGTGTTGGCTCATTTGTGAATGAATTCTTTTGTATAAGGCCATAGTTGATGGCTCTTTCTTATTAATCTATGAAAAGATGGTGTTATTCATGAATGTGCAAGATGCATGGTTGTTTAATTGGAGTATTTATGCATGAATGAGTTGGTTACTTAATATGGTTTATGATTGTGCAAGTAGGGGTAGTAATAAGGGCTTGGTAAATAGCCTCATTCTTGTCCATACAGGTAGGCACACGAGCATGTGTCTAGGCCGTGTGTGACACACGGTCAGCCTCATGGGCGTGTGATTAGGTCGTGTGTCCCCCTGCATGCTAGGTTTGCAAGTCAGTTTGCTCAGTAGTAACCACACGGGTGGAGACATGGCCGTGTGTCTCAACCGTGTGGAAGACACGACCAAAGTACATGGGCGTGTGCCCAGGCTGTGTGAAGTCTGCACCTGAATTAGGAATTTAATTCGCCACAAGGTCGAAGGACACGGGCGTGTGCCTTGGTCGTGTAACATTTATGGGGTGATGACGTCAGAAACAAAATCTCAAAGTTTTTACACACGGGCTAAGACACGGGCGTGCCATGGCCGTGTGAGGGGCACGAGCCATGGACACGGGCGTGTGTTAGGCCGTGTGAAAAGCCTTGTAGGTTCGAAATGAGTAATAAATCCACATGGGTGGGGAACACGGGCATGTGAAGTTCCACACGGGCGTGTCTGTTTCTTCACACGGGCGTGTGGCCCTGTTTTGTGTCAAAATTTTCTAAGTGTTTAAAAGTTTTCGGTTTTGTCCCGAACCACTTCGTAAGTATGTTTAAGGTCCCGTGGACCTATAAGAGGGATGTTATGAACTCGAATGAAAAGTGTTGAGTTGAAACAAAATTTTATGACCCGATGTTGTATGTTTGAGTAAGTTAAGTCCGGTAATGCCTTGTACCCGGTTCCGGTGTTGATTACGGGTAAGGAGTGTTACACCAAAACTTACTAAAACAATATAACATTACCAACAATTTTAATCTATTTCAAACATGTATCTTTTTACCAATACACACCATAGAATCAAGCTTCAAAATCATATCAATTCAACATCTCAATTTCATGCAAATACATGCCATTTCACATATCAGTACTTAATTAGCACAACTATAACTCATATCTCACATATCATTCAATTCATACCTCATTATAGCCAAATAAACACATTTTGGCATGAAACATACTTATACATAGATCTTTCTCATTTTAGATACATGATACATTATAAACTCATCAAATTACCTTTATTCGATTCTCATATAGGTTCTATACATACCTGTATTACTTAATTCAATTGTACTTTCGCTCTCGTCTTGACTATGCCCGTTGAACCATTCAAAATCGCTAAGGATACTTGGAAATCTCGTATAACTCATACAATGACATATCCCAGATATGGTCTTACATGATATAGTATATCGATGCCAATAGCCTAGCTATGGTCTTACACGAATCTCATATCGATGCCAATGTCCCAGACATGGTATTACACGAAATCACATCCCGGTAATCCTAATGTCATGGCATTTAGATCCTAAGCTATTCCTAAGGTTCGTACAGGACTTCCGGATGTCATAACTCTGTTGATTGTGCTCGTACTCATTTCCAATCAGCATTATAATTCAATTCAACAATAATAATAAATTTATAGCACAATTTAACAACATTTATTAACATACGAACTTACCTCGTTTGCTGTAACAATGAATTAGGTCGACTAATTTGATACTTTGTTTTCCTCCGTTCTAAATCCGAATCTCATTTTTCTCAATCTATATAATAAAAAAATTACTTATTTAATCACTAATTCATTCAATTTAACACAATTTACACATTTTGGTAAAATTATACTTTTGCCCCTATTATTTCACATTTTTGCAATTTAGTCATTATCACACAAAATCACAATTTCATGCAATTTCATCCTACCCATGCTTAGCTGAATTCTTCTTATTTCCTTAGCAGCCCACCTTTTCCAAATAATCACACTTTTAACCACATAATTTCAATATTTCACAATTTAATCCCTAATTTGCATTTTCATCAGAAATCACTTTATAAAATATGAAAATCTAACATCAAATATTCATATTTCACCATTAAACATCAAAGAATACATAAGCTCATCAATGGAAACTATCAAAATCTTTAACAATTTTTAAATCGAAGACACGAGCTAGCTAGTATACGAAGCAACGATCTCAAAAACGTAGAAATCATTAAAAACAGAGCTAAAACCGTACCTAATCGAGCATTTGAAGCTTGGTTGAACCAAAAGCTTCTCTATGGCTGCCATTCTTTCTAATTTTTGGTGGAGAAATGGTGAAAAGATGATGATTTTAATTTGTTTTTATTAAACATTAACTTTATTAACTAATTACCAAAATATCCTTTAAAAACATTAGTAATTACACCAAATGCCCACTCCACTATCATCCAATAACTCATAAATGGCCTATTTACAACTTAAGGACCTTTACTTTAATGTTCTATAGCTATTAGATACTTTTAGCTAATAGAACTCCACTTTTACACTTTACGTGATTTAGTCATTTTTACCGAATTAAGCATTCAAATAGTAAAATTTCTTTACGAAACTTTCACATAATAATTATATCATGCTGTAAACTTTAATAAGATAATAAAATTTATATTTTAACTTCATATTTGTGGTCTCGAACCACTTTCTGATTTGACCCAAAAATGGACTGTTACAATTATGCTCATGTACAAATAGCTTACCTTATGTTAATTCAAGTGAATTATGTTTGAGTGCACTAACATGTGTTGTTGATGGTGCTTAGGCTTGTTCTAATCTTGTGTTTGGATTATATTATGCTTAATCTCAATTTCAATTAATGAAATGTTAAGTTATGTTTCATGTTTTACGAACTTACTAAGCATTATGTGCTTTCGTAGTTTTCTTTCCTATGTTTTATAGATAACAGGGAGCTCGATTGGTTTGGAAGCTCATTGGAGATATATCACACTATACAACATAAATTTTGGTAGTTTTTGATGTTTTGTCTAAGATTTTAATGGCATGTATAGGTGGACTTGTTATGATAATTAGTTGAATGTTAGTTGATAAGTTTGGCATGTACTAGTTATTTTGATTGGTATACTTTTGGTAATTTTTGTGCCTTATTAGTATGTGTTAATGTGACAATGATCTGATTCATATTTGAATGGAAAAAATGGTATGTGATAATTTAAATTCAATATGGTCAAGATATGGTAAGTTTTGGAAATGGTATTGAACTATGTGTGTATGTTTGAGATGTGGTAAAGTGCATATGTTTAGGTAAGTTTGTATGTTTGCATTTGAGGTGCCTTATATGGCATATTGGTTGAATGAATTTGGACTATTGGATTTTTCATTTCATGTTGGTTTTGGTCATGTTTTGATGCTTTGATTAGGTGTTACTAAAAGTCTTTAGATGGTTGCTTGAATTGGTGATAGAAATGGCTTGTTTTTAGGCAAATTCATGTCCACACGGCCTGAGACACGGGGTTGTGACTCAACTGTGTGTGTCACACGGCTAGGCGACACGGCCGTGTGTCCCCTATAGGTTTTAATGCATGCAAGTCAGGTTGTTACATGGCCTAGCACACGGTCTGGCACACGGGCGTGTGGCTTGGCCATGTGACCCAACTCAGAGAGTTACATGGGTAAGGACACAGGCGCGTGTCTCAGCCGTGTGAGGCATACTGCTTGGCCACACAATCGTGTGACCCATGCAGTCCAATTTTTCTAACTTTTTCATGAACTTTCTAATTCTTTCCAATTTGGTCCCGAATTGATTCTAATGTATTTTTAGGGCCTCGAGGGCTCATTTAGGGAAGAATTACATGTGAATGAATGAATTATATCATGTTGATGTCAATGTATGAAATGTATGTTTAATGTTTAGTTTGTTCGGTAATGCTCCGTAACCCCTATTCCGGCGACGGATACGTGTTTGGGGTGTTACCCATTGGATGAGCACCGAGTAGTTGCTTTCGTAATGGTATGTCATTGGGGAGAGCTCAGTCACAATACAATAGTGGAATGACTTTGTGACTAAATAATTTTATAATTAATAGGTGAAAAGTCAGGACTTAATTATAAATCATTTGAGCCTCAACTACATATGTCCAATTGGTCCCTCCGCTAGCTCGTTGAAACTAAAAATGAATTGCGTATTTGAACAGAAATGAGTTGAATGAATAGGAAAAGAGAAATGAGAAACATTTAGGAATGATTATGGTTTTATCTGAAATGGAGAAATGGAGTCATTTGAAAATGAATTTAGGTTCCAAAAAATGAAAATGAAAATGATCCATATGCAATCCTATATGGATTACTTAAAAAATGATTGCAATAATGAGTTTATATTTTTAGACTATTTTGAACCTCGAAAATGAAAATAAACCACTCTATCATAATGAACATTTTGAGTTGTGAAATATTGAACATATTTTCTCGAAATTTTACTAGGGGCAAAATCGTCAAAATTTTACCAGGGGTAAAATTGTCAAAATTTTGTTGGGGGTAAAATATGGATGACAAAATTGTTATATATATAAATATTAAAGTTTATTTTGGGAAATAGAAAAACTAAATCGGGTTGGATCACATTACAGAGTATTGGGTCAAAAAGGCCCAAGAAGTACTTGTAATTGGACCCGATATGAGAGAGGCCCAAAAACCCCTCATGGACATGCAGGGGGTGGCAACCCTAGTAGTAACACTAGGGTGTGCCATCCATCCTAATCCTATTCTAAGTAGGATGTTGTTTTTCTATTTGAAATAAACCACTACAACTCAACAAGGGTTCTACCTTCTCTTTCTATAAATAGATGGCATCGGTAGAGCTATAAACACAACTTTGAGAGATTGTTATTTTACTGAAAAATAGAGAGAATTTATTCTCAACTATTACATATATTTTTTTGGAATAACAATTCTACCGATTTCTATTCAGTAGAGAGAATTTTCGTTTTTACCTCAAGAGGAGAGAAAACTTTTTCTAGTTTTGTGTTTCGATTCAATGGTTTGAGCCCACACTCGAAGTATTTCGTGGTATGAGAATAGTGGAGAAGATCATGTGGTTGAAGGCTGGGAACAACGAACGTTTGCTAGGTCAAAAACATAGGTGCAAATTCAGTTAAGGTTTATTGCTATAAATATCACAAACTGGGTCAGTTTTCAAAATTTTAAATTTTCACTGTGTAAGAATACTGTTTTCAAATGAGATTTTTCCAACAATCCCATCCTCATCAAAGACATTCAGCTTTGCTCCTGATCCCTAGCCCGAATCTACGAGGATAGATACACAATCAAAAGGTAGTTCTTATCATTTAGAGTTGCGCAATGATAGTTTTGTGCTGGGGGTTCCAAGGCTATGCATATCCTCCGGAGATGCCTGATTCTAGTTTGGATTATCAGCAACCAAGGTCATCAATGATGATTGATATGTTTAGTTCTACACCCTAGCACTCCACACCTCCCGGGCAAAACTTTCGAACATACGATTTTCGAGTTGCTTTAATACACCTTATGGTTCCCATTGGTGTCAGAAAATGCGATTTTGGACAATGTTTCTGTAAACTGAGTCTATAAATATTAAATAATAGTTATGGATTTAATATGTTATTGAACTAAAAAATTTCTAAGTTATTTAGCTGAAATTTTGAGTAATTAGGGTTTAGGGACTATATCGTAAAATTCTAATCGCTATAGGATTTTAATTAGAATAAGGCTTGGGGACTTCAATAGCTATTATCCAAAATGATAAAAATGGAAAATAGACCAATTTGAGATGGACGTTAGTGTGATGTGATGTTGATTATCATTATATTAAGTTAATTAAAGATCAAGTCTAATTAACCATAATTTAATTAATTAAATAAGTTTAATTAAGTTTAATTTAAGTATATATATGTAAAGTTAGTGGAAAAAGATGATAAACATCATCATCTTCTTCCTTCTTGTGTCATCCTCCATTGAAGGGAGTTTTAAAACCCTTATTTAAATTCGACTAGCAAATTCAAGTAAGTCCCTAGCCATTTTTCTTTAATTTTTATAAATTTGAGGTCATGAGAGCTTGATTTAGCTAGCCCATGTACCAATTTGTGAAACTGTTAAAGTTTTCTAAAGTTTTCATTATTGCGAATTGAATGAAACTGGTGTGAAAATGTTAGAAATTAAGCTTAGTATATGAAAAGGACTAAATTGTAAAGCTTAAGTGTTAGTTTAGTATATTAGGGACCAAATTGAATAAAATGAAAATAAAATATGAAATGTTGACAAGGATAAGAAATAAAAGGTCCCTAATGAGTCATGGTGAAATCAGACTGTGATATGAGACACTAAATTAAAAGTTATTATTATCCCGAATTTAGAGACTAAATTGAATAAATTGAATAAATTGTAAAATACGTGTAAATTGATATTTTATTCTAAATTGGCTGGAAATTGATTTAATTATTTGTAGCTAATGACAACATCAAACAGTCAAGAGGGAAAGGAAACGCTAAAATTATCGATCAGTGACGTGTGAAACCTCGATTTGTACTTTTATGATTTAGGATAGAAATATTTGATTGTATATGCATGTTTATTGATTGATGAGTCATTTAGGTGAGTCTAATGTGATAAAATGAAATGTTTTGATTGAGTTGGTATGAATTATCGGGATAAATGACTAAAATGAATAAAATGGGGAATGACATGAAATACTTAAATTATGATATTTAATATGAAAATTGTATTGAAACGTGTCATATAATATGAAATATATGTGTTTGATGATAAAATGGGGTTTCGATTGTGAAATTTATTGAGAAATGATATAGTACTAAATTGCAAAATATTTGTTATGCGATAGAACAATGTACATGGAACGAAAATGCATGTGGTTGAATACTGGGTATGAATATGTAAGTAAGATGATTAAAGTTATGGAAATGCTTATCTACATAATTAATGCCGGTGTGATTTTAGTAAAAGGTTAGGATATGATTGACATGCCAATAGGGTTTTATGCGTGCTTGTACAGGATGTAACACCCTATACCTGACTCAATCACCAGGTCCAAGTACCAAATGTCACAATCAATTCAAGTATCTTAACAAAATACTTAATTGATTTATTTATGTACTTAAACAAATCTCAAGATTTCAAATTTTAACTTCTAGTAAAACTCTTGTCATACAAGTGATAATTTCTTACAACATTGATACCTTATTAAACCTATTAGTTATTTAAAAAATTTTAAATTAAGAATTTGATACAGATAAATATCCAATTTAATCCCCGAGGTGTGGCCTCTAAGGGTGCCCCTCTATATACATGAAACAACTATCGCGCCCATCACTAACATCTAACGGTGTTTTGCTTGGTCCCTTAACTCGATTCCCGAGTCTTTATCCACCTTGCATACAAGCAGTAAATTTTATAATTTTATAAGTTTGAAAGAACCTAATGAGATCATGTACTCTGATATTCATAGATCTTATGCAAATATTTAAAACTCCCTGAAGTTCGTAGGAGAATTCGTAACTTCGCTGGCGTAACCAATGCCTTGTTTTCTTTGAATTAACTATCAGTGGACATAAGCTTCAACCACAACTATGTTCTATCAAACCTTACTTCTTATGGGTCTTAACCCTGTTTATCGTTATTCCAGTGTTTCCTTATACCCTTCATTGTATGCCTCATTACTGAACACCCATATTTTCTATCACGGATTGGCAAAACCTATTGGCGCTTTAACCAAGACTTCTCCATAATTGTGGATCCCTTACTTGGTCCCATTAATCCACTCAGAACTCTATATGTATTTGTCGTATTATTTAGACAGTATCTTCTTGTGGCTTAACCTATGCTTGATCCTTTCCTGAAAGGGGTCTCATTTTAATATCCTCATTCGCGAACTTGAATATGATACTTGGCTGACTGAATCAACACCCTCTCTTACCCGTGGTAATCCCACATTTCCTTCCTCGTGCCACATAACCCTGATGGACTTTCATTTCTTCTGCTAATTTTCGGTGAATTTTCCACTCAAGTAGGCCTTCGTAGACTTTCCGTGCTACCAAGTCTTAACCTGACATCCACTTTCTCTATAGATCTTTGGCAGACTTTACCGTACAAACCGTTTAGCTTAGAATCTACTTTATTGACTCACTTATCGTACCTAATGCTAATTTACTGGCCAACCACTGGTGAACTAATAATGATGGATAGTTTATACTTCGAAGAGGGGATCCCTTCTATTACCTCTGCCTTGTTAAGACCACATATACCAATTCCTATTTTTGTCGCAATTTAGCTTATTCCCTTATTAACAAGCTTACCCGCATTCTCAAACACTCTTACCAATTTTCTCCTTTTCTTAGTTTGGCGGATTTTCTTACTATGTCATTTACCTGTTTTCTCTGACGTGTCGCATTCATCATATTATGATACTTGCCGTGTGAGTCATATAGTGATTTCCCTTTTCTTTCCCAATCAGCTTCTTGGTTCACCATATTGGCGGACTTCATTTGATGCCGTAGCCCAACTACGGTCTTACATACTATGATCCCATGTTTACTATCCTAGCCGACTCCACATGTTGCCATAGCCCAACTAGGGCCTTACACTATATGATCCCATGTTTACTGTCCTGGTGGACTTCTGATTCTGAGGAATCAATAAACCACTTTCGAGGTGTTGCCCCTTAGGGCCTATAAACCATTTACACGATGTTTCCCCAAAGGACTAATCAATAACCGCCATCGAGGTGTCACTCCATAGAGTTGATTGACCGTCGTCATGATGTCGCTCTAGCTAGCCAGCCAATAATCGCCATCGCGGTGTCAGTCTGTAGAGTCGATAGATTGTCGTCACAGTGTCGTTCTAGCAAGTCACTCGATACCATTCCATAATACCGCCTAAACTCCTTGTATACCCATTTCAGTCTGCCCACTCCTCCAATACACCAATTATTCCTATCTTTATCTACTCCGTCAAGATAAATTCCTCCATACTCCATATATAGTATAAACATGAATATCATGCATAACATTCCAAACACTGATACTATAAGGAGTACAACATATTTTAACACGTCAATACACCAACACAATGTACAGTCATAGAGCATAAAAACAATCACTCAATCATTCTGATCTATCATAATTCATTGTAGTAGATTAAACTAGTTTTCATACTTAAAGAGCTTGAATACAAGCAATTTTATTATGTTTTAGTTAGTTTTTATATTTTAGTTTCAATTCAATAAAAAGTGTAATTTGAGTTGTTTTATGACATTAAGGGCTGAACGAGGCCTAAGGGAGGACTAACGTACTTAGTGAGTGTGCAAGACATCATTCAAAGGCATGAGAGCTCGAGGCTGGTCGCCATGTTGCAACACGAGAATCCAATGTTGCAACATAGTGAACAGAGTGCCAAAATTCCAAGATTGCCTTTGGTGTTGCAATACAGCCAGTGGATGTCGTGACACACCTCTGAAGCTGAACTTGAGCCAAGCAAACTGCCTTTGATGTCACGACACCGACCCTGTATGGAAAGAATTACTAGCAAAGGGCGTTTTGGTCCGCACTATGGAGATTAACGTAAAAACGTCAGTCGACCTATGCCTAAGGACAATGACCAACCCTAACGCTATAAATAGACTCATAAAACACTTGAGAAAGGACCACATTTGTAACTTGGAATTTTATTTTTAGTTTTTAGTTCTTTTTAGACTTAAGATTTATTTTCAGTTATTCCATTCGTGTTCATCAGAATATATAATTTGTAGATTCATCATAAACTTTTTGGATTTCTACGCTTCAAATATTCAATACAATCAGGATTTCTTCTTAAAATCTTATTCTAGATTCATTCATAATGTTTATTTATTTATCAAGTTTACTGTGTTTATGAAATCCATTAGAAACTAATCCTCTTATGGAGGATTAGTGAGTGGAAGTGCGATTAAATAGTTTCTATGCAGGGTTTCTTGGTGGATCAATTGTTTCGAATAAGAAGAACTTAAACCCTAATCTTGACAACCCTAGGAAGTCATTTAGGTGGGAATTAACCCAAAATTGGTATTATCTATCTGTGAACCCCTTACCCCAATCCGGTCTGGACTATGAGGTCGAGAGATAAGTAATTATTGCTGACTCGTTAGTTTAGTGGAATATCGAGAGATCCTACTAGATTAACTACTAGTTAATTGAGTAGTGTAATAGGCCAATTTAGCCCCGGCCCATACAAAAAATAATAAACCCAAAATAATAAAACAAAGTCCAAGTCCAATCCAAAATATATCATTTGGCCTGATCGGAATGACCCATTACTTGAAAAGATTGAAGGTCCATCTACAAGCTTGACGTATATAGGAACACAATCTTCAAGGATATGCAATCTTAGATATGATATGCAAATCTTAGATATAATATGCAATCTTAGAAGATATGGTATGCAATCTTAGAAGATATGATATGCAATCTTAGAAGATATGGTATGCAATATTAGAAGATATAATTTTGTAATCTTAGAGATTTTATTTGTAGATACCTTTTAATCTTAGCCGTTGATGTAATTGATCTGTACTGTTGGATTTGGGGAGGCTAAACTATAAATAGAAGTCTCTCCCTTCATTGTAAAAGACACTTGAATTTTGAGTAATAAAAATTCTTGAGAGCATTCACTCAAATTTCTCTCTTTTACGTTCTTATTTTCTGTGGCTTGTTCTTATTTTGTTCTTCGCTCATCATCATTTCTTTTTGAGTTGCTCTCGTTTGAGTTGGATTTAGGTGGTGGAATTTCGTTGTATCCTCATATTGTGAGAATTAGGTTGACTTAGGCGTTTTTTTTAACTTTTTTTATTTATCCATTTAATTGCTTAATCATTAGTTATTCTTTTATTTTTATTCATTTATTTATTCGTCAACTTTCTTATTTACATATTGTTCATTCATTTAACCATTCTTATCATTCTTCTATTTTCTTCCATTAATTATATACTTTATTTTTTTTAATGTCACACATTTTGTTTATTTAAAAAAAAGTATCTATTTATTATTTGGTATATGTCATTTATCTTATATTGTTATTTTACTTTTATACTTGATCTTGTATGTAAAGTTTCATATTCATATTCATTTATCTTGGCATACAATTTGATTTATTCAAGTTTTCTTTCAAATAAAAAGTATCATATTTAAAATTTTTCAAATTTTCGACATTAGGACATTAGTTTATCAATTAGGTACCAATTTTTGGGCGTTACGAGGGTGCTAACCCTTCCTCGTACGTAACCGACTCCTGAACCCATTTTCTTGAATTTCGTAGGCCAAAATCAATATTTTAAATAAAACAAAAAAATGTTTTATAAGGTGATCAGATCTAAGCAAAAAAAAAAAAGATCGGTGGCGACTCCATTCTTCGTTTTTAAGTCAACTCCCATTTTTCAAAAAAAAAAATGGTTTCGACAGCTTGGCGACTCTGCTGGGGACATAATAAGAGAGTCAAGTCGTAAAACTGATTATTTCCTGTCCTTTTGTCTAAATTTGAAAATCTAATTTGAAAAATTATGATCCTTTTTATTGCATTTTGTTCTAATCTTGTAAAGTATTTCTGCATTGCATTGCATGACCGTTGTGGTCACACCCTTTTAAGTGGGAGTGAGAAGCTACTCCTTCGTGAGGTTTTCACCTCCGTGCAAGATAGTGAATAGCTTTCGGGATACATCTGTACCTATGTCTTCGTGAGATTTTCATCTCCGTGCAGCCATAGGGAAATGTATTCCCCTGAACTGAACTTGATCCGTATGAACCTATAATGGGTGAGAATCGAGGAATCTGCTGGTTCGGGTACCTCAACTTTAGAGCTAAACCACATGTAGAAAAACCTAAGGGCTTACCCTAGGTAGAACTATGCCAAACCCTAGTGGTCACCCAGACAGGTGCCTTATTTTGTTATTTATTTCTTTTGTGCTAACGTGTTCTCTTTTGTTTTGATTGCATTGCATTCACATCATAGAAAAGAGGTGTTGATTCAAATTCGATTGCTAAATAGAAGAGTTTGTCATGAGAAAATGGATTTCTTGATAAAGTGGATTATAATACGGTCGTCCGAATATGGTCCAAGTAAACACAACGAGAGAAGACTGATAGTCCGTGAAGGAATACAAGACTTTATTGCCCAAGGATTCAAGCTAACGAAGACTATTCGAGAGCATCACGTCTCGATTTTCTAACAAGCATTGCGAGGATAAGTGAGTAACGGGTCGCGGCCCAAGCAAAAAGGAGCTAGTGGAGGCATCTATTAGAAGTTTGCAAGATTTGACCTTTGCGAAGAAGGGGATTGATGTTTTTGATTGGAATATGAGGGTAAGGCCGCATATGTAATCCGTTTTATGTAAAGAAATTTGCTTTCTAGAAAAGTTGTTCTAATGGAATTGAATTCAGAATCAACGCCTCTCTTTCTTTTGCATTCATTCCGTGCATCTACATTGCATTGCATCATTTGCATTAAACTTTTACAAAAGGACCTTAATTCGTTGAAATTATTTTAGAAAAAGAGAGAAAGAGAGAAAAGTTAATCTGGAAACTAAACATCGTTACGGTACTCGCGCTAAGACGAAAGATATGGATCAAAGACTTGAACAGTTCCAAAGAGACATGCAAGACCAGCTGCAAGAGTAGTTGGCAAAGATCTAACAAGATATGAGGGAACAAATGATGGAAGCCCAAAGGAATATGGTGGCTCAAATGACTCAGCTATTGAATGGGGCAATGGACAAGGGAAAAGGCCCCACGACTAATGCTGGAGAAAATAATGAGGATTATCCTCCGGGTTTTACCCCACCGCATGCACAAACACGACATGAAGCATATCCTCGAGGGCCATCTGTTACAATTAGGCCTCAACAAGGTCAAGCTGATACTGGGGTGCCCTTGAACTTCCAAGTAGGCACAAGATCTAACCTAGGAGATAACCTTGCTAATCCTGTTATCCCTGATTTAGATATAGCAGAGAGGGATGGGACGAGATTGAATTACCAAGGCAGTTAGAGGATTGTTGTAGATGGTTAGAAGAAAAATTCAAGGCGATGGAAAATATTGATAAACATGGTGGGATTGATGCTAAGGATTTGAGTTTGGTTCCAGACTTGATACTTCCCCATAAGTTCAAAATGCCAGAATTTGAGAAGTATAACGGGACTAGTTGTCCTGAGGCTCACATCACCATGTTCTGCAGAAGGATGACTGGGTATGTTAACAACGACCAACTGCTGATTCACTGTTTCCAAGATAGTTTGGTAGGGGCAGCATCCAAATGGTATAATCAACTAAGCCGTACCAAGATTAATTCGTGGAAGGACCTAGCGCAAGACTTTATAAGGCAGTATAGCCACGTAACAGACATGACTCCTGATAGAATTACCTTGCAGAATATAGAGAATAATCCGAATGAAAGCTTCAGGCAATACGCGCAAAGATGGAGGGAAGTTGCTATGCACGTTCAACCACCTCTCCTAGAAAAGGAAATTACAATGCTTTTTATCAATACTTTAAAAGCCCCATTCATTACTCATATGATAGGAAGTACCACAAAGAGCTTTGCAGATATAGTAATGGCGGGAGAAATGATTGAGAATGCCATAAGGAGTGGCAGGATAGAAGTAGGGGAGAACGCCAAAAGGTCAGCTCCAAGGAAAAAGGAGAACGAGGTGAATCATATGAGTACATATAACAAAGGGTACTCGAAGTCAATTACTGTCAGTCAACCAAAGTAACCACTTCCTATCAAGGCTCTTCGAGGCAGGAATCCAATTCGAGGCCAAATACAAAAAAGCTCCAGTTCAGACCCATCCCGATGACATATAAGGAGCTGTATCAGAATTTTTTTGATGTGCATGTGGTGTCTCCATCCTACTCGGAACCCGTGCAACCTCTGTTCCCAAAATGGTATAATGAGAATGCCTAATGCGAGTACCACGCGGAAATAACGGGTCACTCAATTGAAAACTGTACTATGTTTAAAAAGTTGGTCGAAAGGTTCATTAAAATGGGAATTGTGAAGTTCGACGTTTCATCAGAACCTGATCACTTTAAAATGCGATAGTTGAAGGAGGAGACAAGAAAGTTGTGACTCCTTGAAGAAGTCAAAAGTGAAAAGGGAACTGGGGAACGAAGTTTCCAAGCCCTTGCTACTTGGGAGTGTTTTGAATAATTGGACTATGGAAGAGATCCCTATATTTTTAGAGCTAATCTAGAGTAATATTCAAAACACGCTTGTTGCCTTAAGCCTAGAGGCAATAAGAATCCTTTTGTGAAATAGGCTTATGTCGGAAATTTTTATTTCAATAAAATGCATCTTTTGAGCAAATATTCTTCATTTCATACTGTACAAACAATTGTTCTTAGTTTTTTTCTTTTGTTTGTTCTTTGGACTTTCTTTCAAGTATTCTTTCATTCTTCATTCATAACCATACAAATAATCATTCTTTGAATCATTTATTCTTTGGAATCTTCCTTCGAACCTACAATAGGTTTCCAGATATCAACGATGTGAGCAACGCCGCTACTGACTCAGAGTCTCCTTTCGAGTAAGATGTGTTTAGAGGGATCTAGGACTTTGAAGATGACAGAGATTGTAATCTATCTTCTGATTTGTTAAGGATGGTAGAACATGATGAAAAATAGATCCTACCTTACATAGGGTTAATGGACATTGCGAGCCTAGGAAAGGGGTAAAGATCGAAGCCTAGCTCACCACAGAAATAAGGCGAGACATCATTGAGTTATTTTCAAGAATTCAAAGATGTTTTTGCATGATCATATCAAGAGATGCCTGGGATACTAAGACGTGGGCTAAACATGAGGATCAGGTACTATTGGTCTACCATGGAAGGGGATTGCATCAGTTATACCGCAAATTCTGAATTGAAGAAGATAAGATTTATGTGACTCTTCCATTTTCTTCACAGGCTTTTCTATATGTGGGGCATGGATGTTATGGGGATGATCTCGTCAAAAGCTTCTAGTCGACATCGATTCATCTACGTGGTCATCATTTACTTCACTAAGAGGGCAGAAGTGGCTTCATATGCCAATGTTACAAGGTCGATAGTCATCAAATTCTCAAAAAAAAAGAAGAAGAAAAGATCAGGTGCCGGCAAAGAGTGCTAAAAAGGGACAATTTCAAAAGTTTCCAAGATTAGACACCATATCACAGTGTAGTAAATGCAGCAAAAAAAGGGAAAAATAAAAACAAAAACAACAAAACAAGGATCATGGGAAAGATGACAGAGACTTGTAAATATTGACATAAAGAAGTTACCATTTACCCTCTGTCTTATCGAACGTCGGTTAGAACCTTCGCTGGGGCAACACATTTCTCATTGGAATAGAAACAATTTTGCCAATTGAACCTAATCGAAGGAAAAAAGGTTAAAAGCTATCTGTCACGGCCAAATGATGCGAGCTTACGTTAAAGAGGTTCATCTTAGGGAATTCCACGAAAGGGACCTGATGTTGAAAAAGATCTTTCTTCTACAAAAGGATTTATGAGGAAAGTAGATGCCAAACTAGGAAGGACCTTATGTAATAAAAAGAGCCTGTTCTAAAAGAACATTGATATTGACTGAGATGGATGGAAAAAACTTGCCCAATTCGGTGAATTTAGGTTCAGTCAAGAAGTATTTTGCCTGAAAGGGGAAAGGCCAAGGTGAAAACCCACAAAGGGCGCTTTGAGATAAAAAAAAAAAGGAGAGGCCAAGGCGAAAACCCACAAAGGGCGCTTTGAGACTAAAGGGGTTTTGAGCTGTAAACCTGAAAAGGGTGGCTCAAATTTTGATCAAAGATAGAGCATGTGGTAGTCTTGCTATGCTTGAATTAACAATGAGGAAGTATGCTACGTCTTGGGGCATTGACAAAGTACTCCGGATCCTCTAAACACGTATTGAGCTCAAAATGGTCCTCAAGAAGTTTGTACAGAGAAGTTCAGGCTGCGACATCTTGGGCACCTAGCTTCTATCTTACCCATTTTTAATTTGCTATCTTTGATTACTTTATTCTTTTCAAGATACACCCCAATCAATTTTCTTTTATGGCCTTAGCTATCTTTGATTACTTTATTCTTTTCAAGATACACCCCAATCAATTTTCTTTTAATGCCTTGGTTATCTTTGATTAACTTATTTATTTCGAGCTATGCTCCTGATTAATTTCTTTCTTGTCCATTGTTGTGATCTTTTTCAAGCATTTTATATTGAAATAATGATTAATGGACTAATAATACTTTCATAAAAGGAGTTTCACATATTACACTGGAAGCTTCTAAATAATATGAGAATCTAAAACAGGACTATTGTTTAGAACTCACCAAGCCTAAGGGTTGGAAACATTGAAAGATGATTATCTCTTCAGATTTTTATTGGATAAGGCATTTCGTCGGTGATACCATCTCAACAAATGACGAGCAATGTCAACCCAAGTGTAAAAGGGGATCATTCTCGGGAAAAGAAAAATGATACCATGCATTCACGCAAATTTTAGGCACATACATCTGGTCATTACACCCAGGGAATGGTGTAACAGATCAAATTGATTGAAGATGATACAAATTCTATACCTTTGAGTGGTAACAGATTGGATGGAAAAAACCAAATGTTATTCCCCTGAAGTTGCAGTGGGAGTTACAAACTTTATGTCCCAAGGTTCAAGTGGAGTGGACTCAGAATTACCATGGGGAAAATTATTTGAGCAGAATATGATTGATGCTTCGTGAGGAACGAAGATGAAACCTTGACAAATAAATGAGTGATGACACCTGAAATAGGAATCATTCTCATAACATTTTTGCATTCATATATCATAGCATGTCTAAATAGGAGCATTTGACTCATTTCGATCAAGGCATCCTAATTATTAGGCATAAGCATATACCCATTCTACAGGTTATATCCTCTAGAGGACAATGTAGTAAGGTAGATTGAAGATATTAGTCTGGTCTCCCTGAGTTTGCAGTGGAGCAGACTAAAAATAACAGATCTGACATTCCTGAAGTTGCAATGAAGCAGATCAAAGACATCAGATCTTGTCTCCTTGAGTTTGCAATGGAACAGATTAAAAAATAACAGATCTGGCATTCTTGAAGTTGCAGTGAAGCAGATCAAAGACATCAGATCTTGTCTCCCTGAGTTTTCAGTGGAGCGGATTAAAAATAACAGATCTGACATTCCTGAAGTTACAGTGAAGCTAATCAAAAACATCAGTTTGGCATCTCTGAGTTTCTAGTGGAGAAGATTAAAAATGTAACACCCTATACCCGAGTTCGAGGCTAAGACTGGATACGAGACATTACCATGCTTGAACTCAGTTAAAAATGTACTTACGGGATGTGAAATTTTGTTCCAAAATAGAAACTCTTTTTTCTTAGTCAAAACATACATAGCATGGGCCAATGAGACCTTTAACACATAGCTGGGAACTTTCAGAATTCAATTGGAAACTTTTCCTCGAAACAGGGACCACACGCCCATGTGGCTTGGGGCACGACCGTGTACCCCTAAGACACGCCCATGTCTCCCAACCGTGGTCGACACTGACTGGTTTCACACAGTCTTGACATGCCCGTGGACTTAAACCGTGTGCTATACCTTGATATACTGACTTATTCACATGGCCTGGGTACACGCCCATGTTCTAAACGTGTATCACACACGACCTAAACAAACGGCCATGGGATTAGCCCGTGGTCTATTATGACTAAGGTACCAAGGTGCAGGGTGCACACGGCCTAGACACAGGCCAGTGTGTCCATTCGTGTGGGCACTTAGAGGCTATTTACCAAGCCAATTGCCACCCTAAAATCAAGACCAAACTCATGCTCAATTCAACAACTCAATTTAATAAATCTAGCATGAACAAGGATGCATACTTCATTGATAAATAAAATCATACATACTTAATAATTCATGACCAATCTCGTTTGCCATATACAAAAAGAATAGTAAGCTTGATAGCCAACACTTTGGCTAATTTTAAAACATAGCTCAAAATGAAATGTTTCCTATACATTCCATACTTAATATAAACACTTGGCTATACCAAAATATTGATTGTTAGTGTGCTCCGAGCTCTGATGACGATGATCCACGAGATTAGCTTTGCGGGACTACATGGAAAGAAAGAATTAAAGACGTAAGCATTTAGCTTAGTAAGTTTGCATGTAAAACTCATAGCAATATATTTGCTTAACATTAACCATTCATCATAAACAATGGCATTATAAATTTCAAGTATATAAACTTACTTACTCTTACTGATTCTTACATATCTCATGGTACCTACTATTCTCATGCTTGTACGATAAACAAGGTACCTGTATCACTTGTTCACGTAGATCAGCATACTTTGCTATGATAAGCATAATCTCAACTTCATCATTCATAACAAGAATAACACTCTTAGTTAACTTTAACTAACATAACTTGATAATATCTTTACTTACTAAACTTTCTGACTTTCTCATTTAATCTTTACTCTTTTGCCCGACGAATTACTATGAATAACAGAGGATACTAAATCTCATCTCACATAACTCAATGCCAAGGCCATATCCTAGATACGGTCTTATATGGAATTTCTCATCTTGGTTTCGAGGCCATGTCTTGACATGGACTTATACGAAGTCTTTCTTAGGAGTTCCCTTGGGAACTTACCATTGCCATGTGTTGACATGGTCTTACTTGGTATCTTTACTCTTGAACTGGTCAATGCCGAGCCTTGGCTTGGACTTACATGGGATCTCTATCTCTTGATAGCTTTTCAATGCCAAGACTTGTCTTGGACTTACATGACATCTTTGCTTGGAGACTCACTAATGCCATACCTTGGTTTGGGCTTATATGCGTCTTCATCTCATAATAACTCTTCAATGCCAAGACTTGTCTTGGTCTTACATGATAACTTTGCTTGATTGCCGATGCCATGCCTCGGCTTGGTCTTATACGGACTTTCTCATTTCATGTGATAGATCGAGTATCCTAGGTAATTCAACTTCAATCGAGACTTTCTCATGCTTAATCTCATTAATTTCTTTGTTTAACATAACATTAAACATTTTCATGAAAATATTGTACATTGTGCTAAGCAATTCAATGATAAAAATCATAAAACTTAGAAATCATACAAACTTACCTCAATATACAAAATGTATGTAGATACGTAATTTAGTCCTCGACTTTGTTCTTGCCTCGGTTTCGATCTGGACTTTGTTTTTCTTGATCTATAATAATAATTAGATCATTTAATACTCACATTGACTAAATTGACTCTTAACTCATACTCTGGCAAAATTACTATTTTGCCCCTAAACTTTCTCATATTTGCACTTTTGCCCCTAGGCTCGTAAAATGATTCTCATTCAACTTTCTTAAACATCATGCTTAGCTGATTCATTTTCTCTACTATAACAATCATCAATTCTCACTATTTCTAATATGTATGACCAATTCCATAATCATTGCAAATTAGTCCATACTATCATTTTTCATGAAATTCACTAAGGAAAATATGTTTATCTAACATCAAACTCTCATAATCTTCGATGAAATATCATTTTACAAGCATGTCATTCATGGGTAGATTTTTGAACATGCATCTTAGCTCATTTTATAGCTAAAAATAGCTAATTCATAATACGAGAACTTCAAAAATACGAAGAATATTAAAAACGGGGCTAAGATGAACTTACTAGCAAGCTTGAAAGATGAACAAACCCTAGCTATGGAGTTCTTCAAAATTTCTGCACCAAGGAAGAAGATGAATGAGATTTTTATCATCTTTTTCCTATTTTAATCATTTAATTGGTAAATGACCAAAATGCCCTTCTCTCAAAATTTTTACAAATTACTAACTCATGTCCAATTTTGTCCAAAAATTATAATTTGGGAAAATTGCTATTTAAGGACTTCTAATTACTATTCTAAGGTTATTTCATACAAAAAGCTTCTAGAAACTCATATTTTGCAACTTTTGCAATTTAGTCCTAATGGACCCTTTAATGGAAATTTTCATAAAAGTTCGACATGAAACTTTCATACTATCATGCAAACATTTCAATTATCATAAAAACTCATTTTACTAATTCAGATTTATGGTCTCGCACCACTGTTCCGACTAGGCCCTAAATCGGGCTGTTACAATTCCCCCCCTTAGGGATTTTCGTCCTCGAAAATCTTACCAGCAAAAAGGTTTGGATACTGGTCTCTCATACCCTCTTCTGGTTCCCATGTAGCTTCTTCTATCCCATGTCTTTGTCATAATACTTTTACTAAGGCAATACTTTTATTTCTTAGCTATTTGACTTCCCTAGCTAAAATCTTAACTGGATCTTCACCTTAAGTCATGTCGGGATGAATCTCTATCTCTGACGGGGTAATTACATGTGAAGGATCTGATCGGTAGCGTCTCAACATTGACATGTGAAACACATCATGTATCTTTTCTAACTCTAATGGCAAAGCCAATCTGTCAGCTATCGGCCCAACTTTCTCGGTAATCTCATACAGTCCAATAAAACATGGACTCAACTTGCCTTTCTGGCCAAATCTAAGAACTTTTCTCTATGGTGACACTTTCAAGAAAACTTTATCTCTGACTTGATACTCTATCTCTTTTCTCTTTAAGTCCGAATAGGACTTCTGTCTGTCTGATGCAGCTTTTAAACATTCTCGTATCACTTTCACTTTCTCTTCAGCTTCTCTAACCACTCAACCCCGTGAATTCAGTTTTGTTTGAGTACAGTCCAACATAAAGGCGTTCTGCACTTATGCCCATATAGAGCCTCATAAGGTGCCATCTTTAAGCTCGACTGAAAGCTATTATTATAGGTAAATTCTATCAATGGGAGAAACTTTTCCCAACTGCCTTGGAATTCTAGAACACAACATCTGAGCATATCTTCGAGTACTTGAATTAACCTCTCCGATTGACCATCGGTTTGAGGATGAAAAGCTGTACTAAAGCTCAACTTCGTACCTAGGGCCTTTTGTAACTTCTTCCAAAATTTGGATGTGAATCTCGGGTCTCTATCCGATATGATTGACAAAGGAACTCCATGAAGCCTTACTATTTCAGAAACATATAACCTTGCCAACTTGTCGAGTGAGTAATCCACTCGTACAGGTAAGAAATGAGCTGACTTCGTGAGTCTGTCAACTACAACCTATATAACATCTTTCTTGCTCGGTGATAATGGTAATCCCGTTACAAAATCCATAGTGATACGGTCCCATTTCCACTCGGGTACCATAATTGGTTGAAGTAAACCCGAAGGTACTTGGTGTTCAACCTTTACATGCTGACAAATCATGCATTTGAAAACAAACTCTGAAATGTCTTTCTTCATTTTCAGCCACCAATACTGTTGCTTCAAGTCATTATACATCTTAGTACTACCAGGATGTACAGATAAACATCCGTTATGTGCCTCGTGTAAGATTCTCTGAATAAGCTCCTCTTTTCTTGGTACACAAACTCTATCTTTAAACATGAAGTATCCATCAGAATTAATTCGAAAGTCGGATTCAACATCTGACTCGCACTGAGCTATCTTGACTTGCAATTCGTTATCTTCTTTCTGAGCCTCAAAGATCTCTTGAAGGAATACTGGTCTAGCTCTCAACTCAGCTAGAATAGAACCATCATCAGATAAAGTCATCCGTGAGTTCATTGCCCTTAATGCAAATAGAGACTTTCTGCTTAAAGCATCAACGACTACATTAGCCTTTCCTGGATGGTAGTCAATGACCAACTCATAATCTTTTATTAACTCTAACCATCTCCTTTGTCTTAAGTTCAACTCTTTTTGCGTCATCAAGTACTTCAAACTTTTGTGATCTGTAAAAATTTGGCACCTTTCACCATATAGATGATGTCTCCATATCTTCAATGCGAAGACTATGGCAACTAACTCTAAATCATGCGTCGGATAATTCTTTCATGAGGCTTCAACTGTCTAGAGGCATAAGCAATAACTTTGCCTTCTTGCTAAGTACACAGCCTAATCCGTTTAAGAATGCATCGCTGTAAATCACAAATTCTTTCCCTGTCTCAGGTTGTACTACAATTGGAGCTTCTGTCAACATCGCTTTTAGTTTCTCGAAACTTTGTTGGCATCTTTCTGTCCACTCAAACTTCACATTTTTCTGTAACAATTTAGTCATCGGGGTTGCAATAATAGAAAACCCCTTGACGAATCGTCTATAATAGCCGGCTAGGCCTAGAAAACTTCTAATCTCAGAGATATTTTTCAGTGGCTTCCAGTCCATAATGGCTGAAATCTTACTGGGGTCTACTCGAACTCCTTCTCCCGAGAAAATATGTCCCAGAAATCCTACTTCCTTGAGCCAAAATTCACTTTTACTAAACTTGACATATAATTGATTTTGTCGAAGAGTCTGTAAAACTGTCCGTAGGTGCTCAGCATGCTCATTCTCATCTCGGGAATAAATCAGTATGTCGTCAATGAAAACGACTACAAACTTGTCGAGGTATGGTATAAAAATGTGGTTCATTAAGTCCATAAATACCGTAGGAGCATTGGTCAAACCAAATGGCATGACTAAAAATTCATAATGCCCATACCTTGTTCGAAAAGCTGTCTTGGACACATCTGATTTCTTTACTCTTAACTGATAGTACCCTGATCTCAAGTCTATTTTGGAGAACACAGTGGCTCCTTTCAATTGATCGAACAAATCATCGATCCTAGGCAATGGGTACTTGTTCTTTACCGTCACTTTATTAAGCTGACGGTAATCTATGCACAATCTCATGGTGCCATCTTTCTTTTTCACAAATAAAACTAGAGCACCCTAGGGAGAACAACTTGACCTAGCAAAGCCTTTATCTGTCAACTCTTGCAACTGTGACTTCAGCTCCTTCAGCTCCGTTGGAGCCATTCTATAAGGAGTAATAGATATTGGTACAGTACCGAGAGCTAGCTCAATATTGAACTCAACCTCTCTAACCGGTGGCAGTCCTTGTAATTCCTCAGGAAAAACATTCAAGTACTCACATACTATCGGTACTATCTCAATCTTTAACTCTGTTTCTCTATCATTCATCACAAAGGCCAGGTATGCCTCATACCCCTTTCTTATGTATCTCTATGCTGTCATATGAGAAATCATTACCGGTGATCTACCCTATTCATCTGATTCTACATGGAGAGTGTCCCCATTCTCAAATCTCATCTCAATGTACTTCTTCCCACAATTAACTATTACATCATGGGCAGTCAACCAATCCATACCAAGAATGTGATCAAACTCATCAAATGGTAACAACATAAGATTTGCTTTAAAATAATGACCTCTAATCATCAATGGACAGTCTTTACATACTTTATCAACAACACACTTTTGCCTAAGGGATTAGACACTTTAATCACAAACTCTGTAGACTCTATAGGCATACTCATACTGGATACCAGTTTCATTCAAATATAAGAGTGTATGGATCCGGGATCTATTAAAGCAATAACTTTAATATCATGAAGAGAAAAGGTACCCGTAATAACATCAAAGGAAGATGCCTCTTCGCGAGCGCAAATGGCATAAGTTCTCGCAGGCGCCCTACCCTCGGGTCTCGCAGCCTGTTCTCTAGGGTTACCTCTCCCACTTGCCCCACTTCCTGGGTTCCTCTACGGTCTTCCTCTGACCATACTCCCGGATCTCGAGTTTTGAATTCTTTCTTCTTTTGTCGTCTCAGGACAATCCTTTATGTAGTGGTCCTGAGAACCACATTTGAAACATGCATTTTCGTGTGCTCGACATTCTCCGAGATGACATCTGCCACACTGTGGGCACTCGGGTCTATCCAATCGGATGTTCCCAACACTAGCAACTAAAGTCGTCTGTGCTTTATTTCTCGAATACTGCTTACTTTTGTCCTTCCTTGAAAACCCAGTGGAAGTAGCCGATCGGGTGGAGAAATCTCTTGACTTCTTGGATGAGGATTGGAATGACTTATTTCACTGTCTCTTTCTAGAGTCACGAGACTCCATTTCAGATTTCCTCTTCTCCTTTACTAGTTCTTCAGCTTTACAAGCACTCTCTACTAGCACAATGAATTCCTTCAGTTCTAGGACAACAGCAAACAATTTGATGTCCTCATTTAGCCCGTCTTCAAATCTTTTACTCATGATGGCCTTAGTGGACACGCATTCTCGAGCGTATTTGCTGAGTCGTACAAACTCACGCTTATAATCAGTCACCGACATCTTGCCTTGCTTCAGTTCTAGGAATTCCTTCCTTTTTTGGTCCACAAACATTTGACTGATATACTTTTTCTTGAACTCTTCTTGAAAGAATTCCCATGTGATCTTCTCTCTTGGTACTACTGATACCAAGGTGTTCCACCATTGGTAAGCAGAATCTCTTAAAAGAGAGACTACACACTTCATGCATTCCTTAGGTGTGCATGACAACTCATTAAATACCCTGATAGTATTTTCTATCCAAAACTCAGCCTTTTCCGGATCATCATCTTTTCTAGCCCGAAATTCTTCTGCCCCATGTTTCCTGATCCTATCAACTGGAGGTTTGTCTCCTCTTTCCACCTCTACTACTTGAGGGGCTGCAGGGATAGGTTGTGGAACAGGCGGGGGTGGAGGGGGTTGTGCATTTGGGTTCGTACGAACGAACTCCGTAGACCACGTATTCATCATATGGAGGAAGGCTTCTCTAGCCTCTCCTCCTCCTCCTTGACTCACTGTAGTGGGTCTATTCTAATTCTCGTTCAGCACCGTCCCTTCTGTGGGAGCCGGTGCGTTACTTTCTACATCATCCGCCACAGCTCTTCCGGGATCCATTTACTATATGTATAAACATAATTTAAGTCGTCAGGAGTTGTCACACTATCATTATCAAAATATTCTTACGTATGGCATGTATAACTAGACTCGTGCTCCTACTACGTTAGTCCTAGAACTGGCTAAACTGTAGCTCTGATACCACTAAATGTAATACCCTATACCAGAGTCTGAGGCTAAGACTGGATACGAGACATTACCATGCTTGGACTCACTTAAACATGTACTTACGAGCTGTGAAATTTTGTTCTGAAATAGAAACTCTTCTTTCTTAGTCAAAACATACATATCATGGGCCTATGAGGCCTTAAACACATAGCTGGGAACTTTCAGAATTCAATTGGGAACTTTTCCTCGAAACAGGGGTCACACGCCGATGTGGCTTGGGGCACGCCCGTGTACCCCTAAGACACGCCCATTCTCCCAGCCGTGGTCGACACTGACTAGTTTCACACGGTCTTGACACACCCGTGGACTTAAACCGTCTGCTATACCTTGATATACTGACTTATTCACACGGCCTGGGCACACGCCCATGTTCTAACCATGTATCACACACGACCTAAACAAACGGCCGTGGGATTATCCCATGGTCTATCCTGACTTAAGGTACCAAGGTGCAGGGTGCACACGGCCTAGGCACACGCCCGTGTGTCTATCCGTGTGGGCACTTAGAGGCTATTTACCAAGCCAATTGCCACCCTGAAATCAAGACCAAACTCATGCTCAATTCAACAACTCAATTTAATAAATCTAGCATGAACAAGGATGCATACTTCATTGATAAATAAAATCAAACATACTTAATAATTCATGACCAATCTCTTTGGCCATATACAAAAAGAATACTAAGCTTGATAGCCAAAACTTTGGCTAATTTTAAAACATAGCTCAAAATGAAATGTCTCCTATACATGCCATACTTAATATAAACACTTGGCTATACCAAAATATTGATTGATAGTGTGCTCCGAGCACCGATGACGATGATCCACGAGATTAGCTTGGCGGGACTACATGGAAAGAAAGAATTAAAGACGTAAGAATTTAGCTTAGTAAGTTTGCATGTAATACTCATAGCAATATATTTGCTTAACATTAACCGTTCATCACAAACAATGGTATTATAAATTTCAAGTATATAAACTTACTTACTCTTACTGATTCTTACATATCTCATGGTACCTACTATTCTCATGCTTGTACGATAAACAAGGTACCTGTATCACTTGTTCACGTAGATCAGCATACTTTGCTATGATAAGCATAATCTCAACTTCATCATTCATAACAAGAATAACACTTTTAGTTAACTTTAACTAACATAACTTGATAATAGCTTTACTTACTAAACTTTCTGACTTTCTCATTTAATCTTTACTCTTTTGCCCGATGAATTACTATGAATAACAGAGGATACTAAATCTCATCTTACATAACTCAATGCCAAGGTCATATCCTAGATACGGTCTTACATGGAATTTCTCATCTTGGTTTCGAGGCCATGTCTTGACATGGACTTATACGAAGTCTTTCTCAGGATTTCCCTTGGGAACTTACCATTGCCATGTGTTGACATGGTCTTACTTGGTATCTTTACTCATGAACTGGTCAATGCCGAGCCTTGGCTTGGACTTACATGGGATCTCTATCTCTTGATAGCTTTTCAATGCCAAGACTTGTCTTGGACTTACATGACATCTTTGCTTGGAGACTCACCAATGCGATACCTTGGTTTGGGCTTATATGGGTCTTCATCTCATAATAACTCTTCAATGCCAAGACTTGTCTTGGTCTTACATGATAACTTTGCTTGATTGCTGATGCCATGCCTCGGCTTGGTCTTATACGGGATTTCTCATTTCATGTGATAGATCGAGTATCCTAGGTAATTCAACTTCAATCGGGACTTTCTCATGCTTAATCTCATTAATTTCTTTGTTTAACATAACATTAAACATTTTCATGATAATATTGTACATTGTGCTAAGCAATTCAATGATAAAAATCATAAAACTTAGAAATCATACAAACTTACCTCAATATACAAAATGTATGTAGATATGCAATTTAGTCCTCGACTTTATTCTTGCCTCGGTTTCGATCCGGGCTTCGTTTTTCTTGATCTATAATAATAATTAGATCATTTAATACTCACATTGACTAAATTGACTCTTAACTCATACTTTGGAAAAATTACTATTTTGCCCCTAAATTTTCTCATATTTGCACTTTTGCCCCTAGGTTCGTAAAATGATTCTCATTCAACTTTCTTAAACATCATGCTTAGCTGATTCATTTTCTCTACTATAACAATCATCAATTCTCACTATTTCTAATATGTATGACCAATTTCATAATCATTGCAAATTAGTCCATACTATCATTTTTCATGAAATTCACTAAGGAAAAGATGTTTATCTAACATCAAACTCTCATAATCTTCCATGAAATATCATTTTACAAGCATGTCATTCATGGGTAGATTTTTGAACATGCATCTTAGCTCATTTTACAGCTAAAAATAGCTAATTCATAATACGAGAACTTAAAAAATACGAAGAATATTAAAAACGGGGCTAAGATGAACTTACTAGCAAGCTTGAAAGATGAACAAACCCTAGCTATGGGGTTCTTCAAATTTTCTACACCAAGGAAGAAGATGAATGAGATTTTTATCATCGTTTTCCTATTTTAATCATTTAATTGGTAAATGACCAAAATGCCCTTCTCTCAAAATTTTTACAAATTACTAACTCATGTCCAATTTTGTCCAAAAATTATAATTTGGGAAAATTGCTATTTAAGGACTTCTAATTACTATTCTAAGGCTATTTCATACAAAAAGCTTCTAGAAACTCATATTTTGTAACTTTTGCAATTTAGTCCTAATAGACCCTTTAATGGAAATTTTCATAAAATTTCGACCTGAAAATTTCATACGATCATGCAAAAATTTCAATTATCATAAAAACTCATTTTACTAATTCAGATTTGTTGTATCACACCACTGTTCCAACTAGGCCCTAAATCGGGCTGTTACAAAAACTTACAGATCTAGTATTCCTGAAGTTGCAGTGAAGCGGATCAAAAATATCAGTCTGGCATCCATGAGTTTGTAGTGGAGCAGATTGAAGATAACAAATCTTGTCTTTCTGAGATTGCAGTGAAGCGGATCGAAGATATCAGTCTGGCATCCCTGAGTTTACAGTGGAGTAGATTGAAGATAACAGATCTTGTCTTCTTAAGATTGCAGTGAAGCAGATCGAAGATACCCGTCTGGCATCCCTGATTTTGCAATTGAGTAGATTGAAAATAGTGGATCTAGCCTTCCTAAAGTTGCAGTGAAGCAGATCGAATACACCAGTCTTGTCCTTCTGAGTTTGCAGTGGAGTAGACTAAAAATAAGTAGATCTGGCAGGAAGCAGACTGAAGATAGCAGATCTTATCGTCCTGAAGTTGCAGGAAGCAGATCGAAAATGTCAGCCTTGCCTCCCTGAAGTTGGCAGACTGAAGACAACAGATCCTATCTTCCTGAAGTTGCAGGAAGCAGATCGAAGATATTAGCATGCCTCTCTAAAGTTGCAGCGGAGCAGACTGAAGACAGCAAATCTTATCTTCCTGAAGTTGCAGGAAGCAGATCGAAGATATTAGCCTGCCTCCCTAAGTTTGCAGTGGAGCAGACTGAAGACAACAGATCTTATCTTCCTAAAGTTATAGGAAGCAGATCGAAGATATTAGCCTGCCTCCCTGAAGTTGCAGCGGAGCAGACTGAAGACAGCAGATCGAAGATATTAGCTTGCCTCCCTGAGTTTGCAGCGGAGCAGATTGAAAATAGCAGTTCTTGTCTTCCTGAATATTGCAGTGAAGCAAGATCAAAGATACTAGTCTCACTTTCCTGAAGTTACAGTAGGATGGATAAATCTACAAGAGCAGGTCTTATCTCCCTGAAGTTGCAGTAGAATAAGATTAAAGCTACAGATTCAATCTCCTTGAAGTTGTAGTTGGGTTAGAGACTACTTGAAGAAGATGAGGATCAAGAAGTTAAGGCTCGGCAAGACCGGGCAAAATTGGTCCTTTTATAGTCTTTGTGTAACACCCCGGTTTTAGGGGTTATGCACCTAGTGCATATCTCGGGTGTTGGTAGGCTATTTGTGGGCTTAGGTATGTTTTTAGGGGGTTTGGAGAACCCTGGAAGGCAGTGAAGGCTTTAAGAAATTTTTGATTTTTAGTGGGTAAAGAAGGGAGCTTGGCTTTTGGGGGTTTTAAAAGAATATTTGGGAGGTTTGTGACACAAAAGATGGGCTAGCAAAGTGGCAGGTGGGACGCCACTAAGGCCTTGTGTGTGTGGCGTCATTTGCAGGAGGGAGAGATCTTGTGTTCGAGTTGCGGAGTGGTCACCTTTTGGCTTTCTTTTTGACGCCTAGGTGGGGAGAGTTTGTAGGCAGATCAAACTCTGCCTTGGACCTAGTCTATGGGTGAGTTGGACGGCAAAGAGTGATTGGTGGAGTTTGACTAGTTCAAACATATTTGAATTAGGGGCTTGGAGAGTTTCTAGGTGGTGGACGTTTGGTGGAGTCTTCAAGTGACTTTGTGGCCGGTTTTTGAAGTGTTAAGGGGGGAGAATGCCGAATTTCTCTGTGGCATTTTGATGTTCGGTCAGCCTTGCTTTTGGGTGCCTTAAGCTGAAACTTCTTTTCATGTTTTCTTGAAACCGGAATCCTCAAGTAGCTTGTACTACTAGCCGACCTTGTGCTTGTTTCTTTTATTTTCTCTTGTTGTCGAATTTAGCTACATATCCCTCCTTATTCTTTTTCTATTTTCTTTTCTCTTAAACCTTTGGTGCCGAATGTCATCTCCCTTTTTCTTTAAAAATGGTTGAAGCCGAATATGGTGATCTTTATTTCTCTCATTTCCATTCTTTATAACTTTGATGCCAAATCCTCGTTACCTTCTCAGCCGAATGCCTCATGTCATTCTTGTCATTTCTTTAAGCCGAAACCATTGTGCTTTGTGCTCCTAAAATTCATCTTCTTTTCTTAATACCATCTTACCGAAATTGTACTCTATTAGCACATATTTCTTTTACTTCACTTTTTCCTAGCCGAATCCCTCCCTGGTATTGTCGAAATTCCTTTCTAGCAATTGTTCTTATTTTGGCCGGATATTCACCCCTCACCTAGTAGTTCTCTTGGCCGAATATTGGAGTGGGGTGGACCTCTCTTGTGTAGTGCTCAATCGGGTTTAGAGTAGGGGCAATCGAGATTTCGAAGCAGTCGATCGAAGTCGATATCTGTTGGTGATCAATTGGTAGGTTGGTAAGTAGTGGTTGGTTTACCCTTTTAAGTTTCGTTAAGTCAAGTTGCAAAGGACTAACTGTTTGCTTGTTTAGGGGTTGGCCGATTGTCTAAGGAGAACCATTGTTGGTTCCGGTTTTGGTAGGAAACCAAACCTATAGCAAGGTAAAGAGTTTAACTTTAACCCCTTGGTTTATTGGTTTGTTTTGGCCGAATGGTTTGAGTGATAATCTTCTGTCTAATCGATTTTTAGGAGCAAGGTTGTCGAAGTTATCAAGGGACTTAGTTGGTTCTTTGGTTAAAGCTTGCAGGTGTGTTCAAACACACACTTTTCTATTTATGAAAATGTTACTATTTGGTGTGTACATTTACACTGCTTTGCTATGTGACTTTATATGAATTGTGTGTTATGTGGATCCATGGTAAGGTGGATGGGATACCAATGTGGTATGAGGCAAAGGGTCAGGTAAGTCCCTATTGTGATGATTTGGTAAGCATGATGTATCTGGCATGGGATATATTGATTGGTTAATGATTAAACCCATGTGTATTACTAAACATTCATGATGATATATTTTGATACATGTGCATGATTGATGTGGGTTGTACGAGAGGAGGGGGCAGTGATATTTTGTGCTGACGAGCACCAGTGTTTTGGTAACACAACTTTGTGACTTTGGGTCACCAGAGGTTTGGCACCTCCAGAGGTTTGGTACCTCAGCGTCTCGTCCCTGTGGTTAACACCACCGTGGGTTGGCCCCACTTGTGAGATACGAGATTGACGCCAGTGATTTGGTATCACACGATGGGTTGGCCCCATCACCAGATTTGTGACTACGGTCACCAGTGCTTTGGTAGCACATTGTGTCTTTGGGACACCAGAGGTTTGGCACCTCATTGCGACTTGTCCCTGTGGTTTGACCACCGTGGGTTGGCCCCACTTGAGATATGGGATCGTCTGCTAGTGATTTGGTATCACACGATGGGTTGGCCCCATCACTATTGGATTTGTGACTTCGGTCACCAGTGCTTTGGTAGCACAATTGTGTCTTTGGGACACCAGTGGTTTGGTACCACATTGACGGATATTGTGTCTTTGGGACACCAGTGTTTTGGTAACACATTGTGACTATATGTCACCAGTGGTTTGGCACCACCAGTGGTTTGGTACCACACGGGGTAGAAAAGGCGATATGGATGGTTAGGATTGGGTGCATATTATTTGGACGCATGTTGATAATGTATATGATTGTGTATGATAGTATGCTAATCCGGGAAAAAGGGTAGCACACTGAGTCTTGGTGACTCACCTTTTTCCTTTAACCATTTCAGGTAGTGCATAAGGCTGGACCGGGATCGGAGAGGACAAGGTGGCCCATGCCGAAGATGATGTTTAATTATGTTATGCTTGATTTTGATGCACTTTTTTTATTTTAAGTATTGGGTTGTAATAAAGGCCATTTTATTATTTTGGTATTATTTTTAACTATGGTTTAATTTAATTTAAATTGCTATGTGAAAATGGTATATGGTTTTATCCATTGATTTAACTAATTTTTTTTAATCTCCTGAGTTTTCAAAATAAAATTTACAAGAATATTTTCAACCGACTTTCCCAGTGACATAACCAGATTCGGTCGGAATGAATGGGCCAGGTTTGGGGATGTTACAGTTTGGTATCAGAGCCCGGTTCAAAACTCGGCTTTGAGGGTTTTGGGTCTGAAACAGTTTTCAAAAGGGGTTTTTGGAATGTGGGCTTTTATAAAAAGGTTTTCAGGTTATTCAGGCATGGCACCTGTACCTCCGACCCGAAGTCCACCAGGTAAGTACTTCAACCTCTTGAAGTGTTTTGTTTGTGTGATGTATTATGGGCTTAGATTGGGCTCGTAGATTAGAATAATAGGATTTGTTGGACCCTAGGGCTAGACTACTCAAATCATATGCATAAGACTTAAAGTTCCTAAACAAACCTATGAAGTAAGTCGCCGAGTTAAGGTGTGGCAACCACTGTACGCATGTCGAGGCTTGGATCCGGAAGAGCTAGGTACTTAAGCAGTCCTCGAGACTCACCTCCTCTTCGCAGGAATCCTAACTGGTGCGTAGCTTCGGTTCACCTTAACCAAAAGGACTTGTTCATAGGCTAAACCGATCATTAAAACCCGAAAGGGAATTAGCCTTGCTGTTTTCTAAAATTCCCTGTTTTAAAATTTTCAAATTTACCCCTCTGGTTTGTGAAACCTTAAATTTGATTGATGAAGGACGTTTTTCGATTTACAAAATTACCAAAAATGCCCTAGTGGCAAAATTACAAAAATACCACTATTTTGTAAAATTACCATACTACCCTCAGCTTTTGATAAAATGATCTTTACTCTGTAAAATACCAGAATTTCGAGTTTTTAAATATTAAGATTCCTTGGTTGCAAAAATTACGAAAATACCCCCGGTTGATAAAATTTCCAAACGCCCCTGGTTTCTAAATTTTCAGATTTTTCTCGATTTTTGCCGAAATATTTTTATTCTGCCAAATGTTAGAAAAACTCATTTTGTGAAATATTGTGAAATTACGATTTGAAGAATTACGAAAATGCCCCTGATTTCCAAAATTACAAAAATAACCTGGATTTCTGAAATTTCTGCAACACATCTGGTTTGAAAAACAAATTTTTCCAAGATGACCCCTGAGATTTTGTAAACTTTGAGGATTGGAATCTATTTTCAAAATTTGACCCTGAGTTATTACCGAAATACCCCTCTTTAGGAAAAATTACCCCTGGGTAGGGAATGAAACTTGATTGCTCGAAAGAACTACTCTTGAAAAGCTTCTTTGCATAAAATTTCTAATCAGATTAAATCGAAGCGCTAGATATGAGTTCTAGGGGGTGTGGTCGCGGTTCTCGTGGACGTGGTAGAGACAGGATGGCAGTACCAGAACCGGTTAGGTCACGCCATGGGTCAGAGAGCGATGCACCGCCACCAGCTGTGGGGGCTGAGCAGCAGGATCAGACAGGAGGAGACGACGCAGTATCGCAAGCTATGCTGCGGGTGCTCGAGCGGGTGGCAGGAGCCCATATGGTCAGTGGTATCGCTATTTTCGTGGAAGAAGCTCCGATGGCCGAGGAAGTCAAAAGGGTTGAGAAGCAGAATGGAGCTAGGGGAAGGAATCGTAATAAGAGGAGCTTGGGATCGTCGGAATCGTTTGAGAGGTCTCAGAAAAGACCAAGAGTAGAGGCATCTGCTCATGTTTCTAAGTCAGTTGCTGGGAATCCAGATCGTCCGTGTGCTCAGTGCGGAAGATATCACGTTGTCGAGTGCTGGAACCGTGTTCGTGAATGTTTCAGATGCCAGTCCAAGTCTCATCTGGTTAAGCATTGTCCCCTAGATCCGAAAAGGACTCGGACAGTGGGTCAAGGTTCTGTGCAGCCTGGCAGAAGTGGTCAGCAAGCGATGAGGGGTCGTGGTCCGAACCATGAAGGAAATGGTTCCGGTCGAGGTCGTGAAGCTCTGGTTCGTCGGAAAGAGGATAGTGATGTGCCGGATGTGTCAGCGGGTAAGCTTCTTTTGATTGGATATTCTTTGTTGCGTTGTTCGTTTTGGTAGCTGCTTGTTTGTTGTTGCTAGTGAGTATTTAAGAACTTGTGGTATAGACTTAGAAAGTACGCCTAGAAAGATGCTAGTTCGTGGAGATCAGAGTGCGCAGCGATAGCGTAGTGTGGGAATTAGTATGTGGACCGTTAGTCTAGCCAAGTAATTTCGAGGACGAAATTATTTTAAGGAGGGTAGCATTGTAACACCCCGGTTTTAGGGGTTATGCACCTAGTGCATATCTCGGGTGTTGGTAGGCTATTTGTGGGCTTAGGTATGTTTTTAGGGGGTTTGGAGAACCCTGGAAGGCAGTGAAGGCTTTAAGAAATTTTTGATTTTTAGTGGGTAAAGAAGGGAGCTTGGCTTTTGGGGGTTTTAAAAGAATATTTGGGAGGTTTGTGACACAAAAGATGGGCTAGCAAAGTGGCAGGTGGGACGCCACTAAGGCCTTGTGTGTGTGGCGTCATTTGCAGGAGGGAGAGATCTTGTGTTCGAGTTGCGGAGTGGTCACCTTTTGGCTTTCTTTTTGACGCCTAGGTGGGGAGAGTTTGTAGGCAGATCAAACTCTACCTTGGACCTAGTCTATGGGTGAGTTGGACGGCAAAGAGTGATTGGTGGAGTTTGACTAGTTCAAACATATTTGAATTAGGGGCTTGGAGAGTTTCTAGGTGGTGGACGTTTGGTGGAGTCTTCAAGTGACTTTGTGGCCGGTTTTTGAAGTGTTAAGGGGGGGAGAATGCCGAATTTCTCTGTGGCATTTTGATGTTCGGTCAGCCTTGCTTTTGGGTGCCTTAAGCCGAAACTTCTTTTCATGTTTTCTTGAAACCGGAATCCTCAAGTAGCTTGTACTACTACCCGACCTTGTGCTTGTTTCTTTTATTTTCTCTTGTTGTCGAATTTAGCTACATATCCCTCCTTATTCTTTTTCTATTTTCTTTTCTCTTAAACCTTTGGTGCCGAATGTCATCTCCCTTTTTCTTTAAAAATGGTTGAAGCCGAATATGGTGATCTTTATTTCTCTCATTTCCATTCTTTATAACTTTGATGCCAAATCCTCGTTACCTTCTCAGCCGAATGCCTCATGTCATTCTTGTCATTTCTTTAAGCCGAAACCATTGTGCTTTGTGCTCCTAAAATTCATCTTCTTTTCTTAATACCATCTTACTGAAATTGTACTCTATTAGCACATATTTCTTTTACTTCACTTTTTCCTAGCCGAATCCCTCCCTGGTATTGCCGAAATTCCTTTCTAGTAATTGTTCTTATTTTGGCCGGATATTCACCCCTCACCTAGTAGTTCTCTTGGCCGAATATTGGAGTGGGGTGGACCTCTCTTGTGTAGTGCTCAATCGGGTTTAGAGTAGGGGCAATCGAGATTTCGAAGCAGTCGATCGAAGTCGATATCTGTTGGTGATCAATTGGTAGGTTGGTAAGTAGTGGTTGGTTTACCCTTTTAAGTTTCGTTAAGTCAAGTTGCAAAGGACTAACTGTTTGCTTGTTTAGGGGTTGGCCGATTGTCTAAGGAGAACCATTGTTGGTTTCGGTTTTGGTAGGAAACCAAACCTATAGCAAGGTAAAGAGTTTAACTTTAACCCCTTGGTTTATTGGTTTGTTTTGGCCGAATGGTTTGAGTGATAATCTTCTGTCTAATCGATTTTTAGGAGCAAGGTTGTCGAAGTTATCAAGGGACTTAGTTGGTTCTTTGGTTAAAGCTTGCAGGTGTGTTCAAACACACACTTTTCTATTTATGAAAATGTTACTATTTGGTGTGTACATTTACACTGCTTTGCTATGTGACTTTATATGAATTGTGTGTTATGTGGATCCATGGTAAGGTGGATGGGATACCAATGTGGTATGAGGCAAAGGGTCAGGTAAGTCCCTATTGTGATGATTTGGTAAGCATGATGTATCTGGCATGGGATATATTGATTGGTTAATGATTAAACCCATGTGTATTACTAAACATTCATGATGATATATTTTGATACATGTGCATGATTGATGTGGGTTGTACGAGAGGAGGGGGCAGTGATATTTTGTGCTGACGAGCACCAGTGTTTTGGTAACACAACTTTGTGACTTTGGGTCACCAGAGGTTTGGCACCTCCAGAGGTTTGGTACCTCAGCGTCTCGTCCCTGTGGTTAACACCACCGTGGGTTGGCCCCACTTGTGAGATACGGGATTGACGCCAGTGATTTGGTATCACACGATGGGTTGGCCCCATCACCAGATTTGTGACTACGGTCACCAGTGCTTTGGTAGCACATTGTGTCTTTGGGACACCAGAGGTTTGGCACCTCATTGCGACTTGTCCCTGTGGTTTGACCACCGTGGGTTGGCCCCACTTGAGATATGGGATCGTCTGCTAGTGATTTGGTATCACACGATGGGTTGGCCCCATCACTATTGGATTTGTGACTTCGGTCACCAGTGCTTTGGTAGCACAATTGTGTCTTTGGGACACCAGTGGTTTGGTACCACATTGACGGATATTGTGTCTTTGGGACACCAGTGTTTTGGTAACACATTGTGACTATATGTCACCAGTGGTTTGGCACCACCAGTGGTTTGGTACCACACGGGGTAGAAAAGGCGATATGGATGGTTAGGATTGGGTGCATATTATTTGGACGCATGTTGATAATGTATATGATTGTGTATGATAGTATGCTAATCCGGGAAAAAGGGTAGCACACTGAGTCTTGGTGACTCACCTTTTTCCTTTAACCATTTCAGGTAGTGCATAAGGCTGGACCGGGATCGGAGAGGACAAGGTGGCCCATGCCGAAGATGATGTTTAATTATGTTATGCTTGATTTTGATGCACTTTTTTTATTTTAAGTATTGGGTTGTAATAAAGGCCATTTTATTATTTTGGTATTATTTTTAACTATGGTTTAATTTAATTTAAATTGCTATGTGAAAATGGTATATGGTTTTATCCATTGATTCAACTAATTTTTTTTAATCTCCTGAGTTTTCAAAATAAAATTTACAAGAATATTTTCAACCGACTTTCCCAGTGACATAACCAGATTCGGTCGGAATGAATGGGCCGGGTTTGGGGATGTTACACTTTGCTCCACTCTCGTTACACGACAATGAGCAAAGAGGGGCAGTTGTAATAGGCCAATTTAGTCCGGGCCCATACAAAAAATAATAAACCCAAAATAATAAAACAAAGTCCAAGTCCAATCCAAAATATATTATTTGGCCCGATCGGAATGACCCATTACTTGAAAAGATTGAAGGTCCATCTACAAGCTTGATGTATATGGGAACACAATCTTCAAGGATATCCAATCTTAGATATGATATGCAAATCTTAGATATGATATGCAATCCTAGAAGATATGGTATGCAATCTTAGAAGATATGATATGCAATCTTAGAAGATATGATTTTGTAATCTTAGAGATTTAATTTGTAGATACATTTTAATCTTAGCCGTTGATGTAATTGATCTATACCGTTGGATTTGGGGAGGCTAAACTATAAATAGAGGCCTCTCCCTTCATTGTAAAAGACACTTGAATTTTGAGTAATAAAAATTCTTGAGAGTATTCACTCAAATTTCTCTCTCTTTTGCGTTCTTATTTTCTGTGGCTTGTTCTTATTTTGTTCTTCGCTCATCTTCATTTCTTTTTGAGTTGCTCTCGTTTGAGTTGAATTTAGATGGTGGAATTTCGTTGTATCCTCATATTGTGAGAATTAGGTTGACTTAGGCATTTTTTTAACTTTTTTATTTATCCATTTAATTGCTTAATCATTAATTATTCTTTTATTTTTATTCATTTATTTATTCGTCAACTTTCTTATTTGCATATTGTTCATTCATTTAACCATTCTTATCATTCTTTTATTTTCTTCTATTAATTATATACTTTATTTGTTTTTAATGTCACACATTTTGTTTATTTAAAAAAAGGGATCTGTTTATTATTTGGTATATGTCATTTATCTTATATTGTTATTTTACTTTTATACTTGATCTTGTATGTAAAGTTTCATATTCATTTTGTGTAATATCCCGAAATTGGGCCTAGTAGGATTGGGCCGATTGGGCCTTGGGCTTTAGGAAAATTTTGAGTATTATTTTATTATTTATGTTAGCTTGGGTATGAATTATGTGTGTTTAGCATAGTCTTGTGAAGGCTTGATTTTATTAATAAGCCTAGAATAATTCTTAGTATTAAAAATTTAGTGAAGTGGATTAGGTGAACTTGACACTTAAGTTAATTTAAGTGTTAAATTAAAGCACATGAGGAGTTAGTGGCATAGTGGATAAGGAGCTTGAAAGGTTGCTTGAGGGAAGTGGTTCGAGTAGCATGGAAAGCATATTGAGGATTTTATTTTTGTACATCTTAGCATTAATGTTCGGTCAACTTTATTTATGATAGGTTGGACTTTCAATCTTATGGTAAGTTGAATAGCAAAATAGGAAAGCTTGTATTTTGGGATAAGAATCAAGAAGTTAAGGTAGGATAAGGGGACAAAGGGCTTGGATGATGGAAAGTTGTTTTGGAAATATTTTTATGGTCATTTTGACCATGAATGTGGACGCATAGATGGCTGGGGGGGTTGGCTTAATTTTGAATGTGATTAGGAAGAATTAAGGGATATGATAGGGAGAATTAAGGGAAATGATAGGATAAGTGTTAAATGAGGAGAGAAAAATGGGTCATGATAGGTGAAGGAGTAATGGCCGAATTTGGGGTTTGGTAGGAGGGCATTTACGGTTTGGTAATAGTAGGTTAGGTGTGCCAAAATTTCTTTTGGTTATTGGTCATTTTCGGCTAGTTAAGAAATGCTTTTCATTTCTTGTTTTGAGCCATATCAAATCCCTTTAAACCTTACCAATTTTTCTCTCTAGTGCACCAAAGTGAACCATAGCCGAATGCCCTTAGGTGTTGTTGATATTTTCTCCTCTTAGGCATTTGGCCGAAACTTATTTGGAACCTCCCTCTTATCTTCTAATCCTTGGTAACCAAAAAAGAACCTCTTTTGTTCTCATCTTCCTTTTCTTTTCTTAACATATTTGTTATCATTTGCAAATCATCTTTTACTTTCTTCTTGGCCGAATCTCTTTTTTCCCCATTCTTCTTGATTTTTTCTTTCATTGGTATCATCCTTCTTCCCTTTTCATTTTCTTTGCCATACTAATTCTTCATCTCTTTTTAGCCGAATATCAATTGTTTTCTTCATTCAAAAACCATAGCCGAAACTCCCCATACTCTTTTTGTTTTGTCTTGGCCAAATATCAACAAGGATAGGTCTTCTTTTGGTTTTCTTCAATCGGTTTTGGAAGATAGACTCTTCGGGACTTTGGAAGCAATCGTTCTAAGTCTTAATTCTCTGACAATCGTTTTGGGTAAGCCTATAGGTAAGATTTGATATTTCATTCGATAACCCTTCGGGATTTGTTGGTGTGGCTGAATGGCCTTGTTTATAGTTTTGTGGCATGGCCGATTGTTTATAGTGCCATAAAAAGGTGTTCTGTTGTGTGTAGCTAAAGGAAGGGAACTCAGTGTGTGATTCGGGATTTGGTAGGAGACCAAATCAGCTTTAAAGGGAGAAAGAAGAACCACGTTTCGAGATCGTGTTAGATTCGAGTAGTTCAGGATTTCACTAATAGGCAGGTGTGTGATTAACCCATCGTTTTCTGGGTTTTTGCTATATTTGTATGTGTTGATTATGTATTAACAAGTGCAGTAAAAGTTATGAGATAAATACTCTTAAAGGGGTATGTCGATAATCCGGTAAGTACCAAACCTGATATATGTGATTATTAATATGAATATGTGTTATGACTATGCTTGATGAACATGTTCACGCATCATTACATTATATCATTATTTATGTTACATGTGCATGGGTTGGGATATGATATGAAAGAAGGTACGGGTGTACTTCGAGTACGTGGTTTGATGTTAGCCTTGAGCTACATCGTGGATTGACGTTGACTGAGGTCACGTTGTGGATTTATTTGCGATTAAGTTCGCGTGGCTTGATGAGTGGCTGTGTGCCTCATCGTGGTTGATATCGGCTATGTGCCATATCGTGGTTGATGAATGACTATGTGTCCCATCGTGGTTTTGGTGTTAGCTACGGCTACATCGTGGATTGGCGCTGACTGAGGTCGCGTTGTGGATTATTGTGCTTAATTGCACGTGGACGGCATTGATTGCCTTTGGAGTAAAAAGGAGAGGGTGATTTGTTAATCCCTTGGTGTGTGGTAGGCTGGATACGGGGGTGTGTAGAGGATGGACCCTAGGTTGGGGTTGGGTGCACTTTGCATAATTCTATGTGACCTGTGAAATGAGGTATTAATGTGAAAATGGGCTTGTTACCTTGTTACCTGATATGTGATATGAATGTGGGCCAAGCCCAGAATGTGATAATATATGAATATGAAATTTTGTTATCTGATATATGGATTAATATGTGGTTAACATGTGGGTGGAATTCAGTGGATTAATTACACACTGAGTCTGTGTGACTCACCCAATTTTTCTCAAACCTTACAGGTGATGCATAAAGCTTGGACCGGGTTGGAGTGGATACGAGGTGGCCCATGCTGAAAATATTTTATTTGTTTTACACATTTTATTTATGAAAGGTTATTTATTGTAAAAAGGGCCACTTTAAGTATTTAAGGATTTTTAATGTGTTTTAAGTTGGATTGTCGATTATATTATTATTTGAAAATGTTTTATTTTAAATAACTTAATTTTATTTGGAACTTTAATTACACAATGATTTAGTAAAGACAATAATTTTTTTTATGTTTTTAACTCTAAGTCAAAAGTTTTTCAAATGTTTTCCGCAGTGGCATTTCAAATTCGGTCATAGCGAATGGGCCGGGTTTGGGGTGTTACATTTTGTAGTTTTTATCTTCCACATAATTTTTTGTTATTTACTACTTTATATCTTTTATTTGTTTATTCATGTTCTTTTATTTGCTTATTATTTTTATGTTTGCCTTAGAATAATCATTTTATTTCCGGTATCATTCGCTATTTTACGTTATTCTTCCTCTTAATTATCCATGTTAGTATTAAATGTTAGTATATCATGTAATTTTCGTAAATTGTTTTTGGTATTTATGTTTTGTCATGTATTAAGGCAATATTTTACTCGAATCATTTTTTTAAATAAAAATAAATTTTGCTAAATTGTCACATTTTATTCAAAAGTTTTTTAAAAAAAATACGGCGATACATAATATTTGGGGGCTTCGAGAGAAATTGTACCCTAACTCACTGGGTTTCGATTTTTCTCGTTGAACTTAAGAAATCAAGTATCCCTTTTTGAAATCGAAACCCATAAGTTTCAAATAAAAACTTATTCTCTGGAATTCGAGATGTTGTGTCCTAACTTATTGGATATGACGTTTTGTTGTCTTGAGGTAGAGATTTTCTACAAATAAAGGCAAGCTTAGTTTCAAAGTCTTGAAATGTTGCATCCTAACTCATTCGGTGTGACATTTTATTTCTTTGAGATAAGTGGGTCTTGGCGTACAATTTGATTTATTCAAGTTTTCTTTCAAATAAAAAGGATCATATTTAAAATTTTTCAAATTTTCGACATTAGGACATTAGTTTATCAATTAGGTACCAATTTTTAGGCGTTACGAGGGTGCTAACTCTTCCTCGAACGTAACCGACTCCTGAACCCGTTCTCTTGAATTTTGTAGGCCAAAATAAATATTTTAAATAAAACAAAAAAAAAATATTTTATAAGGTGATCCGATCACACCTAAGCAAAAAAAAAAAAGATCGGTGGCGACTTCATTCTTCGTTTTTAAGTCGACTCCTGTTTTTCAAAAAAAAAAATGGTTTCGACAAGTAGAAACCCGAAATAAGAATTAGTTATGACCACCGAAGTGAGCTAATCACCTGTGCTTAGATTTGGTTGAATTACATCTTAGTTTTCTTTGTTCACTCTATTTTGCATGTTTATTTATTGTAGTATAAAACCTAAAACTATTTTCTACATTATATTTTATCGTAATATAATTTATTTAAAGTGTTAATTAGTTTTATTTATGTTTAGATTAATATTAACTTAGTACTCGCCTCCCTTGGGTACGATCCTCAGAGTACTCACCTACTTCACTGTAAAAACTATATTACAACCCAATCCGTATACTTACAGACACTGCCTCAAATTCCATATTTTTAGTAGCAATATTTACACTCTGGACATTAGTACGTCCCGAGGCAGTCACATTTCCACAGCCTTATGCATGCATAATTCGCTCAATCATTGAAATCATGTACAACCCCAGAATTCAGACTACACTTAGACGCTCATACTATAAGGAGTGCACCACATTTTAACACGTCAATATACCAAAAAAATGTACATTCGTAGAGCATACAAGCAATCATTCAATCCTTTCCACAGCTTTATGCATGCATAATTCGCTCAATCACCAAAATCATGTACAACCACGGATTTCAGACTACACTCAAAACAATCATCGAAACAGAGTATATCAATAGCACAACAAACAACATCCAGGGGAAAGAAGAGAGTAAAAAATTCACCTAAGCTCATTCATCCTCGACAACTTAGCTTTTCCAAATGCTAGAGTCTCTATCATCCTAACAACTAAACACGACAACCATATGTCGATTAAATAGAAGACATTTAAACCTTAAAACCTTAAACTCGCTTTACAGAACTTATCACAAATTCCTTACTCTCACCCTTCCTATTATCCACAAGTTAAAAAAGATAAGAAATATTACCAGTTTATCAATTTCTCTATTTCCAGACTTCAATTCTCATGACCACTGCTTCATGCAGGGCTCTCCTAAATTTTCCTCTTATTCGAAACAACCGAAGAAGACGATGCAACGAAAAAGAAAGTTATAAACTGATTGAAGAGAATTCCTTTCTCCCTTAAACACACACACACACGCACACACACAAACATATATCCTAATTTAGCACAATCTCCATATTTCACCTTAGCCATCCATCACTAATTATTCTATCCCCTACTAAGGAACCAATCGATTTCAACCTAACCAAACCAAAATTGAAATATAAATATTTGCCCGACAGTCACAAAACTTTCCAAAATTTCCAGTAGAGTCTGCCAACTCATTTTTTTGTTCAATTAACTTCCAAATCTGTTTTAAATTTGAGTCCTTAAAGAAATCTGAGTGTGACATGGAATATGTGATATTATGAATACCATTATAGATTATATCGAGATCTAGCATTTGTTGCGGATCATAGATTATTATATGTCTCTACAGAGACCTTGGTGTGGTGGAGGGATATATATGCATATAGGAATGCATTGGATGCCTACGGGCTTTGCACTTTGGTGCTTTGGCATAGTGCACTTTGCTAGGGTTTCATCGGGCATAACATTATAATGGGAATTAGAAAACTTGAAAAGGTAATGAAATAGATTAATAATATAATATAGTATCAAAATGAAATAAAAAACTTAAATGAGTCGATAGACTCTAGAAATAGATTCAGACGATATGTTAAAACATATTTTTGTTATGAAATGAACTAGATATTGAATGTCATAATGGATGGATTATGAATGTTTTAAATTCTAAATTGGTATTGACAGTTAAAGGTCTTAAGATAGGTTTTCGTATATGCAATTTGATTTAATCATTCTTTTGCCATGATAGGTTAATTAGTTTGCCCTTGATAGTTGTATAGCTTCATATGTAATTGATTATATACTTATGTTACAATATATAATACATATTGGTAGGCATTGAGATTATAAGCATCATGACATATGGCTAATGTTACCTTATGTTATATTATCTTGAATCATGAAAGTACCACCGAGCTCTATTGCTCAGTGTATAATTTATTTTCTCCGTGCACAGGTTCATGTGTTCTTCGAAGCCCTAGGAATTGAAGTCAACATCCAGATTGCCGATTCCAACTAACAAAGTTTTTATAGTTCGTTTTCATTATAGTTTGTGACAGGTACCTAGGAATATTTGTTAAATGTCTCAAGTAATCAAGGTTGTATATATTTACATTTTTTTTTGTGATCAAATGAATCTGTTAATGTTCATGCTTAGGATATGTTAATGGTTAGTATATTTGGCTTCCTTTTGTGGTGAATGGCTGAATTGGGATCTAGGATTAGTTGTTATGTGGTTGTTAAAGTTTTTGTTAAGGTTTATTTAGGTACAAAGTTGAAGGTTGTGGATAACAGAGGTTACGTCACGACAACGTATCCCCAACATCGTGACGAGATTCAACTCAGGGCTCTCCTGGTGACGACACAACATCGATGTTACGAGAACGCTAGTTAGAGAGTCATGTCACGACGAGGAAATCTTGAAGTTACGATGTTAACTCAAGTTTTGTAATCTTTCTATTTGGTCCTAGTTCGACCTCGAGCTAGCAATAAAGCTTTCGTAAGCTCGTATAAAACCTAGAAATGATTACATATTCTATTATATACATGTTTTACTTATATTTTAATGTTTAATTATTTTAAATCAAATATAATTTAATCGTAGTTGCTCTGGCAACAAATGTGACTCCTTGTAGCTTGGACCCAACAATGGGGTCGGGTATCGAGGTGTTACACCCCAATGTTTGTTGATGGATGATGAGAATGCAGGTTCATGTGAGGACAACATTGAGCTCCTGATTGAATATCACAAACAACCTAAATGCCAATGAAAGGCAACACAATGGTTCACCCCACGGACAACTCCATCGAACTATCAATTTTGATACATGTAAATTTAATTATTTGTAATTATTTACAAATATAGTTAATAAATTGTTTAAATTAAAACATTATAACTCAAATATTGCCATATATTTTTATTTTTTAATTAACGTATGAATTTTGTCAATGTAATTGTTTGAATTACATGGAAAACATTTAATAAATGTTTGAATTAATGCCAAATATTTTTCTTATCATGATCTTAAATTCTTACCCTATATGAATTTAATGCTTTTTTTTTTGTAATAAGGACAAGCTTGCCTACAATTATGGGGAATCATGGCCAAAACATAGAAACAATTTTTTTATCAAAATAATATAAAAAATTAATTAATTACGAATTGGATCTAGATACATTTGAACATAGGGTACACAAATTTAAATTCACCTCGACCGTGACGATTGTCCAAGATTGTAGTTTCGATGTGGGCACTTGTTTCGACTGTGGCCAACAATTCTACATAAATTGTAATGTTTGGGTTCAACCGTCTCCCTCAAGTCCATCTCATTCAAAATCCTAGTGGCCTACGGGCGACCTTTGGGTACCCTACGTATCCTCGGGTTTTTAAGTAACTCGAGTCTAGGCAAAGGCATTAACCATTTTAAGGCATCCCTGAAGGTGGGGAGGAACTCATTTCCTCAATAATGTAACGTGGGTTCCAGCGTGTACATTGTTGGAAAAAATCTAGTTTGAAAATAGTTTTCTTACACAGTAGAAAATAAAATTTTTGAAAATCGAGCTGATTTGTGATATTTATAGCAATAAACCCTTTACAGAAATCACACAATTGAACAACCTTCTTTGCTATTCTCGTATCACGAATTACTTCGATGTGGGCTCGAACGATTCGAATCAAACGTAGAACCCAAAATAGTTTTCTTTACTTTAAGTGTGAAAGCAAAATCTCTCTCAATAGAAACCGCCAGATTTGTTATTTCGGAAAATAGAATTAATACTTAGAGAATAAACTCTCACTATTTTCGGGCAGAGTAACAATATCTCAAACTTCTGTATTTAGTCCTATTCGTGCCATCTATTTATAGGGAAAAGAGGAAAAACCCTTGTTGAATTGTACAAGTTTATTTCAATAAAAAAAAAAACCCTCCTAGTCTAACTAGGTTTAGGTGGGGTTACAACACTAGTTAAACAAATTAGGGTTTTTCGTCCCTTGTTTTAAACATGAGGCGCTTTTGGGCCTCTCCCATATCATGTCCAATTACAAGTACTTTGTAATATCCCGGGTTAGGGGCTATTTTGATGTTGCATGTTATTGCCTGTATGTGGGGTGCTGTGTTGTTATTTTTATGTTTTCGGGGCTTAAGTGTAGCCTAGGTGGTTGCCGGAGTGAGTGGGTAAATTTTGATTTTTGGGCATAGGTGAGAGGAGTTGGAAGAGCTGTGGTTTAAGAATTTTAATTGGAGTTTTAAAGCACAAATGAAGAGCTGGCAGAGTGGCAAAGGGGAGCTTGGTGTGACGCCAACTTCAAGGAGGGGGAGGTCCTGAGTTCAAGCTGCAGGATTCCCATTTTGGTGGCTTTTTGGGACGGCATGGAGAAGAGGCAGAAGGCAAGTGGAACTCTGCCTTTGACTTGGTCTCCACTTTCAAATGAGAGGTGGAGAGGGATTTTAGGAGTGTGACTTGGTCCACTCAATTCAAATGAGTGAGTGGGAGCAATTTGGGGGGGATTTGGCCGAATATTTGGGGGGTGGTGGAGTGTTTGGCCGGTTTTGGAAAGGGGGAGGTGTTGTGCCGAAATTCCCTTGGAGCTAGGTGCATATTCGGTCATTTGGGTTTCAAAGAAGAGGTTTTCTTTTTGTCTTTTGTCAACCGAAACACAGGTGAGCTCTTTTTGTTTCTTCATTATTTTGTTAAACCGAAAGATCAAAAATCCTTTTAGCATTGCCGAATTTGTTTGCTTCTCTCTCAAACTTCTTGTAGCCGAATGCACTCTTGCATTTTCTTTTCTTCTTCATTTTTCATAAGCCGAAATTGGTGATTGTTCTTCTCTTCTCAACTCTTTTTCTTCTTAAAATCTCCATTAGCCGAAACAAACCTACTCCTCTTCTCAAACTTTTATTTTCTTTATTTCAAACCGTATATACCTTTCTCCCCTTTGCTCTATTCTTGTTGTTTAGCCGAATATCAACCCCATATCTCACCATTTTTCCCTGGTGTTGCTAGAACTTTCTCTTTCATCTATTCTCATTTTGGCCGAATATCAACCCTTTTTTCTATCCATTTCCTTTTGTGTTCTTTTCTTTTGAGTGAAACCGAATCCTCTTGTAAAAAGGTGTTAAGCCGAATCTCCCTTCTCCTAGTAGTCTCCCTTGGCCGAATCTTTGGTGGTTCTCTCCTAGTGTGGTTAGCCGAATATTTGTTGGTAAGTAAGGGGGTAAGTGATTAGTTATTGTTAGTTCAATCTTATGATTTCGATCAAGTCAAAGGTGATTTGGGATTAATTATGTTTTTGTTAGGTGTTGGCCGATTATCAGAACAACCACTGGGGGTTCGGATTTGGTAGGAAACCAAATCAAGTGAAGGTGATGGCTTAATGTTGATTCCTTGGTTGGTTGTTGGCCGAATGTTTTAGTTGCCTAACCCCTATGTTTGGCCGATTGTAGGAGTCAGTACTCGAGGGATTTAGACCGTTTCGATTGGGTTGTTAGACTCGTACTATCAGGTGTGTATACTAACACACACTTATATTTAGTAATATAATTAATAGCCTGTATGATGACTAATGAAACAGTGGTGACTGTTATCATACCCATTTGGGTATGAGCTTGGATTCGGGTAAGTTATTATTAATATTATTATGAGTTATTGATGATTTATATGATATGATGGCTATGAATATATGTGATATGGGATACGTGGTTAGACATAATAGCATGAGATGCATGATTTGTATGAAATGCATGATTACATGAGTATGGTATGTTGATGGGTGATACGAGTAGAGGGAGCAGTGATTTATCGTGCTGACGAGCACCAGTGCTTTGGTAGCACACTTTGTGACTTTGGGTCACCAGAGGTTTGGCACCTCCAGAGGTTTGGTACCTCAGCGTCTCGTCCCAGTGGCTCAGTACCACAGTGGGTTGGCCCCACAGATGATTATACGGGATTGACGCCAGTGTTTTGGTAACACACGATGGGTTGGCCCCATCACCAGATTTGTGACTACGGTCACCAGTGCTTTGGTAGCACATTGTGTCTTTGGGACACCAGAGGTTTGGCACCTCATTGCGACTTGTCCCTGTGGTTTGACCACCGTGGGTTGGCCCCACTTGAGATATGGGATCGTCTGCTAGTGTTTTGGTAACACACGATGGGTTGGCCCCATCATCATTGGATTTGTGACTTCGGTCACCAGTGCTTTGGTAGCACAATTGTGTCTTTGGGACACCAGTGCTTTGGTAGCACATTGACGGATATTGTGTCTTTGGGACACCAGTGCTTTGGTAGCACACTGTGACTATATGTCACCAGTGGTTTGGCACCACCAGTGGTTTGGTACCACACGGGGTAGAAAAGGAGATACGGATGGTTAGGTTCGGGTTGCATTAATCATGTTGCTATGTATGATGTGTGTTAGCATGTTGTTTCTTCGGGAGCGGGGTTTACACACTGAGTCACTCGACTCACCCTCTCCTTTGACATTTCAGGTGACTCGTAGATGCGGACTTGGAGCCGGGATGGACTCGAGGTGCTTATGCCATGCTGAATAAAGTTTTTACTCAGACTTTATATTTTTGGTACTTTAGCTTATTTACTTTCACTTGGGTTTTTATTTGGTTTGTAAAAGGGCCTTTAAATTTATGCTTTAAGTTGTTTGATGTTTTAATTAGATTTTAATATGCCTTAACAAAACAAGTTGGTATGAATTTTACTAAAACTTGGAAAGATAATGATTTCAAAACTATAATGCACGGGGTTTTAAACTATACCATCGGGTATCACACTGAGTTTTTCATGATAAACAAATACAACTGGTCACAATCCAAACTTGTAATTCTTCTAAGTTTAAAAGTGTTTTATGTATCACTAAGAAATTAATGAGGTTTTAAATGGTTTAACTCGTTTTAACTACAAATTCTGGCTAAGTTTACAAAATCTCCGGGTTTCAAATACATCAACTGTTTTTCAAACAAGACTACTCAAACTTGTTTCAAACACCCTGTGTTTCACTCAGCTTTAAACGGAAATTCTAATTTTTTTAAAAATGATCTTCCCGTAGCATACCAGATTCGGACGTGGTGTCTTGTCCGGGTTTGGGGTGTTACATTTGTGGTATCAGAGCCAAGTTCAAAGGCTCGGCTGTGGGCCTGAGGCCCAAATTGGTTTTCAAAAGTCTGTTTAAATGTTTGTTTGAAAGTATGGTTTTGAAAGGCATGGCACCGAGTCTCCGGCACCAGTTCGCCCAGGTAAGTACCCCGGACTATTCTTTGTGAATTGATTGGATATGATATGATTGATGACTAGCAATAGTATGCTACTTTAGAGATTGAAACTGATAGGATTCTGTGAACTTGCGAAAACAAATCTTCTTAAATGTTCATAAGACTTGCCTTTAAACAAGTGGAATAAACACTGATGCATAAAATTCTTTAATCAGATACGTAGAAAGCTTAGATATGAGCACACGAGGTGGACGTGGTCGTTATACTCGCGGTAGAGGTAGGGGTAGAATGACAGTTTCTGAGCCCGTAGGATCGGGGCAGGGTTCAGAAAATGAGGTACCGGTTCCGCCACCAGCTGGAGGTGGTGAGTTCCAAGATCAGACGGGAGACGACGCAGTGTCACAGGCGATGCTGCGAGTGTTGGAAAGGGTAGCTGGGGCTAGTGGTGGTGCAGGAGTTAGGAAATCAGTTCCTGAGCGACTCCGGGCTAATGGGGCTGAATTCTTTCGAGGTGTTTCTGGTGTTGCTCCTAGCACTGCTGAATATTGGCTGGAGGCAACTGAGCGGATCATGGATGATCTGGACCTGACAACGGAAGAGAAGCTGAAGGGTATTGTATCGCTTCTTCGGGATGAGTCATATCAGTGGTGGCTCACGGTTCGGGATAGTGTGGCTGCGGAGGATTTGACATGGGATTATTTTCGGGCTGCATATCAAAAGAAATACATCGGGGCTAGTTACATCGACTCCCAGAGAAAGGCGTTTCTGAGGCTTGTTCAGGGGAGTAGATCTGTTGCTGAGTACGGGGCTGAGTTCCTGAAGCTGAGTAGGTATGCCAGGGGCATTGTAGCCACTGAGCATGAGAGGTGTGTTCGTTTTGAGGATGGTCTGCGAGACGAGTTGAGGCTGCTGATTGCTCCACAGCAGGAGCGCGAGTTTGCTGTCTTGGTTGAGAAAGCTAAGGTGGCTGAGGGTGTTAAGGAGTCAGTGAGGCAGAGTATGGACAGGAGTAGGCTTAAGAGGAGCTTTGGGTCTTCTGGTTTGTCGGGTAATCCGCAGAAGAGGGCTAGACCGAGTGGGCAGAATCAGTCTTCTAGATTTGTTGCTGCGAGGCAGGGACCGCCGCAGTGCAACCAGTGTGGGAAATCTCATTGGGGTGGCTGTTGGACTGGAGGTAAAGGGTGCTTCGAGTGTGGTTCTCTGGAGCATCGCATTAGGGACTGTCCGCGTAGGATGGCCAGGATTCAGTCGGAGAGTCAGGGCCGTAATCAGTTCAGAGGTAATGGACCGCCACCGCAGAGAGGCCGCGGTAATGGCAGAGGTGGTTATGGTTCTGGTCGGGGCCGTGGAGCACCGGGCAGAGGTGCGGGTAGTTCTGATGCCAGACAGCCTGGATTGGTATATGCTGCGAGGCGCCGAGAGGAGGGCGACGCACCGGACGTCATAACCGGTACGTTTCTGATTTTTGGTACTCCTTATACTGCTTTGATTGATGTGGGTTCTACGCATTCTTATGTTGCCAGTAGTATAGTAGAGACAATGGACTTAGACTCTGAGATATCTTCTAGGCAGATGACGGTGATTAGCCCTCTAGGTCACTCTGTAGTGGTAGATAAACTGCTTAGAGAGGTACCCCTAGAACTCCAAGGGGTAGTGTTTGCTGCTGATCTGATGGAACTGCCGTTTGGGGAGTTCGATCTGATTCTCGGGATGGATTGGCTGGTTAAGTACCAGGCGAGGTTGGATTGCGCGGCCAAGCGCATGGTTCTTAAGACGGTTGATGGTGATGAGGTGGCTATGATAGGTAATAGGAGAGATTACTTGTCAAATGTGGTATCTGCTCTGAAAGCGGAGAAGATGGTCAAGAAAGGCTGCGAAGCGTATGTGGTTCATGTGTATGCCTTGGAGGCTAAAGAGTCTGCTGTTGAGGATGTTCGTACTGTTAAGGAATTTGCTGATGTGTTTCCTGAGGAGCTTCCGGGTTTGCCGCCAGATCGAGAGGTAGAGTTCGGGATTGATCTGTTACCCGGGACTGCGCCAGTGTCTATTGCTCCGTATAGGATGGCACCAAAGGAATTGGTGGAGCTTAAGGCTCAGATCCAGGAGTTGTTGGATCGAGGTTTTATTAGGCCAAGTGTTTCGCCGTGGGGTGCGCCGGTACTCTTTGTTAAGAAGAAAGATGGTACGATGCGGATGTGCATAGACTACCGCCAGTTGAACAAGCTGACGATTAAAAACAAGTATCCGTTGCCACGGATAGATGACTTGTTTGATCAGCTGAAGGGTGCTGCGGTATTTTCTAAGATTGATCTGAGGTCTGGGTACCATCAGTTGAAGGTTAAGGAGGCTGATATCCATAAAACAGCGTTTCGGACTCGGTATGGGCACTACGAATTCCTGGTAATGCCGTTCGGGTTGACTAACGCACCGGCAGCGTTTATGGATATGATGAACAGGGTGTTTCAGCAGTATCTAGACCAGTTCGTGGTGGTTTTCATAGACGATATTTTAGTGTACTCAAGGACGGAGGAAGAGCATGATAAGCATTTGAGGGTGGTGCTGCAGATTTTGAGGGAAAAGCAACTCTATGCTAAGTTCAGTAAGTGCGAGTTCTGGCTTAGAGAAGTGACGTTCCTGGGTCATGTAGTGTCAGCAGAGGGGATTCGAGTAGATCCTCGTAAGATTGAGGCTGTTTTGGACTGGAAGCCACCTAGGTCAGTGGCGGAGATTCGTAGTTTTCTGGGTTTGGCAGGATACTACCGAAGGTTTGTCGAGGGTTTCTCGTTTATAGCAGCGCCGATGACCAAGTTGTTAAGGAAAGAGGTTCCGTTTGTATGGACTGAGAAACAGCAGGAAAGCTTTGACAAGTTAAAGAAGATCTTGACTGAAGCTCCGGTTTTAATTCAACCTGAGGCTGATAAGGAATACACCGTGTACTGCGATGCATCACATACGGGTCTGGGTTGTGTGTTGATGCAGGAAGGCAAGGTTGTGGCTTACGCTTCTAGGCAGCTGAGGCCACATGAGGTCAACTATCCGACGCACGATCTGGAGCTAGCGGCTGTAGTTTTCGCCTTAAAGATTTGGAGGCACTACTTGTACGGTGAGAGATCGATAGTCTACACAGATCATAAGAGTCTGAAGTATTTACTGACTCAGAAGGATTTGAATTTGAGGCAGCGTAGATGGGTTGAGTTGCTGAAGGATTACGACTGTTCTATTGAGTATCATCCGGGCAAGGCTAACGTGGTAGCAGACGCGTTAAGCCGTAAGGTTGTCTCGGACTTAAGAGCGTTGTTTGCCCATTTGAGCTTGTACGACGATGGGAGTATTTTGGCGGAGCTGCAGGTTAAGCCTACTTGGGTTGAGCAGGTCAGAGAGAAACAGTTAGTGGATGAGGTTCTGAGTGCGCGAAGGTTGCAAGTGCAGAATGGTGGTTTGGAGGGTTACAGCTTGTCGAGTGATGAGGTTCTGTGTTTTCAGGGTAAGGCTTGTATGCCTAAAGATGTTGAGCTAAGGCAGAAGATTCTTCAGGACGCACATAGCAGTCCTCATGCTATGCATCCTGGAGGTAGCAAGATGTACAAGGATCTGAGAGAGCAGTTTTGGTGGCCTGGGTTGAAGAAAGAGGTAACAGAGTTTGTTGGGAAATGTCTGACTTGTCAGCAGGTCAAGGCGGAGCACCAGTTGCCGTCGGGATTGCTTCAGCCTGTGAAGATTCCTCAGTGGAAGTGGGAAAGGATAACCATGGATTTTGTCAGTGGGTTACCGCTTACGCCAAGCAAGAAGGATTCAGTTTGGGTAGTGGTGGATCGTCTGACTAAATCAGCTCACTTTATTCCGGTGAGGGTTGACTACTCGCTTCAGAAGCTAGCGAAGCTGTATGTGTCAGAGATAGTAAGGTTGCACGGGGTGCCAGTTTCGATAATCTCGGATAGGGATCCTCGGTTTACTTCAAGGTTCTGGAAGGCATTGCATCAAGCATTGGGTACTCGTTTGGATTTCAGCACGGCTTTTCACCCGCAGTCTGACGGTCAATCAGAAAGGGTTATTCAGATCTTAGAAGACATGCTGAGAGGTTGTGTCTTGGATTTCAGAGGTAGTTGGGAGGAGTTTCTACCGTTAGCTGAGTTTGCCTACAACAACAGTTACCAAGCGAGCATCAAGATGGCTCCGTACGAGGCGTTATATGGCAGGAAGTGTCGCTCACCTACGTGTTGGACGGAGTTAGGTGAACGCCAGTTATTGGGACCCGAGTTAGTGGCTGAGACTGAGAGCAAGGTGAAAGTGATTCAGACTCGATTAAAGGAAGCTTCGGACCGGCAGAAGTCTTATGCCGATCTTAAGCGGAGGGATATAGAGTTTGCTGTTGGGGATCGAGTTTTCCTGAAGGTTTCGCCTTGGAAGAAGGTTCTGAGGTTCGGAAAGAAAGGCAAGCTAAGTCCGAGGTTCGTTGGGCCGTATAAGGTTCTGAGACGAGTTGGACCAGTAGCGTATCAGCTTGAGTTGCCAGCAGAGCTTAGTCAGATTCACGACGTTTTCCATGTTTCGATGCTTCGGAGGTATCGTTCGGATCCGTCGCATGTGATAGCAGTGGAAGAGATCGAGGTGAATCCAGACTTGACTGTAGAGGAGGAACCTGTACAGATTCTTGATCGGGATGTGAAGGTTCTGCGTAGGAAGTCTGTGCCTTTGGTTAAGGTGCTTTGGCGGAATCATGGCGTAGAAGAAGCGACGTGGGAACCCGAGGATATGATGAGACAGCAATACCCGCAACTCTTTTGACCAGGTAATTTCGAGGCCGAAATTATTTTTAAGGGGGGTAGAACTGTAATATCCCGGGTTAGGGGCTATTTTGATGTTGCATGTTATTGCCTGTATGTGGGGTGCTGTGTTGTTATTTTTATGTTTTCGGGGCTTAAGTGTAGCCTAGGTGGTTGCCGGAGTGAGTGGGTAAATTTTGATTTTTGGGCATAGGTGAGAGGAGTTGGAAGAGCTGTGGTTTAAGAATTTTAATTGGAGTTTTAAAGCACAAATGAAGAGCTGGCAGAGTGGCAAAGGGGAGCTTGGTGTGACGCCAACTTCAAGGAGGGGGAGGTCCTGAGTTCAAGCTGCAGGATTCCCATTTTGGTGGCTTTTTGGGACGGCATGGAGAAGAGGCAGAAGGCAAGTGGAACTCTGCCTTTGACTTGGTCTCCACTTTCAAATGAGAGGTGGAGAGGGATTTTAGGAGTGTGACTTGGTCCACTCAATTCAAATGAGTGAGTGGGAGCAATTTGGGGGGGATTTGGCCGAATATTTGGGGGGTGGTGGAGTGTTTGGCCGGTTTTGGAAAGGGGGAGGTGTTGTGCCGAAATTCCCTTGGAGCTAGGTGCATATTCGGTCATTTGGGTTTCAAAGAAGAGGTTTTCTTTTTGTCTTTTGTCAACCGAAACACAGGTGAGCTCTTTTTGTTTCTTCATTATTTTGTTAAACCGAAAGATCAAAAATCCTTTTAGCATTGCCGAATTTGTTTGCTTCTCTCTCAAACTTCTTGTAGCCGAATGCACTCTTGCATTTTCTTTTCTTCTTCATTTTCATAAGCCGAAATTGGTGATTGTTCTTCTCTTCTCAACTCTTTTTCTTCTTAAAATCTCCATTAGCCGAAACAAACCTACTCCTCTTCTCAAACTTTTATTTTCTTTATTTCAAACCGTATATACCTTTCTCCCCTTTGCTCTATTCTTGTTGTTTAGCCGAATATCAACCCCATATCTCACCATTTTTCCCTGGTGTTGCTAGAACTTTCTCTTTCATCTATTCTCATTTTGGCCGAATATCAACCCTTTTTTCTATCCATTTCCTTTTGTGTTCTTTTCTTTTGAGTGAAACCGAATCCTCTTGTAAAAAGGTGTTAAGCCGAATCTCCCTTCTCCTAGTAGTCTCCCTTGGCCGAATCTTTGGTGGTTCTCTCCTAGTGTGGTTAGCCGAATATTTGTTGGTAAGTAAGGGGGTAAGTGATTAGTTATTGTTAGTTCAATCTTATGATTTCGATCAAGTCAAAGGTGATTTGGGATTAATTATGTTTTTGTTAGGTGTTGGCCGATTATCAGAACAACCACTGGGGGTTCGGATTTGGTAGGAAACCAAATCAAGTGAAGGTGATGGCTTAATGTTGATTCCTTGGTTGGTTGTTGGCCGAATGTTTTAGTTGCCTAACCCCTATGTTTGGCCGATTGTAGGAGTCAGTACTCGAGGGATTTAGACCGTTTCGATTGGGTTGTTAGACTCGTACTATCAGGTGTGTATACTAACACACACTTATATTTAGTAATATAATTAATAGCCTGTATGATGACTAATGAAACAGTGGTGACTGTTATCATACCCATTTGGGTATGAGCTTGGATTCGGGTAAGTTATTATTAATATTATTATGAGTTATTGATGATTTATATGATATGATGGCTATGAATATATGTGATATGGGATACGTGGTTAGACATAATAGCATGAGATGCATGATTTGTATGAAATGCATGATTACATGAGTATGGTATGTTGATGGGTGATACGAGTAGAGGGAGCAGTGATTTATCGTGCTGACGAGCACCAGTGCTTTGGTAGCACACTTTGTGACTTTGGGTCACCAGAGGTTTGGCACCTCCAGAGGTTTGGTACCTCAGCGTCTCGTCCCAGTGGCTCAGTACCACAGTGGGTTGGCCCCACAGATGATTATACGGGATTGACGCCAGTGTTTTGGTAACACACGATGGGTTGGCCCCATCACCAGATTTGTGACTACGGTCACCAGTGCTTTGGTAGCACATTGTGTCTTTGGGACACCAGAGGTTTGGCACCTCATTGCGACTTGTCCCTGTGGTTTGACCACCGTGGGTTGGCCCCACTTGAGATATGGGATCGTCTGCTAGTGTTTTGGTAACACACGATGGGTTGGCCCCATCATCATTGGATTTGTGACTTCGGTCACCAGTGCTTTGGTAGCACAATTGTGTCTTTGGGACACCAGTGCTTTGGTAGCACATTGACGGATATTGTGTCTTTGGGACACCAGTGCTTTGGTAGCACACTGTGACTATATGTCACCAGTGGTTTGGCACCACCAGTGGTTTGGTACCACACGGGGTAGAAAAGGAGATACGGATGGTTAGGTTCGGGTTGCATTAATCATGTTGCTATGTATGATGTGTGTTAGCATGTTGTTTCTTCGGGAGCGGGGTTTACACACTGAGTCACTCGACTCACCCTCTCCTTTGACATTTCAGGTGACTCGTAGATGCGGACTTGGAGCCGGGATGGACTCGAGGTGCTTATGCCATGCTGAATAAAGTTTTTACTCAGACTTTATATTTTTGGTACTTTAGCTTATTTACTTTCACTTGGGTTTTTATTTGGTTTGTAAAAGGGCCTTTAAATTTATGCTTTAAGTTGTTTGATGTTTTAATTAGATTTTAATATGCCTTAACAAAACAAGTTGGTATGAATTTTACTAAAACTTGGAAAGATAATGATTTCAAAACTATAATGCACGGGGTTTTAAACTATACCATCGGGTATCACACTGAGTTTTTCATGATAAACAAATACAACTGGTCACAATCCAAACTTGTAATTCTTCTAAGTTTAAAAGTGTTTTATGTATCACTAAGAAATTAATGAGGTTTTAAATGGTTTAACTCGTTTTAACTACAAATTCTGGCTAAGTTTACAAAATCTCCGGGTTTCAAATACATCAACTGTTTTTCAAACAAGACTACTCAAACTTGTTTCAAACACCCTGTGTTTCACTCAGCTTTAAACGGAAATTCTAATTTTTTTAAAAATGATCTTCCCGTAGCATACCAGATTCGGACGTGGTGTCTTGTCCGGGTTTGGGGTGTTACATACTTCCTGGACTTTTAATGTAACACCCTCACCCTACCCAATCACCAGATCCGGGTGCTGGCATCACAACAAAACTGGGTGATAGTTCATACTAGGTCCCACTAAGTTAAAAAACATATTGTATTACCTATTTATAAAATTTACAATAGTCACAATCTTTTAAATATTAAATTTCACCATCTGAACTCCGAACTCTAAGGGATTTAAATATTTACAATATATATTCGCCCCTTTGGTGAATATTCTAAAGGTACCCCTTCCTATGTGCATGACACTAAACTTACGATTGCCCCTCGTTCAACCAATGTCTGGCTTGGTCCCTCCTCGAGTTCCTTTTTCCGTGGATCCTGCAAAACACAGGCCACAATTTGATAAGTTCGGATGAACTCAGTGAGTTTCTACATTTCACAATAGACCCCATTTTATAAGGGTTTTAAATAGAAAGAACTAAAAATAAATATTTCCCTGCTTCTGCGAGTAAATTCTCTTAAACTCGTTGTAGCAACCTTTGATTTATTCCAAATCTTATCCACCTATAATCAGTTCTGATAGTTCCTCGGACGTCTCGCCATTTTCGTGGACTCTGTCCTTATCTTTACATGTATTCCTCCTTCCTTTTTTTCTTGGAGTGGAAATATTCTTTCCACCATGTTCTCAAAGGGTAATCCTACGATCTACCCTGCTAATAGCCCTTGGGTATCTTCCCTTTGGTGATCATTCCAAATCAGTTCAGTCCATGGTAGATTCCTTCTCTTTCCCTAGTCCCGAAAGACTTGCTATCATCCTAACCTTTATGATAACTAGTGGGGTCCCCCGTCCATTTGGCGGATTAAGGCCCTCTTGGACAAATAGCAGTTGGATTACGTCCTTTTGATCGACTTTGTCTGAAGTACCAAGCTCAAATGTGTAACATATCTATCTATTGTAGGCCGCTCAATCCTCTTGTATCCCGTTGACTATTGTTAGAGTGTTCATTTGTGCCCACGATCTCTTTCTCATGTTAGTCCCTTACGGACTAGCCATTCGGTGGGTATTTTCCCAATGGCTTCCCCTTTTGAAGAGAAATAGTCCTGACAGACATTTTTTTTGGGGGCATCCTTCTTTGTCGGTGGGTTCTAGCTCGCACTTTTTTCCTTATGGACTAATCGACGTAAATATGACAAGCCACTAGTCTATAGGGTTTCTCTGAGTGCCTTCAACATCCCTTAATAGTAGATCCTTATCTACAATCCTTGGTTAAACCATTTCTCGTTCACCTATACAAAAGGCACCACTAGTACATCAACTGTCGTGACTACTTCCTGCTGGTTCACATCCTTTTGCCCTGCTGGTTTGCATGACTATTATTCCTGCAGTCCTTTCTTATTTGTAATATGTTCCCATTTGTTGGCAGATTCCTTCAACCCACTGATCGAATGTTTCATGTCCATGCTTCCATTTTTCCTTTCCAACCCAATTTCCTTGTTTGCAGGTTGTCCCATGATTTCTGTTCTAATTTTGCTCCCATCTATTGTCCAACTAGGTTCTCAATGTTTCCATAGCCAAGCTATGGTCTTACACCTCGTAATCCTCATGTTTACTGTCTCGGCAAACTATTTATGATGTCGTAACATCTTTCAACTATGGTCTTACACAATATATCCCCGTGTTTACCGTCTCCATAGACTATCCTGTGTTTAGTGTCCCGGTGGACTACCCCATGTTTAGTGTCTTGGTGGACTACTAAAGGATGTCATAGCATCTTTTAGCCATGGTGTCAATCCTATTTACCATTCTGGTGTGCTTTCATATGATGCCATAGTGTCTTTCAGCTATGTTCTTACACATTTTATCATGGAGCCATAGTATCTTTCAACTATGATCTTACTCATTTTTATCATGACGCCATAACATCTTTTAGCTATGGTCTTACTTATTTTTATCATGACGCCATAACATTTTTAAGCTATGGTCTTACTCATTTTTAGGCGTATAGCCTCTGATTGGTTCCATGGCCTAGCCATGATATTTCTTGTTTACTCTTCCCATTGCATTCTTTCATTCCTCCGTTTCACTATTCCTAACCTTGATGCTCGAACATCGCAATGTCCTCTCCGCAAGGCCTGGAGCTTCGGTCATCACGGGTGCACTTAGCAAAACCGTATGGCGGTTTCTAACAGAATCACTCTCTTTTCCACATTCCTAACTTTGTGTAACACCCCAAACCCGGCCCATGCGTTATGAGCGGATTTGGTATGTCACATGAAAGTACTAAGGAATGACATTAATATAATATAGTTAAGAAAGCAAGTTTGATTGATGTACCGGAAACTGAACTATTGAACTTTAAAACCATGAGGAAAACGTAAAACATCATGTAATTCTTACTAAAATAGGCGTTACTTGGTTGTGTTTAAAAAAACAAGTTTTACATGTAAATATTTGATAAAATACAACTATTCTTGAATGGTTGATTGATGAGTCGAAAATCGGGGTAGTGAACTTTAAAAAAAACCATGACTTTTGAAAATGACGTTGAAAATTTAAAAGAAAGTCCGAGTTAAATCATTTGTAAAAGTTTGTTATAAAAATCCATTTATTAATCAACTTTGGAAAAAAACCGTTGTTTATGCTTTTAGAAAACCCTCATTTAAAAATAATTCAAGCAAAATGATAAATACGTCCTAACATAAAGCAAATTAAAGTTTATCCCAGAGGCCTTATTACAACTTTAAAACCCAAAATAGTAAAGGTATCGAAATATACGGAAAAGTAATTTACTAATGTTTGCAAACATCATTTATGAAGTATGGCCTCCACCGAGTCATCCATGGCCCCAAGTCCTAGTCACTGAGCGTTACCTACAGGGATTAAGAAAAGAAAGGAGGTGAGTTACAAGAACTCAGTGTATAATCCCCTTACCGTCATCCACTGGGTCTGAACCCATTTAGCAAAAACTTGGGCCTGAGCCCATAAAGCATAATCTTGGGCCAAAGCCCATTTACATATCAGAATATACATATATGCAATGTATGCAACCCAATCGGTCCTAGTAATCCATCCGCTACACACCACCCGTACCATCCCATCACACCTGTGGGGATTAAGTCAACCCACCCCGCCAAACACACCAAAACGCAGGCTAAATGCCATTTAATATAATAATTCGCAGGCCAGTGGCCATTTATAAACGCAGGCAAGATGCCATTTATAATATTTGTGGCTGAGCCACTAGAGTCAGAATTATGCGTGGCATAGCCACTATACAGATTGTGGCAGAGCCACCAGATATCATTTACGGTAATATAATCGGCACACAGCCATGGGTAAATCTGATAGACACAGAGTCGTTAGTTCATATGCTAGGCACATAGCCGTTATCAGAATTTGTGGCAGAGCCACCAGAATATGTGGCAGAGCCACCAGAATCAGAATGTGGCAGAGCCACCAGGCTACACTTCTCTTCTTTAACATTTTTCCCATCCCATGCAAAATATGCAAATGCAACATAAATAATAAAACATAATATTCACATATATAAACGACAATTATCAATCCAGTGATTAATTACGGTAAATCGGTCCACTAAAGCATTCTAGCAATTCGGCCCATAGGGGCATTTTAGTAAATTGGCCCATTAGGGGCATTTTCATAATTCGGCCCATAGGGGCGTTTTCGTAATTCGAAAATTTTACCCACTAAGGGTAATTCGGTAATCTCGCAACCCAGGGGTATTTCGGTAATTTACCCTCCAAGGGTATTTTTGTAATTTCGCAACTCAAACTTAACTACTAATTTGGGGCATAAAAATTGAAACTGTCCATCTGCGTCATACTGACTAAATTGACTATAACTCGAGTTAAGAAACTCAAAATTTAGATCCATAAATTTTCCTTGAAAATAGACTCATATATCTTCTTACTAAAATTTTTCCAGAATTTTTACCTTAACCATTTAGTACAGTTAATTCCTTAAATTTTCTCTTGTTTCACCGACTAACAGTTCTGACCTCTCTTACCTAAAATTCAAATATCTCATTGTACAGTTTTCATATGTTGCTCCCACTTGATGCTAATGAAAATAGGCCCACTAGGGTATCTATACATATAAATTATAACTCATGATTCACTTTGTACAGTTTTATGTCATTTTCCCAAGACAGAACAGGGAACCACGAAGTAAATTAGAACCAGTCCCACTAAAATCAAAATATCTCAGAATATAAAATTCCTCTTCCTTCTCTGTTTCTTTCATATAAAAATAGACACAGTAAGCTTTCATTCTATATTTTATTCGCTTTGTAATTCCATTTCTCCTATTTTTCATGATTTTTCAAAATCACGTCACTGCTGATGACCAAACTATTTCATTGTGAAATATGGTTACTACTACGAATATACGCACGCCCGAGTGGTCACAAATGCCGGTTTCCAGTTTTCTTCGGTATTTCTACCGAATCACAGAATATTTCACGCAACATTCAAAGAGGTGTGAGATTACACACCATTTCAACCATGTATTCAGAAAGGTACGGGATTACACACCTGATTTGGATTTCCTAAAGAACCACTTTTCGTTGACCCTAGAACAATACCAACCAAAAGTTAGCCTCGGATTACCAAAAGATTTCATACCCAACATATTACTTACACTTGAATCACTTACCACTATAATCGTATGATCAACAAGTCGATAGATCGAGCAATTTAGTCCCTTATCGATATTGGATTCGATTTCCACCGCTTGACTTAAGGCTAGAATGATATTCGGGCACCCACTAGGATCACGATTCGATTAAGAAGAAATTTTCCCACACGATAGGGAATGAAATGGTGGAGAAATAGGATGATAATGGGTTCGGCTATAGAGAAAATCGAACAAGAAAATGTGATCACAAAGTGATGTTGATTAAAGAAGAAGAAAGAGGTTGATGAAATGGTCAAAAGAAAAGAATGGATGGAGAAAAGTGCTTGGTGGTTTCGGCTATCAAAAGAAGATGAACCAAAAATGAATTGAGGGTTAAGACAAAACAAAGGAGTAAGATGAACAAATGCACTAGGTGTTTAGGCCAAAACAAAAAGGGAAGAAAAAGATGTTGGCAAGGAAGAGTACCCAAAATGCTAAAAGAACCAAAACCTTATCATGCACAAAGCTTTGCAAAATGTCCCAAGAAAAATTCAGCTCCCCCCATTCCCTAACCAAAACCTTGTATTCATCTTTACCAAAAAGATGAACATTGACCAACATAAAATCTTTCCAAAACACCTTCCACACTATAAGCCAACATGTTCCCTTATCCTTCCTTTTCTTTCATTTCTTTCCCTCTTTTTCCCTAGTCTTTCTCCTTACCATAATCCTTAGCCATCTTTCCAAAAATTAAAAAGTCTTACTTACCATATTTAAACCTTGGCCGACACTTACCATATAGCACAAAAATTTAATCCAAAATATTTGCACTAGGTGGGATTCGAACCTCAGACCATCAGTACACTCCACACGCCACTTGCCACTATACCAATAGACTCCTTGTGCTAGTAAAATGCACACTTATTTCCTTAAGTCTCGATGCTACTTGCCTACTCTCCTTAAATGCTTAAACAAAAAATTTTTCCTATAGCCCATCTTGAACCCGGAACTTCCTAGAAACCTCGTAACCTTCCAAATTCACTTAACTAATAAGTCCCACTTGAAATAATGCCGTTCTCTTGTTTCTCAAAATTTTAAAACGCTTCTATGCTCAAGGCCCAATGGGCCTAATTCTACTAGGCCCAATTTCGGGATGTTACAATTCGTTTAACTCTTCATTAATCCCCTTTCAATAATTCCATATGCAATACACATGTTTTATAAATAAAGTATCATGGTATTATGCATACTTAACTAAAATGGCAGATACTCATATAATCATGCAACCTTACAGCATACTTAGCATTATAGGGGTTAAGTGCAGAAACTCACCAAATGCTTACTAGCCTCCCCGCTTAGCTTATTCGTATGGCAGTGTAACACCCCAAACCCGGCCCAAACACCACGACCGGATCTGGTATGCTACGGATGAAATGTTAAAACTTCGCTTTGAAGGGATTTGAAATCTTGGTTTGTTTATGCAAGTATTCGTTAAATAAGTGTTATTTGTAGGAAACCTTTGTAGTTTTTTTTTTAAAACTAGTTTGAAAATCCCATTTTTATTTCTTCTCGTAAACAAGTCCTTGAACATAAATTTGTAAATGTAAACATTAGGAAATATAAATTGATAACCTAAGCTATAGAGGCCTTATTACATAAATAGTCCCAAATTAAAACTTAAAGAAAAACTGAAAATAGTTTATGAAAATAAAAGACTTGATGGCCCCTCGAGTCTGCTTCAGCTCCCATGTCCACGATCTACTGCTCATCTGAAAAGTCAGGGAAATAAAAGGGGTGAGTCACCAAGACTCAGTGTGCAAATCCTGAAAACACATAAAAGGCTTGAGGCCCACAAACACATTATGGGCCTTGGCCCATACACAATGGCAACAGAGTATTTACATGCAACATGGCCCAACCCAACCTAATAGTCCATCCTCTACACACCAGCCCTTACCAGCCATCACACCTCGGGGATTTCTACAATCAACCCACCAACCGCTACACACCATATCGACAGTCATACTGCCTATTCCTAACAATCAAGAATAAATTTAACGTGGCTTAGCCACCGATCACTATTGTGACCTAACTTTATAATTCGTGGTTTAACCACCGATCACCAAGTGACCTATAAACATGCTCTTCCCCTTCATCATATTAACCCCATCCCATGCATACATCCATGCAGAATCAAAACAATATACTACCTAATAGATCACAGACTATCACATACATCGATACACATAGAGAAGTTTCTATGATTACGTACCTGGCATCCCTTGCCTACCCTTTTCGGGTAATACGACTGTCCATACAGCCTTTTTCCGGCTTTTAGCCCATAACATATATAGTACAGATTAATTAGTGTGTTAGAGATCTACACACCTGATTACAGACAAGACGAGACTTTCTATGTCGACACTATCAGAAGCCGATACAACTGCTATCTATCTAATATGTTGTTCTGAAGTCGGTCCACAACCCAGTGGCCAATCCCAAACCACCAACACTGCTCGCTTCTTAAATCTAGGGGTTGGATTTACGGGTCCAATTCCCTCTTTCGTTTGACTAACATTTGTATCCATGGAACAGATCTTAGTCAATAAACCTGATTAAAACATTAAATTGAATACAAACATGAATGTATATTCATAGAGCATAGATCCCTTACCTAGAAATCCCGAAAGTAATAATATGGTTCGAACGTTAACGATTCCTGGCTTAGGAACCTAGGCGATTAGATCTCCTTCAAATCTCGGAATGCCGCCCAAAAAGAACACGAGATCAGTGAAAACGTCAAGCTAAAGATGGCCTAACAACCAACTAGCCATTCGGCTATGGTCTCAAAAACCGAAAAAGATTAAAAAAATAATAGCACAAGTCGACACTTACCACTACAGAAGATTTCGGCTACCACTTGTATGAAGATTCGGCAGTTAAAGAAGAAGATTGAAACGATGAAAGGAATAAGAACCAAGCCACAATTGAGACCTAAGAATTTTTGGCTTTTGGAAAGAAAGAGATGAGCAAGGAGAGGCTTAGGCGTTTTCGGCTTAGAAGAAATCGAGAAAAGGTGTAGAGGAAGCTATGAGGTTTTGGATTTAGCAGAGAATGAAGAAGAAGATGGAACTTTAGGAGTTTTCGGCTTTTTGAGAAAAGAAACAACTGAGAGAAGAGAGTGAGAATAAATGCCGAAATTAAGAAGTACCCTATTTTCTAATCAAATTTTCGGCACACACACTAACCAAAAGCCGAAATTGCCCTCTTTTGAAAACTAACACTAATTAATTAGCAAGGGAAATTTCGGCACCCCCCTTAGCCACATCGAGCCGATTTCTTCTTTCCCCCAGAGTTTGAAATTCAGCCACCTCCTAGCTCACTGGATAATTCCTAGATTTTCTCCCTTATCTACATTTGATCGCTCATCCTCAAGTGGCATGGATAACACCACCTCTTCCTTCCTTTTATCAGTTACTTTATCATCCATATCATCCACATTATCCATCAATTATTCTTCCTAATTTCAAGCATTTTAACCGACTCCAACTCTGCCCTCCCTTGACGCCAAAATTAATTAAAATAGATGGGTAATGCGACTCGAACCTTGGACCTCCCTTACTGCTTATCACACCACCTCAAAGCCCCTAAGTGGCGCCACTTTGCCACTGGGCCACAAGCCCATTTGTGTCTTAAAACACAGATAACATCTTTTAAGCCCTATCCTACTAGCTTTCCACTAGAGTGCCCAAGCAGAAAATTTTAACTAAGGCCTCGACCCACCCTTGAGCCCAACCTGAACCCCTTGAACACTCTAATTAGCACATTAAACGTAACACACATCAAATGCAAAGACCCATTAATTCAGGATGTTACAGTTCTACCCCCTTAAAGAAATTTCGACCTCGAAATTACCTGGTCAGAATAGATGCGGGTACTGCTGCCGCATTGTCTCCTCTGGTTCCCAAGTAGCCTCTTTAGAACTGTGATTCTGCCATAGAACCTTAACCAACGGTATCGTCTTCCTTCGCAATACTTTGACATCATGTTCTAAGATTTCCACTGGTTCCTCTTTAAAGGATATGTCAGGTCTTACCTCGATTTCCTCCACAGGCACCACATGAGATGGATCCAAACGATATCGTCTCAGCATAGAAACATGGAACACATTATGAATCTGGCTTAGCTCAGAAGGTAGTTCAAGCTAATAGGCTACCGGTCCTACTCGTTTCAACACCCGATAAGGTCCGATAAATCTGGGACTTAATTTACCTTTCCATCCAAACCTCAGTATTTTCTTCCATGGCGACACCTTCAAGAACACCCTGTCGCCCACTGCACACTCTATGTCCTTACGCTTCAGGTCAGCATAGGACTTCTGTCTATCCGATGCTTCCTTTAATCGCGTCCGTATTAACCCAACCTTCTCCTCCATCTCGGTAACCAACTCCGGTCCCAAAATCCGATGTTCCCCTAATTCTGTCCAACAAGTAGGAGTACGACACTTTCGTCCGTACAATGCTTCGTAGGGTGCCATCTGAATACTAGACTGGTAGCTATTGTTGTAAGCAAACTCCGCCAACGGTAAGAACTCTTCCCAACTACCCCTAAAATCAATGACACAACCTCTCAACATGTCCTCCAGGATCTGAATTACCCGCTCAGACTGTCCATCGGTCTGAGGATGGAACGCTGTACTGAAATCCAACTTCGTACCCAACGCTTGATGCAACGCCTTCCACAATCGTGATGTGAACCTAGGGCCCCTGTCCGATATGATTGATATTGGTACTCCATGTAGTCTTACCACCTTCGCTATATATAGCTTAGCCAATTTCTGCAGAGAGTAATCGACACGTACTGGTTTGAAATGAGCAGACTTCGTCAAGCGATCAACAATCACCCAGACCGAATCTTTCTTAGTAGGCGTAAGAGGTAGCCCACTAACAAAGTCCATTGTGATCCTTTCCCACTTCCATTGTGGAATCTTCACCGGCTACAACAACCCTGATGGTAACTGATGTTCCGTCTTTACCTGCTAACAAGTCAAACAGTTCCCCACAAATTCGATCACCTCTCGTTTTAGGCCCGACCACCAAAACTGTTCTCTCGCAAATCCCGATACATCTTACTTCCTCCAGGGTGTATAGCATATAGACTACCATGCGCTTCTTGCAAAATCCTACGCCTCAACTCAGGATCTTTCGGCATACACACTCTCCCTTGAAAACATAATAACCTTTCCTCATTCACACTAAATTCTGTTGATCCATCACTTGATCCTATCGGAAACTTCCCCTTTAACAACTCATCAGCCTGTTGCTTCTCCTTAACCTGACTGACCCATGAGGGTTTCACTTGAAGTTTGGCTAATAACCTTCCATCATTGTATAAACTGAGGTGAGCAAGCATTGCTCTCAAGTCAGAGATTACCCTACGACTTAGAGCATCTGCCACCATGTTAGCTTTACTCGGATGGTCCTCGATCGAGCAGTCATAATCCTTTAACAACTCGATCCACCTTCTTTGCCTTAGATTCAACTCCTTCTGGGTCAACAGGTATTTTAAGCTCTTATGATCGGTGTATATGACAGATTTCTCCCTGTACAGGTAATGTCTCCAGATCTTCAAAGCAAAAACCACCGCTGCCATCTCCAGATCATGGGTGGGATAATTTGCTTCGTGCGGTCTTAATTGCCGAGATGCGTACGCAACAACCTTTCCATCTTGCATCAACACGCATCCGAGTCCTATGTGTGAAGCATTACAGTAAATCACGAATTCCTTCCCAGCCTCCAGCTGAATCAATACCGGAGCCTCTGTTAAAATCCTTTTCAACTTCTCGAAACTCTCTTGTTGCTTGTCAGACCAAACAAACGGAACCCCTTTCCGCAACAACTTAGTCAACAGCGCCGCGATCAGTGAAAACCCTTCCACAAACCTTCTGTAATACCTGGCTAACCCAAGAAAACTCTGAATCTCTGCTACCGATTTAGGCGGCTTCCTATCCAACACCGCTTCAGTTTTCCGAGGGTCAACCCTAATCCTTTCTGCCGACACAACGTGCCCTAGAAAAGTAACTTCACTTAGCCAAAATTCGTACTTACTGAATTTGGCATATAGCTGCTTCTCCCTCAGAATCTGCAGAACCACCCGAAGATGTGAGTCATGCTCATTCTCCGATTTCGAGTAAACCAGGATGTCATCTATAAATACTACAACAAACCGATCCAAATAGGGTTGGAACACCCGGTTCATCATGTCCATAAACGCTATTGGCGCGTTGGTCAATCCAAATGGCATCACCATAAATTCGTAGTGACCATAGCGAGTCTTAAAAGCCGTCTTATGAATATCCGCCTCCTTGACCTTAAGCTGATGGTACCCTGATCTCAGATCTATCTTTGAGAAGACTAAAGCCCGCTTCAACTGATCGAAAAAGTCGTCGATCCTCGGCAACAGGTATTTATTCTTGATGGTCAACTTATTCAGCTGGCGATAGTCAATGCACATACGCATTGATCCATCCTTCTTCTTAACGAACAACACCGACGCTCCCCAAGGCGACACACTTGGTCGAATAAACCCTCTATCCAACAACTCCTAAATCTGCGCTTTTAATTCCACCAACTCCTTTGGCGCCATTCTATATGGAGCAATAGATACTGGCACTGTTCCCGGAAGAATATCGATACCAAACTCCACTTCACGATCCGGGGGTAATCCCGGAAGCTCTTCTGAGAAAACATCAGGAAATTCCTTCACCGTCCTGACGCCCCCAACTGTTAATTCCTTGGCTTCCAGAGCCCGAACAAACATTAAAATTGCCTCGCATCCTTTTCTCACCATCCTTTCTGCTCTTAAGGCGGACACCACATTTGACAAGCAGTTCCCCCTTTCACCTATCACCAACACTTCGCCACCCTCGGGGGTTTTTAACACCATACTCTTGGCTGCACAATCTACATTAGCTTGATACTTCCCCAGCCAATCCATGCCTAAAATTGAATCAAACTCCCCGAACGGTAATTCCATTAGATCCGTCCGGAAAACTATCCCCTGAACTTCTAAAGGTACTTCCCGATAAAGCTTGTTTACCATCACAGAATGTCCTATGGGCTAACTACAGTCATCTGCCTAGAGGAAATCTCAGATTCTACGCTTAAAGTTTCGGACACCCTACTAGCAACATATGATTGTGTCGACCCAATTTCAATCAATGCAGTGTAAGGCAAGCCAAAAATTAAAAACGTACCGGTTATGACATCCGGTGCGTCAGCCTCCTCTCGACGTCTGACAGCATAGACTAACCCCGACTGTCTCGCGTCAGTGTTTCCTGCCCCTTGGCCTGTTGCTCCACGACCTCGATCGAAACCATTACCACCTCTGGTTGGACCACGACCTCTCTGTGGCTGCTGACCTCCTCTACCCGGCTGAGCATTCCCTTGACCTATGGGCCCTTCACTGCCCCGTTGCTGCGGACATTTTCTAACCTGGTGGTCCGTAGATCCACACCTAAAGTACTTCCCACTGCTCGCCCAACACTCACCTACATGAAATTTACCACATCGGCCACACTTCTGTGTCTGACTAGCAGTAGCAGGTCTCTCATCCAATCTCGGTCCCTCTGACCCAGGCCTTTTCTAAGTACGCCTAGTTGCCCCTGACGATCCAAAATTCCTTTTTCCTCCACCCTTATCTCTATCCCGATTCAGTTTTTTTGTCCGCTTAACCTCCTCAGCTATCTTAGCTTTTTCCACAAGCACAGCAAATTCCCTTTCCCGCTGTGGTGCTATCAGTACACGTAGATCATCCCTCAGACCATCTTCAAATCAAACACAGCGTTCATGGTCTGTGGCCACCATCCCTCGAGCATAATGGCTAAGGCGTAAGAATTCTGCTTTATACGCAGCCACCGACCTACTTCCTTGAACCAGATTAAAAAATGCTCTACGCTGTGCATCCATATAACTTGTCCCGATGTACTTACTTTGAAACGCCGTTTTGAAGAAATCCCAGGTGATACGGTCAGCCACTGAACCATCCTTAACCGTAAGCCACCATTGATAAGCTTCGTCCCGCAAGAGAGATACAACCCCTTTCAGTTTTTCCTCTTCCGTGAGATCTAGATCATCCACTATACGCTCAACCGCCTCCAACCAGTACTCAGCCGTACTCGGGGCTATACCAGAAATTCCCCTAAACATTTCTGCCCCATTAGCTCTAAGTCGCTTCAACACGGATTTCCGGGCTCCTATGCCCATGCCTGCCCCAGCAACCCTCTCTAAAACCCTTAACATCGCCTGAGATACTGCATCATCTCCGGCCGTCTGATCCTGAAATTCGGTCTCCACAGCTGGTGAAACTGGCATCTCGTTTCCTGACCCATGGCCAGATCCTACTGGTTCCGATACGGCCATCCTACCCCTACCACGGCCACACGGTAGACGTCCACGACCCCTTGTACTCATTCTACCGGTTCACGTTTATCTGATTAGAAATTTTATGAATTATTAATTTCTTCCACTAATTAACCACGAACAATCTTATGAACAGTAGTTTTAAGAATAGTTCTTTCGAATCAGAAATTATATCTACGGGTTTCAGTCTCAAGTTTGTATCTCCTAGTTCTACGAACCACATACATTCAACCATCATACATCAACATACAAGTAGCATCCATGAACTCGCATTCATCGCATAAGGGTATTTTCGTCATTTCACTACCTAGGGGTATTTTCGTAATTTTGTCCCACAGGATATTTTCGTAATTTTCCCAAAATAGGGTATCTTGGTGATTCTTTCGAAATAGAGGTATTTTTGTTTTTGTTTTTTTTAAACAAGGGTACTTTGGAAGATTTAATTTTGTAAACCGGGTGCTCTTGTGAATCTAGGGGTTTTTGGGTAAATTTGCAAAGCATGGGTATTTTGGTAATTTTGCCAACCGGGGGTGTTTCAGTATCTTCACAAATTTTGGCAGTTTTACAAATCCAGGGTATTCTGGGAAATTTCCACAAATCGAGGGTATTTTGGAAATTTTGCAAAATTAGGGGGTATTTTAGTAATTTTGTGAAATAGGGTTGCTGGTCCCTTTCGGGTTTTAATTATAAATTTTGGCCCATCAGCAAGTCTTCATGGCTAAGGTGAACAGTCACTACGCATCAGGTAGGATTCCAGCGAAGAGGAGGTGGGTCACTAGGACCGCTTAAGTACCAGGCTCTCCCTGAACCCAATCCTAGAAATGCGTATGCCTGTTACCACACCCTAACCCAGTGACTTGTTTATGGACATGTTTAATTAGATTAAGTTTTATGAAATTGAAGAGTTGTATAAGCTAGGCCTAAGGTCCATTAACCCTATTCATACTAGTCTACGTCCATCAAGCCCATCAAACCCAACATGCATATCACATCAAGAGTTAGAATACTTACCTGCGTGGATCAGGTGACAGTAGACTCGAAGGCCATATCTCAACCCAAGGCATTTTTCTCAAATTCTCATCAATTTTACAAAACACTACTAGACCCATTTCACAGCCCGAGTTTTGCAACCAGGCTCTGATACCAATATGTAACAACCCAAACCCAGCCCAAACGCCACGATCGGATCTAGTATGCTACGGGATGAAATGCTAAAACTTCGCTTTGAAGGGATTTGAAATCTCGATTTGTTTATGCAAGTATTCGTTAAATAAGTGTTATTTGTAGGAAACCTTTGTAGTTTTTTTTTTCTTTAAGTTTACATTTGGGATTATTTATGTAATAAGGCCTTTGTAGCTTAGGTTATCGATTTATATGTGTTTATGTTTATACTTTAAATTTTATTTTCAAAGACTTACTTACTATAAGTAATGAAATGGGAATTTCAAACACGCTTAACGTAACAGAATTTTTTTGGACAGAAAACCTAAGGTATTGAATATTTGATTTATCAAATCGAGATTTTCCAAACCAACAAAGTTAAGTTTTCAAACAACACGTCATCGAAGAATTTTCAAAAGGGATACGTGCCATCTTAAAAGGAAATAAGGAACTATGTTTTTAACATTAAACCCGTAACATGCCAGATCTGGTCGTAGCGTTTGGGCCGGGTTTGGGGTGTTACAGGCAGAGCTTCCATTCTCCTGGCAGCTAAGCATGGCAACCAAAATCATGAATTAAACTTTGTATTCCCAACTTAAAACTTAGTTTCCCGGAAACATGCAGAACCCCAATTTGGTTCCAAAAACCTTTAACTTCATTTCCTTAATCTTATGTATTTTGAAGGATTCAGGACCTTACCAGCTTACTAGATTCTCAACTTTTGCCACTAAAATCTTATGATCATCACCCCATACAGAGCTTCCACGACTATCTTTCCTTTGAAGCGATCAAGGAATGAGATGAAAAAGAGAAAAGAATAAAACAGATTTGAGAGGAATCCCATCTGAGGATTCAATTCTCAACAATTTATAACCCTCCATGCGCGGTCTCCTACCACATAACAACCATTCATCTGTAATCATTTTGTCCCCAACCAAAGGACCGATTGGTTCAAATTCAACTGAACCAGAATCGAATCTTAACCTTGTCCAATTTCATTTTGAACTTTACATGATTTTCAAATAGAGGTTGCTACCTTACAATATCTTTCAATTTAACCCCTAAATTGTCCTTAATTTCTAGGTTTAAAGGATTTCGGGTGTGACATTTAACCCAATACTTTATAATTCAATCCAACCCTAATTTTTTTTATATTTTTCTAAATAAACGTCTTAAATTAATTTAAATAAATTAATTTCCCAATTAAATTGTTTTCTTAACCCAATTCTATTTTTTTAAAAAATTCTGATGACTTTATCATAAAAGAATCTATGAGAAAATATACTTAATATTTCTACATTCAATGGGTTCACCAAGACCAATAAATTTATTTCCATTTTCGAACTTCAATTATTTAATCACTTAACTAAATAATAATTCAGAAATCTATAAATTCATTTTCTAGGTCATTTTTATTTAGAGAAAATCATATTTATTTCCAAATGTTTCCCATTTCTCTAACTTTACCATTTCTATCCATTTTTGTTCATTTGATTCAACATGCAATTCATTTTTGGTTTGAACGAGGTAGGAAGGGACCAAGTGGACATATGCGATTGGGGCTCTAATTATTTATAATTAAGTTCTAACTTTTTGTGTATTAATTATAAACTCATTTAGTCACGAAGTCATTCCATTATAATATTGTGACTAAGCTCTCCCTAATGACATATCATTACGAAAGCAACTCGATTAGTGCTCGTCTAATGACCTTCTCATAAGTGTGTTACCCATATAGGATATCATTAGTCTATTTGGGATAAATCTATTCTCCCAATATAATTCTAGTTTATCTCATGGTAACCATTACATCTTACTTCATGAAAAGCTAATTACTATCAAATAGTAATCAAGTCATTCATCACAAAGATGAGTGACCCATGACAACATTTACTTTTCATCAACCATGTAATGCCAAGGAGAAGATATCATTTACCCATATCTCAGGTTATGAATTCCACTATTGTGAATGATGCTACATACTGCAGAAGTCATATACCCAATGCACCAACTTTCGGTTCCTTATCTATTTGAATTTAGGCTTTTACTTACGTCAAAGTATACGAGTCTGTAACAGCACGTTTTTAGTCAAATCGGAATAGTGGTTTTGGGACCAAAAATTTGAGGTCAAAATATTTATTTTATTATTATTTTAATGTTTACCGTATGATTGAGTGATTGTGTGAAAATTTCATTAAGAAATTTTATCGTTTGAATGGTCTATTTGATAAAAAAGGACTAAATCGCATAAAGTTCAAATGCATGTTCTATTAGTTAAATGTGTCTATTAGCTATGGAACATTAAAGTGGAGGTCCTTATGTTGTAATTAGATCATTAAAATGGTGGGTGGACAATTATGGGTATATATTATGTGATTTTTATGTTTTATAATCAATGTTAATTTTTGTATTTAGTTATTAAGTTATAATAAATAAAAACAAAATCATAAAATGTTGTTCATCTTTCATCTACAGCTGAAATTGAAAGAAGAAAAAGAATCCATTGTTGAACTAGGTTCGACCAACCTTATTTTGTCAATTGTAAGTCCATTTTTGTCCCGTTTTTAATGATTTCTATGTTTTTGAGATCGTTGCAACTAGTACTAGCTAGCCCAGGGACTATTTAGCAAAATTGTTAAAGATTTTGAATGATTCCATTGATGAATATATGTGTGTTTTGATTTTTTATGATAGATTATGAATATTTGATATGAATTATACAAGTTTTGTTAAGTGATTTTGAGTAAAAATGCAAAATAGGGATTTGTTTGTGGAAATGTGAAAATTTGTGGTCAAAATGTGAAATAAATGAAAAATATGGGCTGTTAGGGGCATAATAGTAATTTGGCTAGCATGGTTTTATTTTGAATTTCATTAATTTGTGATTTTATGAAATAAGGACTAAATTGTGAAAAATGTGAAAGTTTAAGGGCAAATGTGTAAAATAGTCCTAATGTATAAATTGGACTAAATTGAATAAATGGATGATTAAATGAGCTAAATTTGATATTATATAGATCAAGAAATCAAAATACGGACTTAGATCGAGGAAAGAAAAAGATATCGAATTAGTCGACTATGTTGTCGTTTTCACATCCGAGGTAAGTTCGTATGTAATAAGCATTGTTATAATTATGCTTTAAATTCTTTGATATTTTATAAATTGTATATAAGAGACTACAGTCATGTTTGACGACAATTCGGTTATGTATGGCACTTAGTGTGCGATTCGAGATAGTTTCGGCTATGTATGGCATTTAGTGTGTGAGATTAAAATAAATTCAATCATGTATTGGCACTTAGTGTGCGAGAATTCAGGTAGTCAACATCATTCTGTTTGGGTATGAGTTTGTTACAGATTGGTTCAGGTATGTATATGAATCATATGAGCTTAAAATCGAAGAAGTTATGAAGTTTGCATATAAGCATATGATTAAGCATGTGAAAGGTTTGTTAGTATTTTTGAATTACAAGCTAACAAGGTTAAATAGGTTATTTGTGTATTTATGAATAGTTGAGTTTATTTCATACGAGCTTACTAAGCTACAAAGCTTACTTTGTTCGTTTTTCCCATGTTTTGTAGTGCTATCAAAGCTAGCTCGCATTCGAGGATCGTTGGAGATCGTTTCACACTATCCACCTTTCACTCGGTACCTATGAACTTTGTATTTTAAGTATATGGCATGTATAGGGACTTTGGTCATTTTGGTTATGACTTGATAATGATACATGTTTTGGTTTGTATATATATAGCCATGAGTAATGGCTTATTTAGGGTTATTTTGGTATGGTTGAATCATGTATTGATATATGTGTTTATGCTTTGTGATATGAATGGTATGATGGTTGGGTGATGCTTGATGGTTATAGATGTTATAGGCGTTCAAATGGTTGAATTGTGGATATTGGTATGCTTGTGAAATTAGGCCAAATAATGCATATTTTTTTAATGGTAATTTTGATTATTTGAGAAGATATGGAATGGTATGAATTTAGTTGACATAATGTGGTATTATGTTTTGTATTAGTTGGTGTTAGAAATGGTCTAAATCATACTTGGTTTGGAGTTGAATTATATGCCTATTGATGCTATGTTTTGTGCCATATGGTTGTATAGGTGTGCCTAAGTTTGGGATGGCAAATTGGCTTGGTAAATAGCCTATTTTTGTCCACATGGGTAGAGACACGGGCGTGTGTCTCAGCCATGTGTGACACACGGTTATGTTACACGGCCATGTGTCCCTTGGTGTTGAAATTGAAATCAAGTTAGTATACTCCACCCAGCCTCACACACGGGCGTGTGACTTGGCCGTGCGGCATAAGTCAGTATACCCTACAGGTTTGGCACGGCCTAGCACACGGCCTCACACACGGGCGTGTATGGCCATTTTTAGGCACACGGGCGTGTGTATTTGCCATGTGACCCAAGTCAGAGAGTTACATGGGTCAAACACGGGCTGGGACACGTCCATGTGCTCTCATTTTGAATGTCCACACGGCTTATGACATAGGCGTGTCTGGTGGCTGTGTGAGACACGCAGCCTGACCACACGGGCATGTGTCCCCTATTTTGAGAAAAATTTTCAAAGTTCGTGAAAGTTTCTTAAATTATCAGTTTAGTTCTGAACCACTCCCAATGAATGTTTAAGGCCTCGTAGGCTCGTATTAGGGACAAATTGATTGAGATTGAATGATGATTGTATGAGTTGATTAAATGTATGTGAAAAGTATGTACAAATGTGTTGTAATTCTGATAATGCTCCGTAACCCTATTCCGGTGTTGAATATGGGTGAGGGGTGTTACAGAGTCACACATACATAGTTCGTCATCCACTAAAGATTAAGGTATGTCACACTTTGAAAGTCACAAGTGAATAAATCCATAAACGGGTTCATGATCTATTCTTCTTAGGTCTAGTTCGATGTACTGTTAGTCCAGTCAGTTACATCTATGTCTTTATCTTCTAGGAGCCATCCGCTACGATGCCCAAGACAAAGAATCCCCCAAATTGGGCTTAATAGATGACATATTATTCTTTCAATTAGTTTGTTCATTTTTTATTAGACTAAAGAAATGTTTAGGTTCGTCTACTAATATAAGTCATCTTTTTGTATTACTATCCGACCACGTGATACCGCTTAGTATTAGTTTAAACATTAGAAAACCAGTGAGCTAATATTTGCTTCTATTTCATTTTACATTCAAAAACCACGTGAGAACATTATACAAAGTATATTAATGTAATCTGAATTATTTTATTAACTAATATGTTCGAAAAAGTTACAAGTGTATATAAAAGAAAATACTACACTTAGGGCACCAAATACAATAGTCTTCCACTTCCTTTAGCGAAGTAGATGAGTCATATTTCGCATTCATATGCATTCCATATATTTCTCAAAGAACTCTCTAGCTATCAAAGTCTTGGTAAAACAAATCTTTAGGGTTTGTCCTCAGATGTGATCTTTGACCACATCCACTATTCCGTCAAACATTATTGTCTCCCTTACGATACTTTCTATCAATTTATTGTTTCCTTAGTGGTTTCTTTGAGGTTTAGCTATATCTCCACCGTTATAGTGCCATAACTTTTCCATACTTCATATTCGACCTTCCATGGTGAAGTTAGTAATGTAACCTTGCTTGACACTTATTCACACTATAGACCTATCGCCTAAGAAAAAAACAAAACCTAATACCGATTTCCTCGAATCCCGACACATTTGGAAGTTAGAATTAGTATATCTGGTAGGAGTAAGAACTCTTTTGGAATACACAAGCATATAATCCCTCATTCTTCATAAATATTTAAGTATATACTTAACTACTTGTTAGTGTCTTGGTCCTAGATTCCTTTGATATTGACTCACCAACCCTACTGCGAAACAAAATATTTGGACGTGTGCACAACATGATATACATGAGACTTCCTACTACCGAAGCATAAGGAACCTTTCTCATGTTTTCTCATTTTTCCTCTGTCTTAGGATAGTCTTCCAAAGAAAGATAAAATCTCCATATAGAGGGTTGATTTCCCTTCTTCGAATTAGTCATTACATAATGTTCCAATATCTTATGTAGGTATGAGGCATGTGATACATCTATCACTTTGTTCTTTTGATTCCTTAGGATTCAAATTCCTAGAACAAAATTAGTTTCTCCCAAGTTCTTCATGCTAAATTGTTGGGTTAACCACAGTTTAATTAATGACAATGTCCCCACATCATTCTCAATGAGTAGAATGTCATCGATATATAGAACGAGAAAGACCACATTTCATCCCCAATATGTTTATAAAGAAAAGGTTCATTTATATTTTGTTGAAATCCAAAAGTCTTGATCGCTTGATCAAATCTTTGATTCCATGAGTGGGATGCTTGCTTAAGTCTATTAATGAATTTAAGCAGTTTGCAAACCTTATGCTTGTTTCCTTTAGCTATAAATTCAATGGGTTACATCATATAGATGCCCTCTTCAAGACAGTCGTTCAAGAATGTTGATTTTACACCTATTTGCTAGATCTCATAATCAAGAGTTATTGCAATGGATAACAATCTTAGAATAAAAAATAGAATAAGTTTCGGTAGTTTAAGAATTCACTAATGTGTTTCCTGAAGAATTTCTAGGTTTACCACCTGAAGGAGAGGTTGAATTTGTTATTGATATATCATCGAGAAATGCTCCGATCTCTATTGTATAGTATAGAATGGCTCCAAAAAAATTGAAAGAATTGAAGGCATAGTTGCAATAATTGTTAGACCGGGGATTTATTCGATTGAGTGTATAACCTTAGGGGTACTCCAATGTTATTTGTGAAAAAGAAAGACAGAACCCTAAGATTGTGTTTCGATTGTTGACAACTAAATAAAGTATCCATAAAGAACAACTATCCACTTCCTTGTATTGATGATTTGTTTGATCAGCTGAAAGGAGCAACTATGCTTTCTAAAATTGATATCTGGTCGAGTTATTATTAGCTCAGATTCAAAGAGCCAGATGTGCCGAAAACCACTTTTCGAACTCGATACATACATTGTAAACTTTTGGTAATGTTGTTTGGGATAACTAATGCCTGAACTTCTTTTATGGGTCTGATGAACATAATTTCTCAGTCGTCTCTAGACAGATTTGTTGTTGTGTTCATATATGACATTTTGATTTACTCAAAAAATAAAAATGATGATGATTAACTTATGAGAATTGTGCTAGAGACCTTTCAAGTGAAACAGTTGTATGTATGCCAAATTAAAAAAATATGAGTTCTGGCTACGAGAAGTGGAAATTCTTGGTCACGTGATATCAACTGAAGGTATCTGAGTTGATCCGAATAATATATCAGTAATTTTGAATTGGAAACCTCCGAAAAATGTCATAGAAGTGTGAAGTTTTCTGGGATTGGCTGGATATTATCCGTATTTTGTTAAAGGAATTTTGATGATAGCTCTCCAGCTAACAAAACTGTTACAAAAGAATGTCACTTTCGTTTTGTCAGACAAATTCCAGAAGATTTTTGAATAGTTGATAGCAATGTTAACAGAAGCTTCAATTTTGACTCAGCCTGAATATGAGAAAGAATTTTTTTTGCTTTAAGCGATGCTTCACTAAATGGTTTGGGTTGTCTACTGATGCAAGGGGAAAGGTAATTGCCTTTGCTTCTCAAATACTTAAGCCACAAAAGAAAAATTATGCTACACTCGATCTAGAATTGGTTGTAGTGGTTTTTACATTAATGATTTGGAGACATTATTTATACGGGGAGAAATGTCATATTTTCATAGATCATAAAAGCCTGAAGTAGCTGTTGTTGCAAAAAGAGTTGAATTTGAGACAACATAGGTAGCTCGAATTGATTAAAGACTATGATTTGATTTTTGATTATCATCCAAGTAAAGTTAATGCTGCAGTTGACGCTCTGAGTCGGAAGTCTTTGTTTACTTTGAAAGCAATGAATACCATTTGCTTTTGGAATGTGATGGTTCTATTTTAGTCGAATTGAGAGCTAAAAATTTTTTCCTTTAGAGAATCGAAGAATTGTAGAAAGATGATCTTGCGTTACAAGTGAAACAAAAACTGGTTGTTGATGATTAGATCACTAAGTTTAGTATAAGTGATAGCGGGAGTCTGTATTTTTAGAGTCGCTTGTGTGTATCGAAGGATTCAGAGTTGAAATGAGGTATTCTACATGAATCTCACAATAATGCTTATATGATACATCTGGGCAACAATAAGATGTATAATGACTTGAAATAGTCGTACTGGTGGCTGGGAATGAAAAGAGAACTCTCTGAATATGTGGCAAAATGTATGGTATGCCAACAAGTCAAAGAAAAAATCAAGTTTCATCTAGATTTTTACAGCCTATAATGATTCTGGAATGGAAATCAGAATGAGTCACTATCGGAAAGACACGGTTATAGTTGACAAATTAACCAAATAAGCTAACTTTATTCCTGTGAGAACTGACTATACACTCGAGAAGTTAGATGAAATTTACATATCAGGATGTCAGATCACACAGTGTACCAATGTCTATCATTCCAGATCGAGACCTGAGATTTTCCTTGAAATTTTAGGGTAAATTACGCTAAGCCCTAGGAACAAAATTGAATTTTAGTACAATGTTGTATCCTTAGGCTGATGAGTAATTAGAACAGGTGATTCAGATACTTGAAGATATGTTACAATGCTATGTAATTTAATTTGAAGGCAACTGGGAGAGATTTCTACCGTTAGTTGAGTTTCTGTATAATAACAACTATTAGTCAAACATCAAAATGACACCTTACAAAGCATTATGCGGTTATAATTGCAGGAATCCTTTGTGCTGGTTCGAGTTGAGTGAAAAAAAATGGAAGCAATATATTTGATCATGAAACAGAAGAAAAAAATCCTAATTATTCAGGATTGTTTGAAAACTGCCTTAGATCGACGGAAATCTTATGTCGATTTAAAGGAAAAGACATTGAGTTTCAAATTGGCAACAAGGTGTTTCTGAAAGTCTTGCCCTAGAAGAAAGTTCTACGTTTCGGCAGAAAAAGGAAGCTCAATCCAAGATTGATAGGGCCGTATGAGATTCTCGAAAGAAAACGTACTATAGCATACCGATTAGCTATTCTTCCAGAACTTGAAAAGATTTACAAAATATTTCATGTGTCGATGCTACGTCGTTATAGATCTGACCTTTCTCATGTGATATCTCCTGATGGAATAGAATTACAACCAAATTTGACCTATAGTGAAAAACCAGTAAAGATTTTTGCTCAGGAAGTAAAAGAGTAAAAAAATAAAAGGGTGGCTCTAGTGAAAGTGTTATGAAATCATCACGATACAGAAGAGGCTACATGGGAGCTGGACAAAACTATGAAATCCCAATAGCCCTATCTTTTCTCAAGTAAATTTCGAGGACAAAATTTCTTAAGGGTTGTAACAAGCCGATTTTAAGTGGTTTAGAAACATCTATTTTGGAACCCCATTTTCATTGTTCGAATCTGTAAATATTAATATTTAATATTTACGAGGCTAGTATAAAAATTATTATATAAGTTTGGTCTAGTAATTTAACCGGATTGATAGTTAATTAAGGTACAAGGACTAAATTTTAAATGTTTAGCCAAAGGACCAAATGAGTAATTAGACCATCTTTAAATGGTCAAACGGTGGTGGATGAGTTAAAATATACTAACTTTTGTCTAATTGAGCTTAAATTTTTGTTAATTAAGTTTTAATTAATTAAATTTGATTAATTAAGTTTCAGTATATGTATATAAGACAAATTAAAAGAAACAAATGCCATTTCTTTTCTTCTATTCATCTTCTTCACTGTAGAAAAAAGAAAGAATAGAGTTTCAAGCTTTCAAAACTTTTGGTATTTAATTTATCAAGAATTGAACCAAACTGAAGATAATCAGAGAAAATGCAAAATTGTTGATTAGTCCTTAAAGATTTGTTGAATTGTATTTGTTTCAATTGTATGTTTATATTTAAGTGAATTTGTACAAATTAGCATATTTGGCTATTTATGGACTGAATTGTAAAATGTGAAAATATTGGCTATAAGAAAGGGTAAAGGTATTGATACAAATATTACATGTTTATGAGATTTGTTTGACATATGAATTCTAATATAAGGCTTGAAGTGATATGATTACAATAATGATGCTCATATGAACTTAGTAAAAGATTAGGATACGCATGCCATGCCATTAGGGTTAAATATAAAATTGATCAGAGATTTATATAATGATATGAGATCCAACATTTGTTGCTGATTCTTGGTTATATGTATCGTTGGTTTAGTATGGGTTGGTAACCTTGATACGATGTTAACTTGTGTGAGCAAATTCATAAAATGTCAATTTGTGTGAGCAAATTCATAAATGTCAGCTTATGTGAGCAACCCTAATCACTGTTAGATAGTGTAAGCAAAATAGTCCCATGTATCCGATTTCAATTTACTACAGTTCTCTCAGGAAAAATCTTAACCTAATGCAATGGGAAATATTGAAATGATTTTGATACGAATTGAATCATATATGTTTCTAATGTGATTTTTTATATATATATGATCATTGTTACTTGTTCATTTTATGAAAGTTTACAAATCGATTGGTTGTATATGATGTTATGCATTAGTTATCTCAACATATGCCAAAGAATGTCAAATTGAATTGTTGTCGTGTTAAATGTTTAGTTTATTGAACTGTCAAGGTAAGTTAAGTAAATTTCATATGAACTTACTAAGCATTCACTATGCTTACCCCGTTGTTTTCCCTTCTCTAGTAGATTTCACCTTAGGGAACATGTCAAACAGATCGTTTGAAGTTCACACTATCCCATTTTTAAATCAGTAGCTTTTTAATCATTTTACGTATGGATTTGTGGCATGTACATAGGTGTTTTACAAATGCTACATTTGAATGTTTTCATATAGTTGAAACTTACCTAATGCATGATTTTGGCAGTGTTAATGCCTTGTTGAAATGGTATGATGTAGTAAATGGCTTGAGATGTGTATATGGTAACTGATTTGACATATTTGGATATGAATTGGTAGTGACAAGTTGGTATTTGGATGATTGACTGATATACATATTTTTGAACTAGTTGTCGGATTTGCATATGGTTTAAAATGCATGAATTGGCATTTGGGATGCCTAGATGAATGACTATATTTTGATTAGGATGTTAAGACACTTATGGAATAGAAACTAACATGTTTTGGAATGGTTTGTTATAAACAAATGATAGGTGTTTGGATAGTTGATTGAAATATATGCCATGGAAATGAAATACCTAAGCTTAATTGGTGAGTTTGATTTGAATATCATGTAAGGAAGTTAAGTTGAATGTTTAAGCTTATTTGGTATGAAATTGAATATGTTTTGGATCTTTTGCATTTGGTGTTCAATTTATGTAATGTTAGGTATGATTCGAAGCATCGAAATAGGTATCAAATGGTTCATTTTACCAAAAAAAGAGTCCTCGTCCCAACTATCATTATGTCTCGTCGTAATGCCGACTGACAGTAAGTGATGTCACAATATTAGGTGGCCTGACACCGTGACGTGACAAACTATTTTGGGACTTCATGATGTGGAAATGATGATGCCATGATGTCAACCTTAAAACCTTGAAACTTTGCAATTTGGTCCTATTTTGAGCTCAAGTTAATAAAAAAGCTTTCGTAAGCTCTATTAAGGCTCGATTTTGATTGCGTAACTTAATGTAAATGTGTTTAATACTTAATTATATGTTTGAATGAATTTTACTGTATAATTGACGGTAGTTGCTTCGACAACAAATGTAGCTCATGTAGTTCAGACCAGACGATCGAGGCGGGTGAGAAGTGTTACACTTAATATGACCAAGTCTCAAATGCCAAAGGTGTACATGCCTCTTTTATTCTAAATTTCAGTGTCAAGCAGTGTGTACATGTTTGACTTGATAAAATAAAGATTATTCGACATCCATCCATTCAGATAAGTTTGGGATTTCTATATATTCCAATACTATTATTAAAAGTCACAGTGTAACAACTCATTTTTTAGTGGCATTGAAAATAGTAGTTTCGAGACCACAATTTTGACGAGAGAGTCCATATATATGTATTTAATTTATATTTATGAGTTAAATATAGTATAATAGTGAATCGTAATTGAATAGATTTTATAAATTGGTCAGTTAGGTAGTACAAGTGGTGAATATAAAAAGTCAAGTGGTTTTCGAAAATGAGGTATCGAGACCCCGTTTCTGTAAATTGAGTGTAACACCCCAAACCCGACGTACACGTTATGGCCGAATCTGGCGATGTCACATGATAGTGCTTTAGAAATTGCAATGATGTTAAGACCATTTTCAAAATGTTATACTTTGCGGAAGCTTTTAAAATAGTTTGCGAATTTGTGTGTATTTTGATAAAATGTTTGTTTGTATTGAAAACTCGAGTTTTCCTACTAATAGCATAAAACCATAAACATTGCAAATCCCAATTTTAAAAAAATACATAATGGCCATAATTACATTAAAATTTCCCAAATAAAAATTAAAACCATGATGAGTATAAACCATAAATTTATCGTGAGGCAGTAGCAGTGGTCACTGTCGAGTCCTTCACTGCACCAATCCGTCTAACGCTGGGGATTACCTGGACAGATTAAACAGAAAAGGGTGAGTTTCACAACTTAGTGTGTAATCCCCACAGATATCAAACGTACAGAGTAATCACCAGAAATCAAAAATCACAGACTGGGCCGGAGCCCATTACAGAAACAGTTTGGGCCTTAACCCACTCGGATGCAGAATCAGATATATATAATAGGGCCTTAGCCCAATCAGATACAGAATCAGAAATATATTAGGGCCTCAGCCCAATCAAATATAGAATGCAGATCAGAGTATTAGAATCCTACCCACCAGCCTCTAAACACCATCTCCGTCCAGCCATAAACACCATGTGGGGATATAATCAACCCACCCATATACACCATGCTGTACTGAAATGCGGCACATAAGCAGAATAATGATGTAACGCCCTGAATTTTTGGGCCTAATATAATTGGGCCTATTGAGCCTTGGGCATGGGAGTGTTTAAAATTATTGAGAAAAAAAAATGACACTTTTGCATGAAGGATCTGTTGGGTGAGTGATTTTGGAAGGTTATGGGGCTTCTAGGAAGTCTTGGGTTCAAGCCATGTCATATGGTAATTTTTTTTATTTTTAGCATTAGGGGAATCATGCCCCCTGGTTGCAACCCTTTTAAGTAATTAAGATTAAATTGTGACACAAGAGGAGCTTGTGGCTTAGTGGCAAATGGTGTGGGGAGTGAAGCTTGTGGTCTGAGGTTCAAGTCTCTTAAGGAGCAAGAGAGGTTTTATTTTGCAGCATGAATGGCAAGAGTTGTGGTGGATTCAAACTCTTTGGAGTGGTTGTGGACTTGGTAAAAGGGGGAGAGTATCATGGGATATGGATGATGTAACACCCGGGTTCTAGGGGTTATGCGTTTAGTGCATGACTCAAGTAGTGATAGGCTTATGGTGTTGTTGGATGAGTTTTAAGGGGTTTGGAGAACCCTAGAAGGTAAGAGATGCCTTAGGAAATTTTTGAATTTTTAGTGTTAAGAAGGGGAGCTTGGCTTTAGAGGGCTTAAGAGGAAAATTTGGGAGGTTAAGACTCAAGAATTGCTTTGGAAGAGTGGCAAGGAGGCGCCACATAAGGCTTTGGAAGGTGACGCCTCAAGGTGCTAAGGGGGCCAGTGTTCGAGCTGCGAAGTCAGCATGTTGGCTTTGTTTTTGCGTCATGGGGGGGAAGGTGTTGGATTCGGCCATGGCACTTGAAAGGAGGATTTTGATTGGGTCAAATTGTTTTGAATGAGTGGCTAGGAGGAGAGATGAGTTGGTTTCATTTTGAATTTGTTTGAAAGGATGGTGTAGAGTGAATTTAGGAGGAAATCAAGGGAGTGGGTGAGAGGAGAAGGTGTTGGACGGCTAGGGGGGTTCTCTTAAGGTTATTTTCGGCCATGAGGGTTAGAGGGAGTGGCCGAATGCTATATAAAGGGGGTGGTGAGCTTCCTTTTGCCGAATTTTTAACCCTTTACTCCTAAGCCTTCACTTTTCTTCTCAAACATTACCACACCAAAAACACCTCTTTTCTTAACAGCTTGGCCGAAACTTCAAGAGACCATTGGGGGCACTTTTGCTTCCATTTTCCCTCCCTCACTTCACCGAAATCCCTTTCCATTCCTTGTTGCTGTAGCATCTCTTTAAGCCATCAACATTTCTTTTCTTCTCCCGTTTTCACCAAAGCCGAAAGTACTCTTAGCCGAAACCTTTCTCTTCTTGTGACATCTTGCTAAGCCGATTCTTGAGGCCGTCTAGTGCTCTCCCTTAGTCTTTTTGGAGCGTTTGGTAGTAAGTACTCTCCACTTTAGTAGTTGGTTTGCTTCTTTCTGTTTGGATGCCGAAACCTAAAGGGTGGTCTTGGTATTTGGTGATGGCCGAATGTTATTTGTAGGGCCTTGATATTGTTTCTTTCATGTGTAGCCAAAGGAAGGGAGCGCTAAGGATCTTTTAAGATTCGATTACTCAAGGTTTGTGGGAGCAACCGAGATTCAAGTGTGTTTTGGTAAGGAATTTTTAGTAAAGATCCGTTACTTGGATTTATGATTTGGAGGTTTAACCGTGTGATCTGATTAAGCGTTTTGATGGAGGCGAATACCAGTCAAGGAGGGCAAGGGAAGTCCCTATCCCGAAGTTTAAGAAAAGAGCTGTCTCGGCGGTTCGGGATTGGCCACCGGGGTGTGGGCCAGCAGCAGGAGAAAGCTATAGGCAGATAGCCGTAGTCTCGCTTAGCGATAGCGTAGGGATCGAGAGTTTAGAACTTCAAGTGATCAGGTGCGTAATTATCGCACTGTTTCCCTGTTAAGTGTGTATTGATGTAAATATTTGTATATGATGTGTGGTAGCCAGCAATAAAGGCTAAAATGGTGGATACCCATGTGTGGGGTAATCGGTTAACAAGTTGGTAAATTGTGATATTAAATTATTTATGGTGCATGTGTGATATGATAATGAGCATGTGATGTATATTCATTCTATATGTTGATTTGAGATGATACATTGACATATATGCATGGGGATTGGATTTGAACAAGGAAGGACGGGTGTACATATTTATGTACGTGGTCTAATGTTAGCCTCGTGCTACATTAGCGCTTGATGATTAGCTGAGTGCTTCATCAAGGGAGATGTTGGCTAGGTGCCCATCTCGGCGGTTGATAGCTGAGTGCATCACCGTAGACGGATTACTGGATCACGATGTGATCGGTGGCTCAACCACGGCCTTGTGCAGCAGGTCTGCCGAGGTAAGATATGTGGGATCACTCGGTTGTGATCGATGGATTAGCCACGGCCTTGGGCAGGGAGTCTGCTAAGGTTGGTGTAATGGATGGACTTAGGTTGGGCTGGGATGCATTTGGCATGACTGGTTGCATGGACTGTGTGGATATGGGTTAAGCCCATACGTGTGGAAACATGTGTAATGATTATGCACTGAGTCTGTGGACTCACCCAATTTTTCTTAACCATTTCAGGTGATTCATGAGCTTGGACCGGGTTGGAGTGGATACGAGGTGGCCATGCAGAAGAAGAGATTTTGATTATTTTATGCATTTTCGATATTAAGTATTTCGTTTAAATATTGGGTTGTAATAAGGGCCTTATTATTATTTTTGGGTATTATTTTAATTATGGCCTGATTAAATTGAGTTACCATGTGAAGATGATTTTATTTTTAGCAACTTATTTATTCAAATTATATATAAATATGTTTAATAAAGTTTTAATTTGGGTATTTTACAATAACAAAGTTTTACTTATAATTTTAGATGGACATGGATTTTCAAAAGTTAACAAATTTTCATGTTTGATTCTAAAGACAAAAAGATTTTCAATCGTCTTTCCACAGTGGCATTCCAAATTCGGTCGTAGTGAATGGGCCGGGTTTGGGGATGTTACAGATGATGGTTGTTGGGGATTTGGAGGAGGAAAATATGGAGAGATTTTAGGGGAGAATTAAGGGAGTGATTTATGGAGAAAAAGGTAGAGTTTGAATTGATGAGGGTTTGTGTCGAATTGGTATAGGAATCCTAGGAAAATTTGCCTAGGAAGGGTTTTCTCATTGTCGACTTCGGGGATTAATAAGGGGGAACTGCCGAATTTTGCTTTTCTTTTTCCAAATTCGGCTTTTTTGTTCTTTGGTGTTTGAATTGTCCTTTGCGTTTTCTTCAACCGAGTCTTTTCTTTTTGACCATTAATTATTAGCCGACTTTAGCTGCAACTTATTCTTTTATTCTCTTCTTTCTCGTCTTGTGCTCTCTTGGAGGCCAATTATTTTCCCTTTTCTTGGCAGAATACTCTGGCATCTTTCGAGTAGGTTGCTATTGCTTATTATTTCTTCCCTTAATTATTCTTTACCTTTGCCGAACCTTCATGCTCCCTTTCTTCCAATCGGTCATTGTCTTTTACCGAATATATCTACTCTTTCCCCCTCATTTCTGTTGTTTCGGTTCTCCTCTCCTTTCGTATGTTGGGTTAGTCGAATAATTTCCCCTAGTCATTCACTCTGTTTTTGGCTAGTAAGGGTTCTCTGATGAATCAGTAAGTGCTCTTGGTTTACTCTTGTTTCTCTCCACCATTGTGGTCTTTTCTTCTAACATCTTTTCGTGTTGCTGATTCATGAAAAAAAAGGTACAAGCGTCTCGACTCTTGCATGGGGGTATAGTTCGATTTCTTCTATCGATCATTCTTAGTTCTATGTAGTGGTAAGTTGTCGTTCTTTCAGTTCTAGTTATTTTTCGTTCATGGTAATAGTTAAAAAGGTTAAGATACAATGCAGGTTGTACCAAGGATGGGTGATCAATCCTTAGTCAGCGATCTAAGGGCAATAGATCGCTTGGTACTCAGTCAAGGTATGGTAGTGAATATCCTTTTGGGGATTAAGTGCTTTCGATAATTAATGCATAGGAGACTGATTGTAATTTTTGGGTTAAGTGTAGGTTGGTGTTCTAGGGTTTTGCGAAAGCTTGCAATCAGGTGTGTAAATGTGTGCTTTGTTGATGATCAGTCGAAAAGCCGAAAAGTCAAAAAGCTGAAATACGACGATTGATGCCACACAAACGTGCGATCGCACATGTGGTGATTCGAGCCTACAAAGCTTAGGCGTAGGACTGTAGAGGCTGTTATGGACCTCGATGGGCTGAAATGGGCCATGTGGGCCCCACACGGATTAAATTTGCATATTGTGGTAAATGTTAGACCGAGCCGTGTAGCCCAGTGGGCCCACACGGATAAAATGCATGTTATATGGTTTCTATTGGTTTGAACTGTACTGTTCGTATAGCCGAGGCTATTTCTGGGCTAATTGGGCCACACGAGCATATGGGCCCACTTGGGCCTAGTAATGGGCCTTAGGCCTATTTGCATCGTTGTGTCTGTTTGGGTTACTTAAGTCGCTCGAGGCGATGGTGGACCTTCGGTTGGGTCGTTAAGCCTCGATTTGTAAAATTACCAAAATACTCCCGATTTGCAAAATTAACGAAATACCTCCAGTTTGCAAAATTACCGAAGGACTTGTGAAATTACCAAAATACCCCCAATTCATAAAATTACCAAAATATCCCTAATTTACAAAATTACTGAAATACCCTCGATTTGTAAAATTATCAAAATACCCTCGATTTGCAAAATTACCGAAATACCCCTGACTTGTGAAATAACCGAAATACCCTTGATTTGTAAAATTACCAAAATACCCCGATTCATAAAATTATTGAAATACCCCTAATTTATAAAATTATCGAAATACCCCTTGTTTTGCAAAATTACCAAAATACCCCCAATTTGTAAAATTACCAAAATACCCCTGATTTGTGAAATTATCGAAATACCCTCAATGTTTGAAATTACAGAAATACCCTCAATTTTTGAAATTACCGAAATACCCCTATAGGGCAGAATTACCGAAATACCCCTGAAGGGTAGGATTACCAAAATACCTTTATAGGGTAAAATGACTATTTTGCCCTTACGGGTAACTGACTGATTAGGACTATGACTGATTTAACTGTGAATGTATGACTGTGTTTTAACTGATTTCACTATGGTCGTGTGACTGATATGCTTTTAATATGTGTGTAAATAACTGTTACCGAGCATGGCTATTTTGCATACACGTGTAATGACTGAGCGTGATATACACGATATATTGCATGGGGTTGGGACATTGATACGGAGGAAGTTCTGATAGGGTCGCATAGGTCGCATGACGACTGTGGATCCAGTATTGATCTGTTAAGGTCGCATGAGTCGCATGAGACGACTGTGGACCGACGGACGGCTTAAAGCCGCGTAATCTGATTATGGCTCTGTTCCAACCTAAATATGGCTCTGTGCCATCTTGATTATGGCTTTGTGCCATCTTGATTATGGCTTTGTGCCAATCGTATTTATCTGTGGCTATGTGCCTAACATATATATCAATGACTCTGTGTCGATCATATTTACCCAAGGCTGTGTGCCGATTATATTATCGTCGCTGATGGCTATGTGCCAAACATAATACAGTTACTGATGGCTTTGTGCCAATTATAATACCGCTACTAAAGGCTTAGAGCTGCATATATATACTAGCAACTTTGCTGCAATTTTGGTTAGGGCCACAACCGGTGCAAACATTGGTGTGTTGGCTGGGTGGGTCGATTTTATCCCCACGTAAGTGTAGGGTTGGTACAGATGGTGTGTTGGCTGGATCGAGGTGGGATGCATCCTCATACTATTGCATATCTGTTATGAGATCTGGCACTGTACTAGGTTTAGGCCCACTTATTTGGTTATTGGTGTGGGTTAGACCCAATTGATTCTGTTATGCGCTATGATCCAAATGATATTGTAGTGGGCTTTGGCCCACATATGCTTTGATCTGGATTGTACTGTTACAGTTAAAGGGCTTTGGCCAAGACTGTTTCGGTTTCTGTTTCTGTATACTGACTGTTACTCTAGTAAGGAGATTACACACTGAGTTTTCGTAAACTCACCCCATTTTTGACTGTGCAGGTAATCCCCAGCCTTAGACGGATCAGAGCTGCGAGGGACTCGGAGAAGACCACACTCTGCTTATGCTTGCTGTTGTGATTATTTGCTTTTAAATATTTTGATTTGGGTTGTAATAAGGCCTCTCTATTTTTAACTTCTTAGTTGTGATATTTATTTATGATGTTTTATAACTACTAAAAGTGGAATATGATTTCCAAAATGATAATTGTCTTCAAAACACTACGTTTCAACAATGTTTTCAAAATTCTTCTGCAACTCAATTTTTAAACATCACGTTTTCATAAATTCTTTATTTTAAATATGCTTCCGCAACAGATAAGGTTTTAAAAGTAATTACGTTTTCAAGTGGATAACAATTGCTTAAGTGTTTTGAGTTTTAACAAAGAGGCTTTAACTCTCAAACAAGTTTTAACAACAAGAAATATGGTTTCGAAAAACACTTCCATGTGACACGCCAGATTCGGGTCTAACTTCTAGGCCGGGTTTGGGGTGTTACAAATGCAGTTGAGCTGCCATATAACAGGCTTAAAGCCTTTCAGAAACTTCCTCCGAAAAATCATCAACCCTCCCCAATGCAATGCAACATACCAAATATGACATGCAACATGCAAATAACCGATCATACATTTAGTTCAGTAAGATATCATGCTCAATCAGACACCATATAATCATATCACATAATTAGGGGTCTAAGTAACGCTTACCGACCCTACAGTAGGTCCACAGTCAACTTGGGCGACATGTGCAACCTTACAGATTATTTCAAAAAAATGGGCTCACACACCCATGTGGCCTGCTCGTGTGGGCCCACACGCTCGTGTGGCCCACACGGCCTAATAGGTCAAGCCCGTGTGTTGCACACAGCCTTGCCTGGCCATCACACGGCCATGTCACTTGTGCACGACCTAGCTCATCGATCACACAGTCGTGTTGTGGCTCACCACCTTGCACACGGCTTACGACACGGCCGTGTGGCGTCGACAGAATTATTTTTCGGCTTTCGCTGATTCTCATTTTTTGTGTTTTTGGGTACACACCTGTATCATTTTCAACGCGTAAGCACTCCCGAGCCTTCAAGAACCTAATATTGACATTCCAGAGCCAAATTTCAGTGTTAAAACGAGTCTTAAACGAAACTAAACTGAGATATTAAGCTCAAAACCTTCATCCTCCTTACCTTCACTTGAGTGATAGCGTATCCACACTGCTTCAACGTTAACCAATACACTCTAGCCCTTAACCTTCTCCCATGAAACAACAGACCAAGTCAGAAAAAATCCATAAACCAAATTTATACTACAGTTACGAAAGACTTACCAACAATGCACGAAAGAGCAACGGAGAAGACGAAGACTGTAATGGCCTAAATTCAAGATTTATCGGAATAATGGTTTCGCAACCATAAATTCGATTTAAATAGAAATTTATTTCAATATGTTTGCATGAGTTTTTATATGATAGGAGATATTTTATAAATATTTATAAAATGTTAGTAATGTGGTATTAAACTTTCGTTAGAAAATTTTAATGTTTGGGTAGGTAATTAAATGAAAAGGACTAAATTGAAATGAAAGTAAAAGTTTAATTATAAATTAAAAGAAAGTATAAAGGACCAAAATGGCAATTAAGCCATTTTGTCTAGATTGAGGCAGTTTATTGAAGAAAATCTGAGATTTTTTTTAGTATATTATTATATATTTATATTATTATATATTATATTATTATATTATTATATATATATAAAGAAAGGAGAAAAGAAACAAAAGGATAAAAACAAAGGAAGAACAGAGAGCAAACGTGAAGGAAAGAAAGAAAAAGAGAAAAGAGAGAAAAAAGGGAAAATTTAAGTTTGAAGCTTGGAGTTTAATTTGGTAAGTTAATTTAGCCCATTTTCTTTTAATTTTGATGCTTTATAAGTTTTAGAACAAATTTTTGATGAATTTAAGTTGAAGTTTTGAAGTTTTAGAGTTTTTGAATATAGCATATGATGAATAAAATGATGAATTAGTGGTTTAATTGAAAGAATTTGAAGTTAGAATTGGATAAAGGACTTAATTGTAAAACAAGCTATAAGAAAACAGTTTTGGGACAGCAGCAGTAGAGTAAGTTTGAAAATTTACCAAAAATCATAGAAGTGGAATTAGAATTTGAGTGAGATATGAAATGAAAGAAACAAGGAAAGAAAAGAAGTTCTGTATGTTGAGATATTTAGATTTTTGTAAGACTGGTTCAGAATGAATTCGGGTTCCCCTGTTTTAAATTTAGAAAATCATCAAAAATTGGATAAAAATAATTAGGGGATTAAATTTATATGTTTAGAATTCTTAATGAGTCTAGTTTCAATAGAAATAAACGAGAACATCATCTGAATCTTGTATAAAGAGATAATTAATTTTTAGTGAAGAAGGGTCAGAACTGCCAGACAGCAGAACATGGGTGATTTTGATGAATAAACTGTACTAATTGGTTAGGCCAAAAATTCTGGAAATTTTATGGTATGAAGACATGTGAATCTAGTTTCAGATAAAATTAACGGTTCCTCATTTGGAGCTCTGTATCTCAAGAAATAAATAATTTAGTGACTGTGACTCAAGTAGACAGCTTTGAATAAACTAAAAATGTCTATTATAGAAAATGCTACATGTGAACATGAAATGTATTGAATTGATGATTGAATTTATTTATTTAGATCCGGAAAACTCAAATACGGAGCTAGATCGAGGAAAGAAAAAAGTTCCGGATTAGTAGATTTTGTAAACGAACTGATAACGAGGTAAGTTCATGTAACTTGAATTATATTCTTAAATGCTTGAAATGTATGTTATTGATGTGAATATAGTTTGAATGTTCCTTGTATGAAAATTTATGCAATATTGATATTTTTGATAAAAAGGGAAAGAAATCCCGGTTGAATGAAAGGAAAATTCGATGGATATCTGAAAAGGAATTGACGGTAAAAAGGATCTAGCCCGGACGGGTGATCCTATCCTGATATAGCCCTCCCGAAGAATATGTGGAAAATGGATTTAGCCCGGACGGGTAATCCAAATTAGGGTCTGAATTTAGCCTGGACTGGTAATTCAGATCCAAGCTCATTAGAGTAATTGTCGTTGCAGGGGATTTAGCCTGGACTGGTAATCCCGACAATACTCTATGAGTTTATATTACAGGGGATTTAGCCTGGACTGGTAATCTCGCTGTAAAGATGAGGTTCGCGGGAGTGTGCTCTCTGAAATGAAAATGTGCGCACATGAATATGAATTGACGGACCCGAATTTGTACACTAAAGTGTACCTCTGAAAATCCATCGAAATTCCGAGTAATTCAATGGGATAAATATAAAAACAATATGGAAATTATGGTATTGATGAGCTCATCAATCGTAATATATATTATTGATACATGGAAATTATTGGACTGACTTGAATGTTGAGTTTGTAAATGTTAGGGTAATAATGCATTGAATGAGTATATGAATGTTTATCGCTTGTATTGAAATTACTAGGTAAGTATAATTCTTGTTACATGGGCTTACTAAGCACAAAGTGCTTACCCTATTTCTTTTTTCCCTGTTTTGTAGTGTTAAGAGCTCGGAGGTCGGATCGGTGGGAGACTCATCACACTATCAACCCCAATATTTCGGTATTTAAAGAAACTTTAGTTTGGAAATGAATGGCATGTATAAGCTAATAAAATAGATGTTAATATGAAATGAATGTAAGGTCAGCCATTGGTATGGCTTATGTGTTTAAGTTATCTTATAAATATGCATGAATTATCTTGAAAATATGTTGAATTGGAATGGTCTCGGTTTTTAAAAAAAAAATTGTATATTCTGGTAATGCCTCGTACCTTATTTTGACAACGAATACAGATAGGGGGTGTTACATTTGTTGGTATCAGAGCTACGGTTTAGCCGGTTCTAAGATCGATATAGCGAATACGGATTAGCTATACATGCCATTTAAATTATTTTTGATAGTGTGATATCTCCTGACCATTTAAATTGTGTTTTCCTTATAGTAATGTCATCTGACCGAGCTCAATCTGAGGAAGCTGGGAGTCATGCTCCGGCTTTAGTACAAAGAGAAGAAACTAGCAGTAGAAGGCCCGGTATAGAGGGTCAAGGAGAGGAGGCAAAAATAGCCTTCTTTCAAATGATGAATGAATGGTTTACCCAGTACATAAGAACTAACCCTACAGTGCAGCAAACTCAAGCTCCCCCTCCTGTTCCTCCACCGGTTCCCGAGATTCCACAGGGTACAGGTACTGAATCTGTTAGAAAAGGAAAAGCTCCGGTCGATAAAATCCAAAAATATGGGGCCGAAGAATTTCGAGCAGCAGTTGATGATGATCCCGAAAGAGCTGAATTTTGGTTAGAAAATACTACTCGGGTTTTGGAGGAATTATCTTGCACGCCAGAAGAATGTTTGAAATGTGCTGTTTCACTGCTAAAAGACACAGCTTATCATTGGTGGAATACTAAAGCTTCAGTTGTTCCGAAAGAAGAAATTACATGGGAATTCTTCCAGACCGAGTTCAAAAAGAGATATATCAGTCAGAGATTTCTTGATCAGAAAAGAAAAGAATTTCTTGAGCTGAAACAGGGCAATAGATCAGTATCCGAGTATGAAAGAGAATTTGTTCGGTTGAGTAAATATGCTCGAGAATGGGTACAGTCGGAAGCTGAAATGTGCAAACGATTCGAAGAAGGGTTGAATGAAGAAATTAAGCTCCTTGTTGGAATTCTTGAAATTCGAGAGTTTGCTACACTAGCAGAACGAGCTTATAAAGCAGAAGAATGGAGCAAAGAAAAGAAACAGGCTGAGAGGGAAGCTCGAATTTTTAGTAAAAGACCAATGGAAAAAACTCAGTTTTCTGCTCCAAAGAAATTAAAGAAGTACCAGGATCGTTTTACCTCAACCACTGGGTATTCGGATAGAGTGCGAGGTTCACAGCGCACTAATTCAAGACCTTCCACTCCCTCAGTGACCAGTGTTGCCAGTGTTGGTACCCCTAAGCCGAGATGCCAGTATTGTAATAAAGCTCATTTTGGTGAATGTCGATTTAAGAGCGAGGCTTGTTACCGATGTGGTTCTTTTGACCATTTCCTCAGAGATTGTCCAGAAAGAAGTGAAAAAGAAGCTGAATATATATCGAAGCCAAGTAATCCATCTTTGAGGGGTAGACCATCTTGACCATCCGGTAATGTCAGTGGTAGCCGAGGAACTACAAAAGATACTGCAAGTAGGCCTGAGACACGAGCGCCTCCTAGAACATATGTCATGCGTACCAGAGAAGATGCCTCAGCACCCGATGTTATTATTGGTACATTTTCTTTATTTGAAACTGATATTACTGCATTAATTGATCCCGGTTCTACGCATTCATATATATGTGTAAAACTTGCATGCGTTAAAGATTTATCTGTTGAACCTACTGAATTTGTGGTTAAAGTCTCGAACCCCTTTGGCCAATCTATTTTGGTGGATAAAATTTGTAAAAATTGTCCACTGATGGTAAGAGGTTATTGTTTCCTGGCTGATTTGATGTTACTGCCATTTGATGAGTTTGATGTGATATTGGGCATGGATTGGTTAACTCAGCATGATGCAGTAGTAAACTGTAAACAGAAATATATTGTGTTGAAGTGCTAGAATAGTGAATTACTTCGGGTTAAATCCGATCAGACAGAGGGATTATCTGATGTGATTTCAGTTATTACTGCTCAGAGGTATGTCAAAAAGGGGTATGATGCTTTTCTTGCTTATGTATTAGATACCAAGGTATCTGAGTCAAAGATTCAAGCAGTGCCAGTGGTATGCGAATTTTCTGATGTGTTTCCAGAGGAGTTACCAGGGTTGCCACCAGAAAGAGAAGTGGAATTTTCTATAGATTTGATTCCGGGAACTACTCCGATTTCCATAGCTCCGTACCGAATGGCTCCTACAGAATTAAAGGAATTAAAGACACAGTTACAGGAACTTGTTGATAGAGGTTTTGTCCGACCGAGTCATTCACCTTGGGGTGCTCCGGTTCTGTTTGTGAAAAAGAAAGATGGGTCTTTGAGATTGTGTATTGACTATCGACAGCTCAATAAGGTAACTATAAAGAATAAATATCCGTTGCCCCGGATTGATGATTTATTTGATCAGCTGAAAGGTGCTACTGTATTTTCAAAGATTGATCTTCGATCGGGCTATTATCAGTTACGAGTAAAGGAGTCAGATGTGCCAAAGACAGCTTTCAGAACCAGGTACGGGCATTATGAGTTTTTGGTTATGCCGTTTGGGTTGACTAATGCACCTGTAGTATTTATGGATCTGATGAATCGAATATTCAGACCGTACTTAGACAGATTTGTGGTAGTATTCATTGATGATATTTTGGTTTATTCTCGAGATGAAGAAGAACATATAGAACATTTGAGAATTGTGTTGCAAATTCTGTGAGATGCTAAATTCAGTAAATGTGAATTTTGGCTCCGAGAAGTGGGTTTTCTTGGAATATTGTATCCGCTGAAGGCATCAGGGTAGATCCAAGTAAAATCTCAGCTATTGTCAATTGGAGTCCACCGAAGACTGTATCTGAAGTTAGAAGTTTCTTGGGTTTAGCTGGTTATTATCGGAGATTTGTGCAAGGATTCTCTATGATAGCTTCTCCGATGACTCGATTATTGCAGAAAGATGTAAAGTTCGAGTGGACTGATGAATGTCAGCAGAGTTTCAACCGATTGAAAGATCTACTAATGAAAGCACCAGTATTAGTGCAGCCTGAACCGGGTAAGGAATTTGTTATTTACAGTGATGCATCATTAAATGGTTTAGGTTGTGTCTTGATGCAAGAAGGTAAAGTAATAGCCTATGCTTCAAGACAACTTAAACCACATGAAAGAAATTATCCGGTACATGATCTTGAGTTAGCTGCTATTGTTTTTGCATTGAAGATATGGCGGCATTACTTGTACGGTGAGAAATGTCATATTTATACTGATCATAAAAGCTTGAAGTATTTGATGACACAGAAAGATCTGAATTTAAGACAGCGCAGGTGGCTTGAATTGATAAAGGACTATGATTTGATTATTGATTACCATCCGGGTAAGGCTAATATTGTGGCTGATGCTTTGAGTCGAAAATCTCTATATGCTTTACGATCTATGAATGCTCAATTGTCTTTGGTTGATGATGGTTCAATCTTAGCTGAATTAAGAGCTAAACCGACATTTTTACAGCAAATATGTGAAGCTCAGAAGAATGATGAGAAGTTACAGGTTAAACGAGCACAATATGAGTCAGGTACTGATTCTGAATTTCAAGTTGGGATTGATGATTGTTTATTATTCAGAGGTAGGGTATGTGTACCCAAGAATTCAGAGCTCATATAGAAGATTTTACACGAGGCTCACAGTGGTACTATGTTTGTACATCCGGGAAGTAATAAAATGTATAATGATTTGAAGAAGATGTACTGGTGGCCAGGTATGAAACGTGATATTTCTGAGTTTGTATCAAGATGTTTGATATGTCAACAGGTCAAAGCAGAACATCAGGTACCTTCGGGGTTACTTCAGCCAATTACTATACCAGAATGGAAATGGGAAATAATCACTATGGATTTTGTATCGGGGTTACCATTGTCTTCGAGGAAAAAGGATACTATTTGGGTGATTGTTGACCGATTGACAAAGTCAGCACACTTTATTCCGGTATGTATGGATTATTCTTTAGATAAACTGGCTGAATTATACATATCTAAGATTGTCAGGCTACATGGAGTGCCTGTCTCCATTATATCAGATAGAGATCCCGATTTACGTCTCGTTTCTGGGATAAATTGCAAGAAGCTTTGGGTACTCAGTTGTATTTCAGTACTGCATTTCATCCTCAAACAGATGGCCAATCTGAGCGTGTAATTCAAGTATTGGAAGATATGCTCCGATGTTGTATACTAGAGTTTGAAGGTAATTGGGAGAGGTATCTACCTTTGATTGAATTTGCTTATAATAACAGTTATCAGTCCAGTATTAAAATGGCTCCGTATGAAGCTTTGTATGGTAGAAAGTGTAGAACACCATTATACTGGACAGAGCTCAGTGAAAAGAAGATACACGGGGTTGATTTGATCCAGGAAACAGAAGAAAAAGTAAAGGTTATTCGGGATAGTTTAAAAGTAGCTTCTGATCGCCAAAAATCATATGCCGATCTTTAACGAAAAGAGATTGAATTTCAGGTCGGTGACAAGGTATTCCTGAAAGTGTCTCCTTGGAAGAAAGTTCTCCGGTTCGGTCGAAAGGGTAAATTGAGTCCAAGATTTATCGGGCCATATGAGATCATAGAAAGAATTGGATCGGTCGCTTATCGGTTGGCATTACCACCAGAACTTGATAGAATCCATAATGTTTTTCATGTGTCTATGCTACGACGATATCGGTCAGATCCTTCACATGTTATTTCTCCGACAGAAGTGGAGATTCAGCCGGATATGACTTACAGTGAAGAACCGGTCAAGATATTGGCACGGGAAACAAAGGAGCTTAGAAATAAAAAAATAAATTTGGTGAAAGTATTGTGGCAAAAGCATGGGATTGAGGAAGCGACATGGGAACCGGAGGAGGCAATGAGGAAACAATATCCAAACCTCTTTACTGGTAAGATTTTCGAGGACGAAAATCCTTAAAAAGGGGGGGAGAGTTGTAATGGCCTAAATTCAAGATTTATCGGAATAATGGTTTCGCAACCATAAATCCGATTTAAATAGAAATTTATTTCAATATGTTTGCATGAGTTTTTATATGATAGGAGATATTTTATAAATATTTATAAAATGTTAGTAATGTGGTATTAAACTTTCGTTAGAAAATTTTAATGTTTGGGTAGGTAATTAAATGAAAAGGACTAAATTGAAATGAAAGTAAAAGTTTAATTATAAATTAAAAGAAAGTATAAAGGACCAAAATGGCAATTAAGCCATTTTGTCTAGATTGAGGCGGTTTATTGAAGAAAATCTGAGATTTTTTTAGTATATTATTATATTATATTTATATTATTATATTATATTATTATATTATTATATATATAAAGAAAAAAGAAAAGAAACAAAAGGATAAAAACAAAGGAAGAACAGAGAGCAAACGTGAAGGAAAGAAAGAAAAAGAGAAAAGAGAGAAAAAAAAAGGGAAAATTTAAGTTTGAAGCTTGGAGTTTAATTTGGTAAGTTAATTTAGCCCTTTTCTTTTAATTTTGATGCTTTATAAGTTTTAGAACAAAGTTTTGATGAATTTAAGTTGAAGTTTTGAAGTTTTAGAGTTTTTGAATATAGCATATGATGAATAAAATGATGAATTAGTGGTTTAATTGAAAGAATTTGAAGTTAGAATTGGATAAAGGACTTAATTGTAAAACAAGCTATAAGAAAACAGTTTTGGGACAGCAGCAGTAGAGTAAGTTTGAAAATTCACCAAAAATCATAGAAGTGGAATTAGAAGTTGAGTGAGATATGAAATTAAATCTTATTGAGTCTATTTTCATATGAAAGAAACAAGGAAAGAAACGAAGTTCTGTATGTTGAGATATTTAGATTTTGTAAGACTGGTTCAGAATGAATTCAGGTTCCCCTGTTTTAACTTTAGAAAATCATCAAAAATTGGATAAAAATAATTAGGGAATTAAATTTATATGTTTAGAATTCTTAATGAGTCTAGTTTCAATATAAATAAATGAGAACATCATCTGAATCTTGTATAAAGAGATAATTAATTTTTAGTGAAGAAGGGTCAGAACTGCCAGACAGCAGAACAGGGGTGACTTTGATGAATAAACTGTACTAATTTGCTAGGCCAAAAATTCTGGACATTTTATGGTATGAAGACATGTGAATCTAGTTTCAGAGAAAATTAACAGTTCCTCATTTGGAGCTCTGTAGCTCGAGAAATAAATAATTTAGTGACTGTGACTCAAGTAGACAGTTTTGAATAAACTAAAAATAATAATAGAATTATAGAAAATGCTACATGTGAACATGAAATGTATTGAATTGATGATTGAATTTATTTATTTAGATCCGGAAAACTCAAATACGAAGCTAGATCGAGGAAAGGAAAAAGTTCCGGATTAGTAGATTTTGTAAACGAACTGATAACGAGGTAAGTTCATGTAACTTGAATTATATTCTTAAATGCTTGAAATGTATGTTATTGATGTGAATATAGTTTGAATGTTCCTTGTATGAAAATTTATGCAATATTGATATTTTTGATAAAAAGGGAAAGAAATCCCGGTTGAATGAAAGGAAAATTCGATGGATATCTGAAAAAGGAATTGACGGTAAAAAGGATCTAGCCCGGACGGGTGATCCTATCCTGATATAGCCCTCCCGAAGAATATGTGGAAAATGGATTTAGCCCGGACGGGTAATCCAAATTAGGGTCTGAATTCAGCCTGGACTGGTAATTCAGATCCAAGCTCATTAGAGTAATTGTCGTTGCAGGGGATTTAGCCTGGACTGGTAATCCCGACAATACTCTATGAGTTTATATTACAGGGGATTTAGCCTGGACTGGTAATCCCGCTGTAAAGATGAGGTTCGCGGGAGTGTGCTCTCTGAAATGAAAATGTGCGCACATGAATATGAATTGACGGACCCGAATTTGTACACTAAAGTGTACCTCTGAAAATCCATCGAAATTCCGAGTAATTCAATGGGATAAATATAAAAAAAATATGGAAATTATGGTATTGATGAGCTCATCAATCATAATATATATTATTGATACATGGAAATTATTGGACTGACTTGAATGTTGAGTTTGTAAATGTTAGGGTAATAATGCATTGAATGAGTATATGAATGTTTATCGCTTGTATTGAAATTACTAGGTAAGTATAATTCTTGTTACATGGGCTTACTAAGCACAAAGTGCTTACCCTATTTCCTTTTTCCCTGTTTTGTAGTGTTAAGAGCTCGGAGGTCGGATCGGTGGGAGACTCATCACACTATCAACCCCAATATTTCGGTATTTAAAGAAACTTTAGTTTGGAAATGAATGGCATGTATAAGCTAATAAAATAGATGTTAATATGAAATGAATGTAAGGTCAGCCATTGGTATGGCTTATGTGTTTAAGTTATTCTGGTAATGCCTCGTACCTTATTCTGACAACGAATACAGGTAGGGGGTGTTACAAAGACTAGAGGTCGGCAACAAAAATTAAAATAGTAGATAGGGGTGGCAATAAAAGAAAAGTGGTGTGAGAACAGAGTAGGGAAAAACCGAAAATTTGGTGTTTTTTTGGAAAGAAAAGATTGATCAAAAAAGAAAAAACATTAACCCCCAAAACCACATCCTTTAATTCTCTCTACCAAATCCCCACTACTCAGAATTCTACCACCACTCAAACTCCTCCCCATAATCGTGCAAAAATAAAGCCAAAGTAGGGAATCAAACTCAGGACCTTATGCAATCAAACACTCCACTTAACCACTAGACCAACAAGCCCATTCTAATATCATTTTGCCAACAATAACTTAAAAGCCTACCGACCCCAGTGAGAGCGTTGTTCATAAAAATGCCAAAATTTACCCAATTTGTGACCTGAACTTGGGACCTCCCACACACACCCAGAACACATAACCACTGAAGCAGACAGACAGATGTGTCAATTAATTTTAGAAACACATACAGATATTTTTGTGCTCTAAAATCACATAAGCCGGAATTAAAGAAATTTGGGGCGTTACATTAAGCCTGTGAATGTTTTTATTAAATATTTACGGAGCTTTTATATAGATAAATTGAAGTTTGGTCCAAAAATTTTAGTGATTAGATGGCTAATTAAAAGATATGGACTAAATCGTAAAAATCGTAAAATTTAGTCACTATTAAATTTTGATTAGATATATTGCTTATGTACTAAATTTTTAAGTTTTAATATAGCAATTATGCCATATTTAATTATAGTAATAATAAAGTTAAAACATAAAAATAAAGGTCATCTTCTTCATTTTTTTAGTTTCACCATCGAAACTAGGAAACCAAAGCATGAGAATCCAGTGTTAAAACTTCCAAGGTTTGGCCAAGTGCATGTGAGCCTATTTCTAACTCATTTTTCATAAATTTTATATTTTTAAGATAGTTGCAACTAGGTCCAACTAACCCGTACCTTCGTTTTCAAAATTGTTAAAGATTTAAAAAGTTTCTATTGATGTTATTTGAAGTTTTTGAATGTTTATGGTAGATTTTGGAGCATAAAAATGAAATAGGATTAATTTGTTAAGTAAATTTTGTTAGTTTTGAGTTAGGGGCTAAATTGTGAATATATTGAGATTGATATGAAATTTTATAATTTTGATAATAGGAGGTTGTATATGGACATAATTGAAAAGGGTTTAAAATTTGGAGTTCAAAGTTGGAAGATATAATAAGTTTGGTTTTAGGGACTAAATTGAATAAAATGCAAAAGTTTAGGGGGATTCAAATAAGAAAATTAAACTTATATATACTTATAATAGGATGACATAAGATATTTGAAATTGATAAACTGAATTGAATTATTGAATAAATAAAAAATTGGACCAAATTGAATAATATCGAGGAAATGACAAAAATTGTTGATTAGTCCTTAGAGAGCAGTTTGGTTCTTGTCTTAACTAGGTAAGTTCATACAGTATGTTTGTGTTAAATTGTTACACATTTGGAATTATAATTTTAATGATGTTTAAATGAAATTTTAATTGTTTATAATCCAATATAAAAAGGTGAGATAAAGAATTAAATTGAATATAATGAATTGAAAATTGAAATAATTATGGAATAGGATATGTTATGTGATGAGGTGATGATTTAATAAAATGAGCTGACTTGATTTGATTTAGATTGGTTGATAATGATAAGGACTAAATTGATATGAAAAATGTGTATGTATATATATGTCTGTGTAATTGAATGCATGTAGATATGATTGATGCTATCGTGATTATGGATGAATGATTTAATGATGAAAATATATGTGAATTGAGATGTTGATTGATAATAAATTGAGTAATGAATACCCTATTAACTATTTGGGTAGAGTCCGATATAGTTGGCTTGCCATAGGATAGGAAGAGTTCAGGGTTACTTCGACTACGAGTCGATGAGGCATTGAGTGCCAATTTGCTTCGGCTATACTGATGAGACACTAAGTGTCAAACTTTTTGATAGCGCTGAGCGCAACAATTTGCTTTGGATTTATCTGATGAGGCACTGGGTGCCAAAATGGTGTGTTGGTTGGATCCGTGTATCCATCTGAGTTCGAGTCGTGTTAATAGGGAAATAAATGGTAAAAAAATTAAATATATGATATTTGAAATGGAAAATGGCGTGATATGGAAGTGAAATGTGAAATGGAATACGAAATTGTGAATGAGTTGGGAACATTGATTGATTATGTTCAACGAATCCATGAATTTGCAAACTGAGATCGAATGTAATTCATAATTCGTATTATGAAACGAAATAGTAATTGACATTAGATTGGTGATTAATATATGTATTTGGTATAAAGATGAATAGATATGAAATGGGAATGAAGTTTATACGATTTAATATGAATTTGATTGAGAATTCAAATTATGACATGAAAAATAATGTTTGACATTAATTTGAAATGGGATGTATTAAGGGTAAATAAATGGTATGATATGATTAAGATAGTGAGTTGATTAAATGATTGTTTGTTTTATGAATAATAATGAAATGTTGAATTAAGTGAATTGAAATGTTATATGATTAAATTAATATATAGTATGATAAATGTTGAACTCACCTTTTTAATATGTGATTTACCATGATAGGCAAACTTTATCAAGCTAAGTAAAATGTAATGTATAATTACAACTTGAGGTAAGTTATTTGGTTTTAGTACCTATGAACTTACTATGCAGTTGCAATGCCTACTCCCTTGTTTCCTTTTTCCCTGTAGTGTAAACTTGCGAAATGTATCAGGCAAATCGTCGAAAAGCTCACACTACCTTGGTATTGATTTTGTAATCTTTGACCATATTAAGGTTTGGTTATGTGTGGCATGTACTTAGGGGTTGTTTTGGTTTACTTATATAGTGGTATGGCTTGAAACCCTTGTTGTAACACCCCAAACCCGGCTGAAACACCACGACCGGATTTGGTATGTCACATAAGAAGATTTTTATGAAACTTCGCATTCGTCTGAAAATTTTAGAAACTCTTTTGAAGACTTCAAGTTTGGTAGTTCATCTGAAAGCTCAATGTTCATTCTGTAAAAGTTGTAATTAGCCCAATCCCGCTTTTAGGTGACGTTTGAAAATGCGTGATGTTGCATTAAGTTAACTTGAGTTTGTTTGTTTAGTATCATTTGTAAATTCGTTGGTTGAGTTGTTGAAAAACTTTCATTTTGCATTTTATTAAGAAATCGTCTTACCAATTGAATCATAAATTAAAGCGTTTAAAGTTTAAATAAAAAATAAACCAAAAATATTAGTGGCCTTGTTACAAACAAAATCCCCAAATTAAATAAAATCCAAAGGAAGGTAGAGTTTAATTTAATAAAAACCGTGCATGGCCACCTCGAAGTTCGCTCCGGCCCAAATCCACTGAACTAAGAATTACCTGCAAAAGTTTAAGCAGAAGGGGTGAGTCATGAAGACTCAGTGTGCAATTACCTCACATAAGCAATAACTAGGCCTAAGCCCCCATTATTCAATCGGCCGAAGCCCAAGCACTATAGCATAACAGATAGTCATTATGATACCCCAGCCCAACCTAGTGTTCCAACCTCTACACTCCGCTCCAAATGTCCAACCTCAGCAAGCCTGTGGGGATTTCTACAATCGACCCTCCATCCGCTACACTCCTCTTTGGCAGCCATGCTGGCAGTCATACTGCTCAAAGTCGATATGATGTGGCCTAGCCACTGAATCAATGTGACCAATCACCGATATACATATATGGCACCGAGCCATCAGAATAGTGTGACAGAGTCACCGATATACACTGCCCTATTACAACATTATCATCTCCCCATGCCCTTGCAACATACAGTCATAGTGGTATGAATGCATCACATAACAGCATACATGGAATATTTACAGCAAATGTATATTCATGCTAACAAAATATTTATAAAGCATAATCAGAGAATATCTAACCTGGTATTTCGACTTTACCCTCCAAGGGTAACTCAATAGCCATTACTGAGTTTTCGGCTTCCAAACAACACATATACTTTTTATAACAAACAAAAGAAGGTCTGGGAATTACACACCTGACTACGCGAAGGACTAAGTACTCCTGATTAACGTCCCCCTCACTATTACAAACTACCACAATCTGTCTATTCAGATTCGAAGTCGGCCCACAACCCGGTGGAAAATCCCGAACGTCTGACACTACACGCCGTTTGAACCTAGGGGCAGGAACTACAAGTCTACCCCTCCTTCACTTGACTGGCATTCGCATCCATGAAAGAATCTTGATCAATACCGTACTATAATGAAAATGACGATTATCTAATAATGATATAAAACTATGGCAGCAAACAGCTGAGAGAAAACCAATCGAATAAAGTCAGAGGGTATTCCTTACCTTTGTTACTAACGCGACCCATCAAGACTGCTTAGAAAAGAACCTTCGGCAACCAAAGAAACCTTAGCACCTCTCTTACTGATATCCGACCACTAGCAATTAGAGATGAAAGAAATAGATTACTAAAAGGTGAGGCAAACCATTACGAAAGAGAACCTCCTTCAGTTAATGGAAGAGTGAGCGGTCGGTTTCTAAAGAAAAGTAGGGGAGATGAAAAGAAATCGAAAAAAAGAGAATATCATACCTTGGATCAAGAGAAGCCGAATGGTATCCAAAGATTCGGCACAAACCACCAAAAGCCAAGAAGGTTTGACTCAAGAAAGAAACCTCAAGGAGAAGTAAAGAAGAGAATAGCAGACAGAGATTCAGCTAAGATGAACACATAGGACAGAAGTCGATTTAAAATAGGTATCAAAGGGGTTCAGTTATGGTGATGATTACAACTTGTAGAAGATGAACGAATAGTCTCGGACAAAGAAAAAGTATGGAAAAGATATGAATAAACCAAGTTGTAGATTGAGGCCACAAGAGAAAGAAATGAAAGTAGGAAATTCGGAATAGGCTTAACTGACACAAAAAAGGAAACGATGGGAAAAAGAGGAGAAACACTCAAGAATTTCAGCAATGCTCACAAGTCAATTAGAACAAATTTGGAAGAAAATGAAAAAGAACAATCACAAGCACCTATTTGGGAACAATTTTGGCACTACACTCTAGATGACCGAATATGCACAAACAAGGAACGATTTGCTAAAACCCCCAAAGGAAAGTTCGGCCCTTACCTACCCAAGCTAAACCGTCCACACACCCCCACACCTTCCCAAATTCGGTCACACTCTCCCTCTCACCACATCCCATAATTTTCTCCACCTTTCACTCTCCACCCCTCATTTCAAATTGGTTGACCGATTCTCACTCCTCAAACACCTCTCCTCCTTCAATTCGAATTCGTTAACCCATTCCACAATGCAGAGTCCAAGCCGAAATCTACCACCTCTCCATCCTGACGCCAAAAAGAAACTCCAAAATGTGACATACATGACTCGAACCTCCACCCTCACTGCTCTCCTATGGCGTCATCCCTCGTTGCTCCCTAAGGCGTCACTTACCACTCTTCCACATTCCTTTTTCTGTCATCAAACACACACAAATATATATAAGGCCTACCTCAACAAGATCTTCCCCTCTTAAGCCCTAAAACCGAAATTTACCTAAGGCTCTGGCTTAAACCCGAGCCTTCCCTAGACCCCCAAACACATCCAAAAAGCAAGCAGAGCGAGCCAAACACACAGATATCATAAGAAAATAGAACCCCAATTCCTAGGATGTTACATTTGTTGGTGTGATTGTGAAAAAGAATATGCTTGTTGAAAACATATGCATTAGTAAATGGTTTGAATTGTGTATTTGGTACTTGATATGACATTTTGAGTATGCAATTATATAGGCAATATGATGTCATGATATAGATTAGTTGGTTTGAAAGAGAGGTATATAATATTTGGCATGTACCTAAGAGAGTTATATGGTTGTATATGTTATGCTTTGAATGAATTTAACATTTTAAATGTTATGTGAATATGTATATAACTATGAGTTTGGTAATGATCTTGGTATTTGGTAATCTTTGTTGATTGTTTAGGTATGTATGTTATAATGTTTATCTGGTGATAAGGTAACATGTTTGAAATATGCTTAGTAAATAAATGGTATGTATATGATAGGTTTGAATGAATCTGGTAAGGTATTGTGCATGCTTGAATGGTTGAAATTGAATCATTATTATAAGGTGTTATAAATAATTAAACGAGGTATGCTATGTTAAATTTTTTGAGGTGTCTTTGAGGGCATATTGGATTGTTTTGAATATGGTATTATGTTTGAATTTGAATTGTTGGATTAAGGTGTCAATTGTTGCATATTGGTTGTATGTTCGTAATGGATTGAATGAGTTCTATGTAGGTTATTTGTGTGCCTATATGTCTCTATGAGCTAAGATGTATATTGGGGCATGAAATGAACTACAATTTTTGATTTTGACCATCTGGGTAAAGTATCGATATCAAGGACCAAGGTATTGATGCTTAACCAAATGAACAGTGTTTTGAAAATGGCAGAATGCCAAGATGGTATTGGAACTGATTTTTGGTATCTATACTTTTGTTAAAAATATCAGTACTTGTTCCTTCTGTATCGATACTTAGTTGCAAGTTTTGAAAATTTTTAGATTGGTCCTTAATCATGCTCAAATCTATTAAACTATGTCTGTATGCTTGATTTAGTCTCTGCTTGGTTCATAGCTTTTGTTATGCATGTATTTAGGAAAACTTGATTTAAATTGAATTCAACGTTATGATTTGCATATGAATGTTTCGATAACTGTAGTAGCATCCTGAAACTCGGATCCAATGATCGGACTAGGTGAGGGATGTTACACATGGTCAAGTATTCTTTATATAAACATGCAACATAAAACAAGTTTCTTTTGAAACTTGGTACATAGAAAACGTCTTTCAAAATAATCTTCCTAAAATTATCAAAATAAATATGTGCCTCTATCATTGCTTCAGCTGCCATAGTTGTCCTATTTCTGGTCCGCAACGATAGAATCTTATCTCTAAGATCTCCCCTCTTCTCAAACCCCTGTAGAGAAACACATACATAATTAGTGGCTCGCTAATCATTACCCTAGTGGTCTATTGAATCTTCCACTAAATAAGTTTCTATCATAAATAGTTTTATACCTTCGCCTTTTATGGCCTCCACTATTTGCAGTTTGCCTTGATGTGTCATTTCTTACTGTAGGAGAAGAATTTAGACTTAGGTAAGTCTTTAGGCTTCTTGGTTCTCTTTCTTTCCACTTGTGGTGGTCTAGAGACCTTAACCATGCTTTTCTTAATGCATTTTCCCTTCTTTTGTGAGGAAGAAGCGGAAACTATGTTTCCTTCTGCTCTTCGAACTAGCTAACTCCCATTCAACATCAACTCATAAGGTTGTAACTCCTTCATGAGTTGAGTAAGCTTCAAGGTCTTGTTCCCAAGGTTATATGCCACCCGAAAGCTTGCATAATACTTGGACAAGCTCTTCAAAACCATCTTGATTTGAGTGTTTTGGTCCAAATTGGTCTTATTGTACGCGACCTCGATAAAGTAACCCATAAGAGTAATCATATGGTCTTTAACCGTAGTGCCGGGCTTTTGTTGAGCATTCATCAAACTAGTAATAGTTAACTATCGAGACAATACAACTTGGTCTTTGAACATGTCTTCTAGTTTGTCTAGAACTGTTTTGGTTGTCTTACAGTTTTCTAGTTGCTTATAAAGGGTACTGGTCACACTTGCCAGCATATAGCAACGAGTTAAATCATCAAACTCCTCCTAGAGTTTTCTAGCCTCAGCTTGAGTGGACGGAAGACATTTATTATCAAGAACTATTTTAAGTTTCTCACAGCTTAGGACAATCATCAGGTTCCTTTTCTATTCGTTATAGTTATTTCTGTTCTGTTTTTCCTTAATGAGTATATTTAATAAATGAGTAGTTGTCATTTTCAACCTGAAAATAAAAAATTCATTCATTAATATATTTGTATTAAGCAAATATTTGAATTTTTTTGCAACATTACGATATGCATTAAGATGATGCATACGTCTTACATTAAACCTTAAAGCATTTGTAAGTCATTGCAACGATAATTCCTACACCCATTGAATCAAGCCACCATGGGGTGATCATGATCAACGAGTAAGAACATGGATTTCCATATAATCAGCACATGAACCTAATTTCTTAGGCAATCACACGTACTAATAATCATTCAACGTTTGACCATCATTCTATCTTAAGTAGACTTCATAGGAAGTTACTTAATTAGAAGATCTTTACTATATAACCATCAACTTAACACTTATCGTATCATGCACCACAAAGGATCATCATGGGACAATCTCACCGAGTAACATGCTCTGACTAGTTGTCCTTTTTAAAGAATTAACTTCTTGTTATATAGCATGATAATACCTATCATAAGGCAGGTCTAATTATCATACAATTACAAGATAGTTCTACTTACTTTTAGAAAATCTCCTCAATAAGGTTCATATGAAAATACTACCGTTGGGTAGTTAAATTGTCATGCCATCAAAAGAGACCATTGATGGAGACCGTAGGTCTTGTTTTGGGACCTTTTCTGATCACCGCCTCAGCATATGTTCACCAGGGCTAAGAATCAACACTAAAACAAGCAATCTAAGTGCGGTGTGTTACAAGTGTAATAAGTCAGTTGTAATATTTATAGTGTTTCAATAGAACACTCGAGTATTCCAAGGATCGAACCCAAGTGAGTTCCCGAAAGCCTACTATACAGTTGTACGGTGGGTTCACTAGCCTTTTACAAAGTGGCTACTACAACGTTCATGAAACATCTATAGGTAGAAACTTATCAGTCTCTGCACTGATCTAAACTTCGATGCCCAATATCGGTGGTGATGGGAAAGTCTTAAAATTTATATAATGAATGATCGAGCCTAGAAACTAACTATCACCACGATTGAGGCAAGCGCACCTATCGAACAGTAGTATAGTTTAGTGGCAAGACCGAAATGTCAAACCCAAGGGAACCAAAAGTACTAATACTGACTTTGTTTTTATTATTTAGCCTAAGAATTAAGCGAATTGTTGTTTAATCTAAAATTAACTAACTACTAAGCTAAAGATGCTAAGACACAGAGAATGAATTGGGGAAAATACTTTTGGGAAAGACCAATTGATTAAGACAATACCCGAGGAAGAATCCACCTAGACTTCACTTGTTATTTAACTCTGAACCAGGTGATTTATTCACTTGACTTGATCCATAGGATTCCCTAATTTATATTCTTGTTGAGAATATCTAACCAACTTTTTTTTAAAAATAATTAGGAGTTAAAAACGGGTTTATATATAAAAGCCGGACTTAGGAAATTTCGGTAATGTGATATTTTACAACCATAGATTGAAGGTTTAAGAAAAATTTCTAGTTTTAACCATCTAATCGTTCGCCATCTTTTGTTGTCGTTTTGAAAACTATTCGTTTATGATTTGTTTCAGTTTATCAAATGTATAATATCAGCATTAAATCCAATCCCAAATTTAAGTTAAAGCGGCCTTATTACATAATAAAATCCCGAATTAAAATTAGTTCAAAATAAAGTACGAAGTTTACGAAGGAAATAGTAACGCATGGCCACCTCGAGTCCGCCCCGGCTCCAATCCCGCGATCTAGTGATTACCTGCAAAAATCAGTAGAGGGGTGAGTCACCGAGACTCAGTGTGTATTTTTCCCCGATTTCGTAATATGGGCCTTAAACCCACAGATGCTCATTGGGCCTTAGCCCACTCAATATGGCATATAACATATGTACGCAATGCAGCCCAACCCAACCTAGTATTTCCATCCTCTAGGTCACCTGAATCATCCAAACACCCGTGGCACTGTGCCACTGTGGTTCTTGACCACCGTGGTCCCAGACCACTCGTGACAAAGTTAATAAAATATATAATCGTGGGGCCAACCCACTGTGGTCTTAGACGACCGTGACAATCTCTAATAAGTTTATGGATACGTGGGGCCAACCCACTGTGGTCTTAGACCACCGAGACAAGTCATTAATATACGTATACGTGGTTCCTAGACCACGGTGATAGTAGTCACTGATTCACACTTCCCCTTTCAATTCAATCCCAAGCCCATGCTCATTTCATCATACCAAAAATGAATGCAACATACTCTCAATGTGTAACAGTTAATTATTTCATACATGCATATAATCGAAAGTATCATCATAGCAGAACTTACCTGGTATCTCCAACCTTACCCAAGAGGGTATCTCGACTGTCAAATCAGTCATTTCGGCTTTCAGCCAACACAGTTAATAACACAAACAGTAAAGAAGCGTGTGAACATTACACACCTGATAACGCGTAACACTAAACTTTCTATGTCGACGCTTTCACTAGCAGGGACAACGGCTATTTGCCTATCCCAGGCAGACATCGGCTCCCTACCACAACCCGGCGGATAGTCCCGGACCACCGACACATTGAATTTTAGGAGCAGGGATTACAAGTTCGCTCCCTACCACAGCTTGACTTTTTCTTAAACCCGAATGGAAAGTAAGAGTCAGAAATCAACCGTTCCCTAGACTTTGAACTCCAATTGTTCGTCTTAAACAACAGAACCGATTGAAAGGACTTCCTGGCCAAAGATTCCTAGCACCTTGGTTCGCAATGTTCGGCTAACAGGCACGGAACGAAAGAAATGGGTTCAGTTGTTAACAAGAATAGATTCAGCCTTACCTTGAAAAGAAAGAATGGAGAGAATGTCCATAAGAAAATAAAAGGAAGGACCTTACCTTGAGCAGATATACCGATTGCCACACAAGAAGATTCAGCTATGGTGAAAACTAGCCAAGAACCGAGAGGAATAGGAGTGCCCATTTACCAGAAAGAGTAGAGAAGTTAAAAAGAGAGATGAAGGTTCGGTTATGGTGAAAGATGTAGGAACGAAACACAAAAAGAGGAGGATAAGGAGTAGGCTTCGGTCAGAGGAGAAAAGAAAGTAAAGTGCAAGAAGAAAAGATAAAGAAAGAGGTTTCGACTTTGGAGCAAAGTGTAGCAAAAAGAAGAAGAAAGTTGGATAAATAGGGAGGGTGATGAGGAGAGATTCGGCCAAAGTGACTTTGGTAACCTTGAGGAAAAACAATGCACAAATGGAGAGGTTGACAACAAAATGAAAAGAGATGAAGAGAGGTTGAGAAGAAACAAAAAGAATTCCACAAGCAAAGACCTTAGATGCACTAAGGAAATTCGGCACACAATGAAGCTAGGCAACTCGAAATGGTAAACTAAAAAGCTCTCTCCCCAAATTCGGCACACCTCAAGTAGCTAAACTGAAATGCTTCCTAATGCCCCTACCCGAATTTCTCCTTCCCACAAACTCCACATTCGGCCAACCACTTCCACCAACATCAAATCCCACAATTTCCTCCTACTTTCACTCCCCTTCAACCATTTGAATTGGTAGACCAAGTCTTCCTCCCCAAACTCCTCCACACCTTCCATTCAAAGACTTTGACTCATTCAACCAACCACCATGAAGAGTCCAGCCGAATGCCAACATTTTAGCTCCCTAGGCACAAAAAATAAAGCTTCTAAATGCTGTTGACGAGACTCGAACTCCTTCCCCCTGCTGCTTCCTTATGACGCCACACCTCTGCACCTTAAGTGGTGCCTTCTTGCCACTCCACCACACTTCTTCTTGTGTCAACAAACACAAGAAATTACCCTTAAGACCTGCTTCAACCAGCTCTCCCCTAAAGAGCCTAAAAACAAAATTTTCACCAAGGCTCAAGCCTGACCCTGAGCCTTCCCGGGACTCCTAAACATACCAAATTAACAAACAGAACATGCCAAACACAGCAAACATAAAAATGCAGAGCCCTTAATTCCAGGATGTTACAGTTCTATCCCTTTAAAGAAATTTCAGCCTCGAAATTTACTTGGTCAAAAGAGGTGAGGGTATTGCTGTCGAATCACATCCTCTGGCTCCCATGTGGCTTCCTCTGAACCGTGATTCCGCCACAACACTTTAACCAACGGGACTGTCTTCCTCCTCAACACTTTAACATCTCGGTCTAAGACCTAAACTGGTTCCTCTTCAAAAGATAAATCAGGTCTTACTTCGATTTCTTCCACCGGCACTATGTGAGATGGATCTGAACGGTAGCGCCTTAACATCGAGACATGGAATACATCATGTATCTGCCTCAATTCTGAAGGTAACTCGAGCTGATAAGCTACTGGTCCCACACGTTTCAACACACGATAAGGCCCGATGAACCTGGTGCTCAACTTGCCCTTCCGTCCAAATCTTAAAACCTTATTCCAAAGCGAGACTTTCAGAAAAGCTTGATCACCCACTGCAAATTCTATATCCTTATGCTTCAGATCCGCATACGATTTTTGTCTGTCAGAAGCTTCCTTCAGCCGAGTCTGAATCATCTTAACCTTTTCCTCTGTTTCTGAAACCAATTCCGGTCCCAACAACTGTCGCTCACCCAACTCTGTCCAGCAGGTAGGAGTGCGACACCTTCGACCATACAGTGCTTCGTAAGGTGCCATCTTGATACTGGATTGATAGCTATTGTCGTACGTGAATTCTGCCAACGGTAGAAAATCCTCCCAACTACCCCTGAAGTCGATAACACAGCCTCTCAACATGTCTTCTAAGATCTGAATTACCCTCTCAGACTAACCATCAGTCTGTGGATGAAATGTCGTGCTGAAATCCAGTCTTGTACCTAACGCTTGATGCAACGCCTTCTAGAACTGCGATGTAAACCTAGGGTCTCTGTCTGATATGATAGACACGGGTACCCTATGCAACCTCACAATCTCTGTTACATATAGCTTGGCTAACTTCTGCAATGGATAATCAACACGAACCGGTATGAAGTGAGTGAACTTCGTCAACCGATCGACAATTACCCACACTGAATCTTTCTTAGTAGGTGTAAGAGGTAGCCCACTAACAAAGTCCATCGTCATCCTCTCCTACTTCCAAAGTGGAATCTTTACTGGCTGTAGCAACCCCGAAGGCAACTGATGTTCCGCCTTCACTTGCTGACACGTCAGGCACTTACTTACAAAATTGGTAACTTCCTGCTTCAGACCTGGCCACCAAAATTGTTCCCACAGATCCCGATACATCTTACTCCCACCAGGATGCATAGTGTATGGACTACTATGCGCTTCCTGTAGAATCTTCTGCCTTAACTCAGAATCCCTTGGCATACAATCCTTTCCACGAAAGCACAAAACCACATCACTATTCAAACTGAAATCTTCTGCCTCACCCCTTGCCACTAACTGAAACTTAGAACTTAGCGATTCATCCGACAACTGCTTCTCTTTAATCTGACTGACCCAAGAAGGCTTCACTTGAAGTTTAGCTAGCAAACTCCCATCATCATACAAGCTGAGATGAGCAAACATTGCTCTCAATTTTGATATTACCTTACGGCTCAATGCATCTGCCACTACGTTAGCTTTACCCAGGTGGTACTCGATCGAGCAGTCATAGTCCTTCAACAACTCAATCCACCTCCGTTGCCTTAAATTTAACTCCTTCTAGGTAAGAAGATATTTCAGGCTCTTATGATCGATGTAGATAATGGACTTCTCTCCATAAAGGAAGTGTCTCCAGATCTTCAGAGCGAACACTACCACAGCTAACTCCAGATCATGCGTAGGATAGTTCACCTCATGCGGTCTCAACTGTCTAGACGCATATGCTACCACCTTCCCCTCTTGCATCAACACACATCCTAACCCTGTGTGCGACGCATCACAGTAGACGACAAATTCCTTCCCAGCCTCAGGCTGAATCAACACTGGTGCTTCACTCAAAATCCTCTTCAACTTCCCAAAGGTTTCCTGCTGCTTAACTATCCAGAAAAATGGTACCCCTTTCCATAATAGCTTGGTTAACGGTGCAGCTATTAACGAGAACCCCTCAACAAAGCTTCTGTAGTACCCAGCCAAACCAAGGAAACTCTGAATTTCTGACACCGACTTAGGCGGTTTCCAGTCCAACACGGCTTCAATTTTTCGGGGATCAACCCTAATTCCCTCAGCAAACACAACATGCCCCAGAAAAGTAACTTCTCTCAACCAAAATTCACACTTATTGAACTTGGCGTACAGCTGCTTTTCTCTCAAAATCTGCAGAACCACCCGAAGATGTGAATCATGCTCCTCTTCCGTCCTTGAATAAACCAAAATATCGTCTATGAATACCACGACAAACCGATCCAGATAGGGTTGGTATACTCGGTTCATCATATCCATAAACGCAGCTGTTGCATTCGTCAACCCAAATGGCATCACTAAGAACTCGTAGTGACCATAACGAGTTTGAAAAGCAGTCTTATGAATATACGCCTCCTTGACCTTAAGCTGATGATAACCTAACCTCAAGTCTATCTTTGAAAAGACCGAAGTGCCTCTCAGTTGATCGAACAGATCGTCTATCCTAGGTAACGGGTACTTGTTCTTAATCGTCAACTTATTCAGTTGCCTATAGTCAATGCACATCCGCATCGACCCGTCCTTCCTCTTAACAAATAACACTGGTGCTCCCCAAGGTGACACACTGGGTCGGATAAAACCCCGATCCAACAGTTCCTGAATCTGGGCTTTAAGTTCCACCAGCTCCTTCGGCGCCATTCTATACGGAGCAATGGACACTGGCGTTGTTCCCGGTAGAAGGTCAATACCGAACTCCACCTCGCGATCTGGAGGTAACCCTGGAAGCTCTTCTGAAAAAAATTAAAGAATTCCTTTACTGTTCTAACATCCTTTACAGTCAATTCCTTGGCCTCTAGAGCACTGATGAAAGCTAAAAATGCTTCACACCCTTTTCGCACCATCCTTTCAGCCTTTAAAGCAGACACTATATTGGACAAGTAGTTCCTTCTTTCACCTATCACTAAAACCTCATTATTTTCGGGAGTCTTTAACACCATGCGCTTAGCAGCACAATCCAAGTTCGCTCGATACTTCACCAACCAGTCCATGCCTAAAATCAAATCGAACTCGCCGAATGGCAGTTCCATCAAATCAGCCGGGAAAACTATCCCTTGTACTTCTAAAGGCACATTCCTAAAAAGTTTGTTCACTACTACAGATTGTCCTAAAGGGCTAATTACAGTCATCTCTCTAGAAGCAATCTCAGATTCTATGTTCAGAGTTCCAGACACAGTGCTAGCAACATAAGAATGTGTTGACCTAATATCAATCAGTGCAGTAAAGGGCAAACCGGAAATAAGGAACGTACCGGTTATGACGTCCGGTGCATCGCCCTCCTCTCGGCGTCTAGCTGCATAGACCAACCCAGGCTGTCTCGCATCCGTATTCCCAGCACCTCTACCCGGTGCTCCACGTCCTCGTCCAAAGCCATTTCCTCCTCTGGCCAGACCATGACCTCTCTGTGGTTGCTGACCACCTTTTCCCAGGTGAACATAATTCTGACCCACTGGTCGCGCTCTGTTTGGCTCTTGTGGACAATCCCTTACCCGATGATCCACTGATCCGCACCTGTAACATCCATTACTTCTTGCCCAGCACTCCCCAGAGTGAAACTCCCAGACGTAGCACATTGCTGAGGCCGACCAACAACAACAGGCCTCGCAACTCGACTCGACCCCTCGAACCTAGGCCTCTTTTGGAAATTCCCAGCAGATCCTGACATTCGAAAACTCCTTTTATTTCTACCCTTGTCCCTATCTTGATTCTGCCTTTCAGATCGCTTTACCTCTTCGGCTATCTTAGCCTTCTCAACTAGAACGGCAAACTCTCTTTCCCGTTGCGGAGCTATCAGTACTCGCAACTCGTCCCTCAGGCCATCCTCAAACCGAACACAATGCTCATGATCTGTTGAAATAATACCCCAGGCATAACGGCTTAAACGTAGGAATTCTGCCTCATACTCGGCCACCGACTTACTCCCCTGAACCAAGTTTAAGAATGCCTTTCGCTGAGCATCCACATAGCTCGACCCGATATACTTCCCCTGGAACGCTGACTTGAAGAAGTCCCAGGGAATGCGGTCAGCTGCTGTACCTTCTCTGACTGTGAGCCACCACTGATACGCCTCGTCTCGGAGGAGAGACACCACCCTTTTCAATTTTTCCTCAGACGTACAGTCAAGATCATCCATGATGCGCTCAACTGCTTCTAGCCAGTACTCAGCTACGTTAGGGGCCACACCAGAAATGCCCCTAAACACCTCAGCCCCATTGGCTCGGAGTCGCTCCGACACAGATTTTCGAGCTACTGATCCCATGCTCGCTCTAGCAACTCGCTCCAACACACGTAACATAGCTTGAGACACCGCATCGTGTCCACTAGTTTGGTCCTGAAATTCCGCTTCCGCAACTGGTGATGTTGGCACTTCACCCTCCGGCCCATGCCTAGATTCTGAATGTTTAGCCCCAATACCCTGCCTCTACCACGGCGGCGCATACCACGTCCACGTCCTCTAGCGCTCATGACTATCAATTCGACTTAATCTGATTAAAAGTTTTATGAATTAATATTTTCTTCCACTGTTTATTATCGAGCAGTCTTATGAAAATAGCATTAAAAGTAATTCTCGTAAATATATATACCTAAAGGCTTCAGTCTCTAAAGTTGAATTTCTTAGTATTAGCAATCACATCACAATATAGTTACTTCATGCAAAACAACCAATGGTTAGAAGACTTACCTTGCGAATTTAGTGATGGAGACTCGGGTGCCATGCTTCCAGAAAACATGTATTTTTCTAACCATTTTCTAAACCAACTTTTGAAAACATGTTCGAACCTTATACCCACAGCCGAGTTTTTGAAACCTGCTCTGATACCACAATTGTAACGCCCTAAACTCGGTCAATACGTTACGACCAAATCTGGGTTGTTACAGGAAAGGTAGTTTTGTAAACTCTTAACGGAACATTGTGACTTGAGAAAAACTTTTCGCTAGTGATTCTATTTTGAGGGTAATTTAGAATTCTTGTTGAGAATATCTTACCAACTTTTTATTAAAAATAATTAGGAGTTAAAAACGGGTTTGTATATAAAAGCCGAACTTAGGAAATTTCGGTAATGTGATATTTTGCAACCATAGATTGAAGTTTTAACAAAAATTTCCAGTTTTAACCATCTAATCATTCGCCATCTTTTGTTGTCATTTTGAAAACTATTTGTTTATGATTTGTTTTAATTTTAGAAAAACTCCATATTTGACAGTTTATCAAATGTATAATATCAGCATTAAATCCAATCCAAAATTTAAGTTAAAGCGACCTTATTACATAATAAAAACCCGAATTAAAATTAGTTCAAAATAAAGTACGAAGTTTATGAAGGAAATAGTAACGCATGGCCACATCGAGTCTGCCCCAGCTTCAATCCTGCGATCAAGTGATTACCTGCAAAAATCAACAGAAGGGTGAGTCACCGAGACTCAGTGTGTATTTTTCCCTGATTTCGCAATATGGGCCTTAAGCCCACAGATGCTCATTGGGCCTTAGCCCACTCAATATGGCATATAACATATGTATGCAATGCAGCCCAACCCAACCTAGTATTTCCATCCTCTAAGTCACCTGAATCATCCAAACACCCGTGGCACTATGCCACTGTGGTTCTTGACCACCGTGGTCCCAAACCACTCGTGACAAAGTCACTAAAATATATGATCGTGGGGCCAACCCACTGTGGTCTTAGACCACCGTGACGATCTCTGATAAGTTTATGCATACGTGGGGCCAACCCACTGTGGTCTTAGACCACTGAGACAAGTTATTAATATACGTATACGTGGTTCCTAGACCACCGTGACAGTAGTCACTGATTCACACTTCCCCTTTCAATTCAATCCCAAGCCCATGCTCATTTTATCATACCAAAAATGAATGCAACATACTCTCAATGTGTAACAGTTAATTATTTCATACATGCATATAATCGAAAGTATCATCATAGCAGAACTTACCCGGTATCTCCAACCTTACCCACGAGGGTATCTCGACTGTCAAATCAGTCATTTCGGCTTTCAGCCAACACAGTTAATAACACAAACAGTAAAGAAGCGTGTGAACATTACACACCCGATAACGCGTAACACTAAACTTTCTATGTCGGCGCTTTCACTAGCAGGGACAATGGCTATTTGCCTATCCCAGGCAGACGTCGGCTCCCTACCACAACCCGGTGGATAGTCCCGAACCGCCGACACAGCACGCCTTTTGAATTTTAGGAGCAGGGATTACAAGTTTGCTCCCCACCACAGCTTGACCGTTTCTTAAACCCGAATGGAAAGTAAGAGTTAGAAATCAACCGTTCCCTAGACTTTGAACTCCAATCGTTCGTCTTATACAACAGAACCGATTGAAAAGACTTCCTGACCAAAAATTCCTAGCACCTTGGTTCGCGATGTTCGGCTAACAGGCACAGAACGAAAGAAATGGGTTCAGTTGTTAACAAGAATAGATTCGACCTTACCTTGAAAAGAAAGAATGGAGAGAATGTCCATAAGAAAATAAAAGGAAGGACCTTACCTTGAGTAGATATACCGATTTCCACACAAGAAGATTCAGCTATGGTGAAAACTAGCCAAGAACCGAGAGGAATAGGAGTGCCGATTTACCAGAAAGAGTAGAGAAGTAAAAAAGAGAGATGGAGGTTCGGTTATGGTGAAAGATGTAGGAACGAAACACAAAGAGAGAAGGATAAGGAGTAGGCTTCGGTCAGAGGAGAAAAGAAAGTAAAGTGCAAGAAGAAATGATAAAGAAAGAGGTTTCGACTTTGGAGAAAAGTGTAGCAAAAAGAAGAAGAAAGTTGGATGAATAGGGAGGGTGATGAGGAGAGATTCAGCCAAAGTGACTTTGGTAACCTTGAAAAAAAATAATGCACAAATGGAAAGGTTGACAACAAAATGAAAAGAGATGAAAAGAGGTTGAGAAGAAACAAAAAGAATTCCACAAGCAAAGACCTTAGATGCACTAGGGAAATTCGGCACACAATGAAACTAGGCAACCCGAAATGGTAAACCAAAAAGCTCTCTCCCCAAATTTGGCACACCTCAAGTAGCTAAACCAAAATGCTTCCTAATGCCCCTACCCGAATTTCTCCTTCCCACAAACCCCACATTTGGCCAACCACTTCCACCAACATCAAATCCCACAATTTCCTCCTACTTTTCACTCCCCTTCAACCATTTGAATTGGTAGACGAAGTCTTCCTCCCCAAACTCCTCCACACCTTCCATTCAAATACTTTGACTATTTCAACCAACCACCATGAAGAGTCCAGCCGAATGCCAACATTTTAGCTCCCTAGGCACAAAAAATAAAGCTTCTAAATGTTGCTGACGAGACTCGAACTCCTTCCCCCTGCTGCTTCCTTATGACGCCACACCCTTGCATCTTAAGTGGTGTCTTCTTGCCACTCCACCACACTTCTTCTTGTGTCAACAAACACAAGAAATTACCCTTAAGACCTACTTCAACCAGCTCCCCCCTAAAGAGCCTAAAAACAAAATTTTCACCAAGGCTCAAGCGTGACCCCGAGCTTTCCCAGGACCCCCAAACATACCAAATTTACAAACAGAACATGCCAAACACAGCAAACATAAAAATACAGAGCCCCTAATTCCAAAATGTTACACTAAAACCCCCTGAAGGAAATTGAAGGGAAGATCTTCCATCTTGAGTATGGATCCGGCTTCTTGTGATGGATCAACTGGCTGTCTTCGAGTGAATCCCACAATTCGGCCTCTCTGGCTTGGCTCCTTGGCCTACCTGAACCCCCCTTTTAGGTCAAACTTAGGGTGTTTATATAGGCTTTCGGAATGCCTTTCTTTACCCCTAAGTATCCTTATCCGAGTGGAATTCAAATAGGTCACGACAGGGACACGCCCGTGTAAATCGAGTCCAGGCCGTGTGACTTGGGCTTAGGCGGTGTGAATTTCTTACTTTGGCCCATTTTTTCTGTTTTTGGCTCGTTTCTCGTTCTTTTCATCCTTCGGTGCTCTCCTAAGTATAAAACATGAAATTAAAGGATTAGGAGCACCAAATTCCATAATTCGGGGGATAAATCATCCAAAAGTATGCTAAATGTGGGATTAAAATATGTACATATTACGGTTTCTCAAATACCCCCACACTTAAACATTTGCTTGTCCTCGAGCAAAATTCTCAACTCACAATTAAAATGAACTTCCTCAATTCATAATATTCATCAATAGTGTTTCTCATAGTTCATAGGTAATTCATACATTGATAATTTAACCAAAAGGATTCTAAAGATTCAAACAATCTAAGTCGTACATTTATAGCCCGAAAACATTAGGTGTTTCCCCTTATCTAAATGATTACCTTTGATTCAAAACCGACATGCATTGTTATCCTCACAAATGATTCACTCAAATCACTTAAAGTGTTTAAGGTTCAAAATTAAGCACTCAAAAGTCAAACATGAAAAGTTAATCCCATAGGCTTGCATGAAAATCAAATCTCCACCACTATAGAATGAAATGATACACAGATCAAAAGGTCTTTTAAGGGTTATAATGGGGCTTGGTTTAAAGGTGTGGATAAAGGCTGAATTAAAGGGTTAGAATCGAGATTGAATTAACAAATTACTTAACTAGAAAAATAAACTAATACTTGAATAATTACATCAATTAAAACTTCATTAATAATACGAGCTTCTTCTCTATATTTGGAATTTAGATGTATAAGCTCAATAATCATAGAACTAATAATGAATATACTTCATTTTTTTAAGAACAAATCAAGTAAATAGATTTTAACAATTGAAATAAAGAATGTAGTTAATCAACTGATCAAATCAAATATCGATATAAGTGTAGTCAAGAGAAACGGTGATAAAAAATACAAGATGGGTTTTGGGTTAATGTTAGTGGGTGAGTCAATAAAAGGGTTGTTAATATCAAAGGGGTTTACTAGGGGTTAAACATGAAGCTGGGCTTTTTTTGGGAATAAGTGGGTGAGAATCTAGGTGCCTTTATCATTTCATTATATCAAATCAAAAGTGTGGTCTCGACATGTATAATCGGAGCAAGTTCTAGACTAACAAATCAATGTTGACACACTCATAATCAATAAAGTGAGCAAGAAAAGAATGTATGCTCTAAAAGGCTCAAAATCTCACAAAAATTATGGGTTTTTTATATCAACCTTGTAAATTTCAAACTTCGAGGTAATAATTAGATTCAGGTAGACAACCTAACAATTTTTTTTGAAAATAGACTCATCATGCTTGATTCTCTAGTCTCCTAAAGTTTAAATCATCACTGCACAATTATCAATGACTTAATCCAAAACATATCGATAAAAATCATGAATCAAAAGAAATTTCATTCTAATAGCAACATGAGAAAATTACTTAAGAACAAGACATAATTTAGGGATTTGAGAATAATGCAAAAAGTTAGGAACTTTTCAAAATGAAATTCACCCCCACACTTAAGATGTACATTCCCCTCAATGTACAAAGATATATATCTAGAGATTAATAGCATGAAATTAAGTGAGAAAGGGAGAGATGAAACTTTCTGAATTTTGGATGGATTCCTTGAGTTGGCAGTGTAGAAATTTGATTTGGAGGTGAAAGATAAGTTGGAGAAGGCATCTTTGGTGGTGGTATGGTGGCCGCCAACAATCTCTGCGCTAGATGAAGAAATTGGGAAGCTCGTGAAGAATTAGCCTCAAAATAATAAGAATAATTCAAAATATACTAATTATATATTTAAAGAAAAGAAAAATAAAAAGAAAAAGTATAAAAAGTGAAACAAAACTAAAAGAAAAGATTAATGGACTGAAAAGTCCTTATTGTTGGATGGTTCGCGAGGTGGGTGTGATTTCTAAGGGCGTGGTGTGGTGATTCCCTAACAGCCTTTAGAACCTAAATCAAAGAAAACAAAATAAAATAGACTAAATTAAGCATAAGGAAAATAAATGAGAAGAGAAAAGAAAAAGAAAAATTAAATGGACTCAAATGTCCTTGGCTCGGCGAATTACTGAAGTGACTGGCATGAACTTATGTAATTCGGTCTCGCACGGGGAGACTGTACTATTGTCCGTTCGCTTCTTCGACATGGGAATGGTAGTGTTGGCCTTGCCTTTGGGCATTGAGTGGTAGTGGTAAGGATGGTGAAAAAGGAAGAAAAACTATGATGGCTGGGGTTGAGAGGAAAGGGGTTTGGTGGGGAAAGTGTGCAGAAAAGGAGGCTTATATAGAAATAGAGATCTGGTGGCTTCCCACACCCGTGTACCATGGGCGTGTCGGGTCACATGGCCGTATCGCACGGCGATGTTGTGCTTCATTCGTTTCTCCCACGTCCGTGTAGTATTCACCACGCCCGTGTTGATAAAACAGTGTTGACCACGGCTGATCGCACAGCCGTGGTGTTTAGTCGGAGCCCGTGGCTTGGATATATTTTTTTCGTCCTATTTCGTACTATCTCTTCCACGTCAGTATGAAAATCCGTGGTGTCCACACAACCATGGCCACGCCCCGTGTGCAAGGCCGTGTGGGTAGAGAAACCTACACTTTGGTTAGTTTATAGTTAGGTGCTAAAAAGTAAAAATAAAAGTAAAAATAAAAATGTAAAAATTAATGGGGTTAGTGCTCGGGTTGCCTCCCAAGAAGCGTTCATTTAAAGTCTTAAGCTAGACTTACCTCACATTCACACATTCATGGTGGTTTGAGGAGTTGAAACTCCTCACCCCTGCTATTGGTTCTACGATTACTATATAGTTCGAGTCGAGTAACATTTACCATAAAAGTGCCAAACTTGGGATTGGTTACCTCGACTGTTCCGTTGGGAAGATATTCAGTACCTCAAAAGGGATTTCTTCATTTGTATCAAGGTCTGAAGTGGCGATTCGAGGGTCTGGCTTATCCAACAATACCTCATCTTCGATCTTAAATTGGTTTGGCTTATCCTTAAGTTTGACATGGTTTTGCTTTGGTTCTACTTCGTGTATTCCTAATTTCTCTTTGAAATGAGTCTTCCACTCGTCTAGTTCATCGACCAGAAGCCTCTGTTCCTCATGATTTATTTCCTTGTTGGCATGAGGTCTAGGAATCTGGCTCAATTGTGTAGTTCCGTGGTGCTTCCTGAAAAGAAGATTTAACCGAATGGTCATTAATAGAATTTATTTTCTCACCTTGATTGCTTGATGTCCTAGTCAAGAGCCTGAAGACTGATTGATTTGTCACCTACACGGAGTATGAGTTCGCCTGTACCAACATCAATTTTAGTCCTAGCAGTTGCTAAAAAGGGTCTTCCTAAAATTAAAGGAATATTATTGTCCTCATCCATGTCTAAAACGACAAAGTCTGCTGGGAATACGAATTTATCAATTTTCACGAGAACATCTTTGATTATACCCTTAGAAATTCTAATAGTTTTATCAACTAATTGAATGCTCATCCTAGTTTGTTTGGATTTCCCTAGACCTAGCTGTTTAAACATTTTATAAGGCATAACATTTATGCTTGCCCCTAAATCAGCTAAAGCATTATCAACAGATAAACTACCAATTAAACATGGAATTGTAAAACTCCCTAGATCTTTTAATTTTCATGGTAGTTTATTTTGCAAAATTGCTGAGCATACTGCGTTTAGTTCCACATGCGATTCCTCGTCTAACTTTCGTTTGTTTGTCAAAAGCTCTTTTAAAAATTTCCTTGAATCTGGCATCTGCGAAAGAGCTTCAAGAAACAGTAAGTTAATATGTAATTTCTTTAGAAGTTTAAGAAATTTACCGAATTGTTCATCTATGTTGTCCTTCTTCATCGCGTTGGAGTATGGTACACGAGGTGGGTACTCTTTAATTACCGGTTTTGGCTTATCATGACTTACCTCAGCTTTACCTTCCTCTAGCATATTCTCTTGCCTTAATTTGGGCTCATCTAACCCTTCACTATCATGAGCTGTTATGGCTTGAAGTTGTTCCTTCGGGTTAGTCTCAGTGTTGCTTGGTAGGCTTCCTTGTGATTGTTCAGAGAACTGCTTAGCAAGTTGCCCTAATTGGTTCTCGAGGCCTTGAATCGATACTTGTTGATTTTTGAGTGCTGTCTCGGTGTTTTGGAAACGGGTTTCCGACACCGCTATAAATTTTGTTACCATCTCCTCAAGGTTCTGCTTTTTCTCTTGTGGGTAGGGCTACTGTTGGAAGTCTGGGAGGGGTTGTTGTCTCTGATTTCCTTGACCACCCCATGAGAAATTGGGGTGGTCCCTCCAACCTGAATTGTAAGTATTACTATAAGGGTTATTTTGAGGTTTAGAATTATTACCCATATAGTGACCTTGCTCGTTTTCAGCACTCAGGTTGTAAGGTAGATATCTGTATTGCTCATCCCTCCTCCATTCATATCGCACTGCATAACTGGATGTACTTGCGAGGAACCACATAAACCATCAATCTTTTTATTTAACATCTCTACCTGGTTTGATAGCATGGTTACCGCGTCGAGGTTGAAAACACTGGCGGCTTTTGTTGGCCTTGTCCTCGTGACTTACCACTGATAGTTATTCAGTGACATCTCTTAAATGAATTCGCAGGCTGCCTCAGGTGTTTTATTATTCAGGGTTCTGCCGGCGGCTGAATCAATTAACTGCTTGGTTGAGGGGTTTACACCATTGTAAAAGGTTTGGACTTGTAGCCACAAGGGTAATCCATGGTATGGGCATCTTCTCAATAGATCCTTGTATCTCTCCCATGCATCGTAAAGTGTCTCTAAATCCATTTCACAAAAAAAGAGATATCATTCCTCAACCTAGCCGTTTTAGCTGGCGGAAAATATTTTAACAGAAATTTTTCGGTAATTTGTTCCCATGTAGTGATTAATCTTCATGGCAACGAGTTCAATCACTGTTTAGCCTTGTTCCTCAATGAAAAGGGAAACAACCGAAGATGAATGGCATTATTAGAAACGCCATTTATTTTGAAAGTATCGCAAAATTCTAGGAAATTCTCCAAGTGATTATTTGGATCTTCACCCTGCAAACCATCAAACTGAACAAATTGTTGTATCATCTGAATTGTGTTAGGTTTCAGTTCAAAATTATTTGCAGCAATAGCAGGTCTAACAATACTTGACTCAGTTCCTATTAAATTAGGTTTAGCATAATCATACATAGTTCGAGGAGCATGATTTTCGGCCACCTCTAGAGGTAGCAGATTATTCTCAGCCATCTCTTCGGTAGTATTAATTTCGTCTTCTTACTCTTCTTGTATGTATTGTAGGCTTCTCCTTATTTCTCTTCAGTTTCTGCGAACTGTGCTTTCAATTTCACTATCGTAAACTAGCGGTCCTGACGAGTTTCTTCTAGTCATAAACTAGAATACCTTCCAGAAGAAAAGAAGAAAATTTAGAAAAGTAAAAACAAAATTTAATTGCAAAAATAAAAATGGCTAAAGTAATAATAATTGAGGGTTCTTAATATTTCAGTTCCCCAGCAACGGCGCCAAAAACTTGATGGTGATGGGAAAGTCTTAAATTTTATATAATGAATGATCGAGCCTAGAAACTAACTATCACCACGATTGAGGCAAGCGCACTGATCGCTGAAATCAGAGCTTTAAAATTTATAAAACGAATGATCAAACCTGGAAACTAACTCTGACAACAATTAAAGGCAAGTGTACCTATCGAACACTAGTATAGCTTAGGCAAGACCGAATTGTCGAACCCAAAGGAATTAAAAGTACTAATACTAACTTTCTTTTTATTATTTAGCCTAAAATAAAGTGAAGTTGCTTTAATCTAAATTAACGACTACTAAGCTAAAGATGAAAAGACAAAAAGAACGAATTGAAAAATAACTAGAAGAAAAACTCATTTGATCACGACGATACACTCAGAAAAATCCACCTAGACTTCACTTGTTATCTAACACTGAACCATACGATTTATTCACTTAGTTTGATCCGTAGGACTCCCTAACGTATATTAAACCCTCTCTCGAGGCGAATAACGTCTAACCCTAGGTTAATTAGTGGAACTCTCGTTCTCTTCTAATAACCCCCTAGAATAGCAGTAAATCGATCTATGGATTCCCATATTAGGTTTCACCCTAATCCAGCAAAATCTCGTCACCCTATCTCTAGGCATGCGATCAACTCCGCTTAATTATGCTAGATCTACTCTTAAGCAAGGTCTATTCCTCCTCCACCTAAGCACATCAAACTTGAATCAATATCCGCGAAACATTAACTCAAGAATTAAGCACACATAATTAAGAACAAACTATGTATTTATCATATAATTCAGAAAACGATAACAAGATTCATCTAGGTTTCATCCCTTTCAGGTATCCGAGGGGTTTAGTTCATAACAAATAAAGAAAACATCTCAAGAGAAAAGATAAAACAACACATAAGAAACCCTTAAAACTCCCTGAAGGAATTAAAGGAGAAATCCGCCGTCTTGAGTAGAATTCCGGCTTCTTGAGATGGATCAACTGGCTAACTTCGAGTGATTCCCTCAACTCTGACCTTTCTGGCTTGGCTCCTTGGCCTAGCTCGACGCCCCCCTCAAAGGTGGTACTTAGGGGTTATTTATAGGCTCTTGGAATATGATTCTTTCTCCCTAAGTATCTTTTTCTGACTGAAATTGTCTAAAGCCACGACAGGGGCACGGCCATGTCACACGTCCGTCTGACTCGTCTTCAAGCCGTGTTCAGATTTCTAAGTTGAGGCACAGCCATGTAGATCGGGGGTGAGGCCGTGTTCTAGATGCTTGACAAGGCAAGGCCGTGTGCTCTTTGGGCCAGGCCGTGTCGATTTCGTGATCTAGCCCATTTACTCGGTTTTAGGCCCGTTTTATGTTTTTTTCATCCTCAGGTGCTATCCTGGGTATAAGACATGAAAAGAAAGGATTAAGAGCACCTTTTTACATAAATTGAGGAATAAATCATCCAAAAACAAGCTAAATGTGGGATTAAAATATGTTATAATTACAGTTTATCAAATACCCCCACACTTAAGCTTTTGCTTGTCCTCAAGAAAAATTCTCAACATACAATTAAAACGAACTTTCCATAATTCACAATTCCTACTGATAATGCCTTATCATAATTCATAGATAATTTATACATGGATAATTCAATTCAAAGAGTCCTAAAGATTCAAACAATGATAAGTCATTCATTTGTAATTCGGAAACGTAGGTGTCTCCCCTTATCTGGATAATTACCTTTAATTCGAAATTGACAAGAGTTGACATCCTTACTAAAAGATTCAATCAAATCACTCAAAATGTTTAAGGTTCATAAAAAGAAGCACTCATACGTCGAACCTGAAAAGTTAATCCCATAAGCTTGCCTGAAAATCAAATATCCACCACTGTAAAATGAGATGATAAACAGATCAAAAGGTCTTTGTTAGGGTTGTAACGGGGCTAGGGTTAAGGTGTGGATAAAGGCTAAAATTAGAAGGTTAGAATCGAGATTGAATTGACAAGTACCTACCTAAGAATACTAAAATAATATTTACATTAATTGAAAATTATAATCCTAATAATACGAGCTTTTCTTTCGGAAAATAATTTTTAACTGTATAAGCTCACCACTAATACTGAATATACTTCGATTTTTTCAAGAACAAACTAATAATAATAATGGATGAATTCAACTCATGCTCTGATTTAATTCGGTAACTAATCAAATCATATCTCGATTAAAGGGTAGTCAAAATGAGGGTGATAACAAATACAAAGGGTTTTTGGGTTATTAATAGGTGAGTCAATAAAAGGGGTTGTTAGGATTAACGGAGTTCACTAGGGGTTAATTTATGGAGGTAAGCTATTTAGTGGAGTGAGTGGGTTAAAACCTAGGTGCCTTTATCATCTCTGTATATCAAATCATCAATGTGGTCTCAACATGTATAAACGAGGCAAGTTCTAGAATAACAGTTCAAAGTTGACACACTCATAATCAAAAAGTAAGCACGACCAAGAATATATGCTCTATAAGGCTCAAAATCTCACAAAAAGTATGGGTGTTTTGACATCAATCTCATAAATTTCAAATTTCAAAGCAATATTCAAATTTAGGTTTACAACCTAGCAAAAAAAAATTATTCTGAAAAATAGACTTATCATGCTTGATTCTCTAATATCTTTAAAATTTAATTATCAATGCACAATTATCAATGACTTAATCTAAAACATGTCAATGAAAATCATAAATCATCAGAAATTTTATCCTAATTAGTAATATGAAAAATTTACTTAAAATCAAGACTAAATTCAGGGATTTGAGAATAATGAAAAAATTAGGCACTTTTATCCTCAGGGATTTGAGAATAATGCAAAAAGTTTGACAATTTTACCCCCTCCCCCCGACACTTAAGATGTACATTGCCTTCAATGTACAAAGATAGATAATGACAATTAATATAAAATCAAAAGAGAGGGAGAGAATGCCACTTCCTGAATTTATGGATGATTTCCTTGAAGGATGGTAGAGGTCGTGGTGACTGATGACTTGTGTAATAGGGAGTTGCTCCTTGTGATGTGTTCGTGTGTATGAAGTGTGCATTTGAAACTACTAAGTCATCAGTGAGAAATCTCGAAGGCGTAAATAAATATAGATGTTAGGAATGCTTGAAGATTAGATGTGAATGATGATCATGATAAAAGGTAGTAATGTATGAGAAAAATGTTTAAACTTAAGACAAATCGAAATTAAAATAACTAGAAAATAAAAGTAAAAACTTAAGATAAGAAAAAGAAAATCTAGATAGAAGGACTCAAAGGTCCTCATCATCAGCTGGGTCCTGTGGTGGTGCTGGTGATGAGATATGGAGGTGATGGCATATCTCTCGGAGGGTGGCCTCTAACCCATCGAAACGTTGGGTGTTTTCAACAAAATACTGCTCGAATCGGTCGAGGCGTGCAGAGATGTCCGCCAATGAGGTTGTTGTATGGGATGCCCGCTGGCTCGGAATCGATGCCTCCTGTGATGGTGGTGGGACATCATCAGCAATGTCCTCGGGCTCCCCTTCAGCTGTGGAAGTCACCAATCGGTATTGAGGAAGGTCGGTTCCTCGACGATGTTTAATCATCCTCATGTGTAGCATCGTTTGGATGCCCTGAGGTACCATATGGCTGATCAGTGCAAGAGAGGAAATCTAAGCCTCGGTGTGGAAGAGGCCAAAGTATCGAGCCAACCTTGTGATATACGGCCCCATTGATAAAATCCCCTTCTTGTGTGGCTCTGTCTGGTGTTGAATTGCACATGCGATGAAGTATGCCAAGTCGAAAACATGCCCTTCTGACATGCACGATAAGTAGTAGACATCGTGCTTGTTTACCACGCCGGTGCTCTCACGTCGTCCTGTGATGGTGTGAGCGAGAATTTTGTGAATATACCTTAGGGATGGGAGAAGGGTTGTCGCCTTAGAGCGATTGGGGTCGTAGATGCTTGTGGTGGGGCCTAAGCTGCGCCAACAGTTGAGCGGAGTGCAGTGGAGCTGGCGGTTTAACCCGGAGAGTGGGTTTTCTTCTATAAATTTTGGTGTATAAAGTCTGAGTACCGAGCCAAATTGTGGTACGCTCAGTCGACGTACTGTGCCCCTAAACAGAATTGGATGGTACCCGGGTCGTCGAACTGTGCCATCACTGTCTGTAGTGTGAAGGTGGTGCAGAATTCTAGTGTGAGCTCCAAGTATGTGGGCTCGATGATTGAGAAAAACTGCTCCCACGGGTCGGTCGAGAGGAAGGCTCGAATATCAGTTGCGAGCCCGACTTGTTCTAGTGCGTCCCAATCGATGCACCTACCGGTGTCTAGGAGTCTATCCCGGATTGCCTTGTAACGCTCTTCCTGAGCTGCCTGAGAAAATCGGAGGAATGGGTGTCGTAGCTCAGAAGAAGCACTTGCTGAGGATGACCCGGGCCCCTTTCTTTTCTTGTTTGGGGCGGCTGTGGATCATTTTGGTCATGATGACGACATTTGTACCTGAAATTAGTGATCAAATATAAAGCAAGTTCCTCAACAATAATATAGCCAAAATATTCCACACTAAATCAAGCAAAATTTGAAAAGTTAGAATCTTTAACATATTAATCAGCAGAAATTATTTGACAGTAGTGATTTTTTTCAACCAAAGAAATGTATCAATCTTATTAGTTCTAAAATGCAGGGATTTATTCCCCAATATTAAAATGAACATGAAATCAACCAATTCATCCCAATAAATATTCATGGGGACTGAATTTTTGAAACAAGTTCCTAAATATAAATCATGCTTTAATACTAAACTTAAACAAAAATAAAAATAAAGCAAAGTGATATAATGTTTATCAAGCTTTAAGTTAAGAAAAAGGGAACCAGGGATTGGGATGATGTAAATCGTTCGAGCATAGGTGGAGCACCATGGTGGCACGAGTTTTGCAGCACGAACACGGTGGTAGCAGGGGCGTGGAGTCCGGTAGCACAGCGGTGGGGAAGGCGTGGCCTTGCTGCAGCACGGCGGTGGGGAAGGCGTGGTCTTGCTGCAGCACAGCGGTGGAGAAGGCGTGCGGGGCGATTTTTTGTAAGGTTTTTGAAGAGGAGGGCAAAGGGAGGAGTTTTTGGGGGTGAGGATGTGGGTGTGGCTGGATTTGGGAGGGAGGAGGCTAAGAAATCGGGTTAGGGTTGATGTGAGGGGGTGAGCGGTTAAATTTTTTTATATATGGGGAACACGGGCTCGTGCCACGCCCGTGCTCTGTTTTAAAGTGCCCGTGTTTTTCGCAATTTCGAATTTTAGGCGCGTTCAGTTGGATTCACCACGGCCGTGTTACATATGACACGTCCGTGCTCGACAAGTCAGTAACCTCGCACGGTTGGAAGACACGGGTGTGTTCTGCCTGTGGTGTGTAAGTCAGTAGCTTCACACGGTCGTGGGGAACGGGCGTGTGTGTCCCGTGCTCGATAAATCAGTAACCTCGCACGGTTGGATGGCACGGGCGTGGACTGGTATCGCAGCTCGTGTTGGGAAAAGAAATTCTTCTCTGTTTGTGCACGACTACTGGCACGCCCGTGGTTTGTCCCCTGTCTTCCACACGGCCATGGGCACGCCCGTGTTCAAGGCCGTGTGGTTTAAAACCTGCTCTTTTGTTAGACTAATTTAGATGCTGAATAAAAATAAATGAAAAATAAAATGTTAATGAATTAGTGCTCGGGTTGCCTCCCGAGAAGCGCTTGTTTATAGTCTTAAGCTAGACTTTCCCTGTTTTCGATTTTAAAAGAAGGTTCATGGAGCAGAAGCTCCTCTCTCATATCTCCAACATCTGCACCATTATAAATTTTGAGTCGGTGACTATTTACCTTGAATGTGCCCTTACTGGGGTGAGTTACCTCGATTGTGCAGTATGGAAAAATTGTTTTGACCATGAATGGGCCTGACCATCTTGATTTCAGCTTCCCAAGGAATAATTTAAGCCTTGAGTTGTATAGTAGGACTAAGTCCCCTACTTCGAATTGTTTCGACTTCTTTAGACGAGAATCGTGACGTCACTTTTTTGCCTCTTTGTATAGTTTTGAGTTCTCATAGGTCTCAGCTCTCCATTCGTCTAGCTCGTTTATCTGCATCATTCTTTTCTTTCTTGTAGTTCTAAGATCAAAATTTAAAAACTTTATTTCCCAAAAAGCTTTGTACTCTAACTCAAATGGTAGATGACAGCTTTTCCTGTATACAAGTTTGTATGGGGATGTCCCTAGAGGTGTTTTAAATGTTGTTCTATAGGCCCATAAAGCATCATCTACTTTTAATGCCCAATCTTTTCTCTTCGATTCAACCGTCTTTTCTAGGATGTGCTTAAGTTCTCAGTTTGCTACTTCAACTTGCCCACTGGTTTGAGAGTGATATGGGGTAGTTGTACTGTGGTAAACTCCATATTTCTTTAGAACTTTTTCAAATTGAGTATTACAGAAATGAGTACCCCTATCACTAATGATAGCTCTAGGTGTCCCAAATCGAGAAAACAGTTTCTTGAGAAATTTAACTACTACCCTAGCATCATTGGTAGGTAAAGCTTCTGCTTCTACCCATTTTGACATGTAATCCACTGCCACTAAGATGTATTTATTTCCAAACGAACTAGGAAATGGTCCCATAAAATCAATACCCCATACATCAAATATTTTACATGATAACATATATGTTTGAGGCATTTCATCAAATTTAGAAATATTACCTATTCTTTGGCATTTATCACACGAAGTAACATACCTGTTGGCATCTTTGAATAGAGTGGGCCAATAAAAACCTGATTCGAGTATTTTGTGTGCTGTCTTAATTCCACTGTAGTGTCCTCGTGAAGGTCCTGAATAGCAATGTTCCAGGATTTTGCTTGCTTCTGCCTTTGTAACGCATCTTTGAATTATCTGATCTGCACATATGCGGAAAAGAAAGGGATCCTCCCAAAAATAATTTTTCACATCAGCAAAGAATCGCTTCTTTTGGTGATATGTTAGTCTTTTTGGCAAGATGTTAGCTGCTAAATAATTTGCAATATTTGCAAACCATGGTACCTCAGAATGTGTTATAGAAAAGAGTTGTTCTTTGGGAAACGAATCGTTTATCTCACTTTCATCGAGCTCTTTGGTGTGTGGATTTTCAAGTCTAGAGAGGTGATCCGCTGCAAGATTTTCAGCTCCCTTCTTATCTTGTATCTTCAAGTCAAATTCCTGTAAGAGTAAAATCCATCGTATTAGTCGAGGTTTTGCATTGGGTTTGTTTAAAAGATAACGAAGAGCTGAATGGTCAGTGTAGACGACGACTTTAGACAATATTAAATACTACCTAAATTTATCAAAAGCAAAAACTACAGCTAGCAATTCTTGCTCTGTGGTGGTGTAGTTTTCTTGTGTGGGTGTTAATGTTCTGCTAGCATAATAAAGTGGCTGAAAATGCTTGTCTCTTCGTTGTCCCAAAACTGCACCTACTACAAAATCACTTGCATCACACATTAGTTCAAAGGGCAAGTTCCAATCAGGTGCAATTATAATCGGAGCATTTATTAATTTATACTTAAGGATATTAAATGCATCTAAACATTCTTGATTGAAATTGAAAGGAACATCTTTTTCTAGTAATTTTGCCAATGGCTTAGCTATTTTAAAAAAATCTTTAATAAATCTTCTATAGAACCCTGCATGTCCTAAAAAGCTTCTAATAGCCTTAACTGAACTAGGGGGAGGTAATTTTTCCATGGTTTCAACCTTCGCTTTATCTACCTCAATCCCTTTACTAAAAATCTTATGTCCTAACACAATCCCTTCTCTAACCATAAAGTGACATTTTTCCCAATTCAAAACAAGGTTTGTTTCCTCACATCTCATTAGAACTCGTTTTAAATTTTTAAGGCAAATATGGAAAAAATTACCGAATACCGAGAAATCATCCATAAATACCTCCATGATGTCTTCCACGAGTTCGTCAAAGATTGCCAACATGCAACGCTAAAAAGTAGCAGGAGCATTACATAATCCAAAAGGTATTCTATGATAAGCAAACATACTGTATGGGCATGTAAATGTTGTCTTCTCTTGATCTTCAGGAGCTATGGGGATTTGGAAGTAGCCGGAGAGCCCGTCCAAGAAACAGTAGTACATGTGCCCGGATAGTCTTTCTAACATTTGATCTATGAAGGGTAGAGGGAAGTGATCTTTTCTGGTGGCATCGTTCAGCTTTCTATAGTCTATACAGACTCTCCAACCTATAACCGTTCTTGTGGGGATTAACTCATTCCTTTCATTGGGCACTACCGTCATACCTTCTTTCTTTGGAACTACCTGCACAGGACTTACCCAGGTGCTGTCAGAAATAGGATAAATTATTCCTGCATCTAGAAGTTTAATTACCTCGGCTTTGACCACTTCTTTCATGTTGGGGTTTAGCCGTCTGGGGCTACATACACGGCTTGTATTCTTCTTCCATTATAATTTTGTGGGTGAAGAACGATGGGCTTATTCCTTTGATGTCAGAAATTTTCCAAGCTATGGCCCTTTTATGTTCTCTTAGAACCTGTATCAACTCCTCTTTTTCCTTGGGTTTTAGTTCTGAAGAGATAATAACCGGTAGCGTAGAATTTTCCCCAAGGAATGCGTATTCCAAGTGTTTCAGCAATTGTTTCAGTTCCAGATTTGGTGGCTCATCAATGGAGGTTTTCTATTTTAGTTCGTCATTGTCTTTAATGCTTTCTTCTTTCTTTTGTCTAAATGAATATGTATTCAAGTTCATTTCTTCGCCTTCATCTTCTTCCCCCTCTTCTTGAGTCAGGCACAGTTCCATCATGTCGTCATGGATGATTTCCTATAATGAATTTTGAATAATATGATCAGTAGTATCAACAAAATAACAGGAATCATCTTGTTCTTTAGAATATCGCATGGCATCATAAATTTGAAAAATAATTTCCTCATCGCCTATCCTTAATGTAAGTTTATCATCACCTACATCAATAACAACCCTAGCAGTAGCTAGAAAAGGATGCCCTAAAATTAAGGGAACATTAATGTCTTCATCCATGTCTAACACAACAAAATCTACAGGGAAAATAAATTTATCAATTTTTACCAAGACATCTTCGGTTCTAGGATATGTAATGGATCTATCGGCTAACTGAATACTCATCCTAGTGGGTTTTGGTTCCCCAAGATCTAGTTGTTTAAACATCTTGTAAGGCATTAGATTAATACTGGCACCTAGATCAGCTAATGCTTTCTTAATATTCAAGTTACCAATTAAACAAGGAATACTAAAAATTCCTGGGTCTTTTAATTTGGATGTTAACTTGTTTTGGAGGATGGCGGAGCATTCTTCATTAAGTTCCACTGTCGACACTTCTTCAAGCTTCCTTTTATTCGTTAGGAGTTCCTTTAAGAATTTTGCGTACTTTGGCATCTATGAAATAGCTTCCACAAAAGGTAAGTTAATATGTATTTGTTTAAAAAGTTTTAGAAACTTACCGTATTGGGCATCTAATCTTTCTTTCTTCAACTTTGCTGGATATGGGATTGGTGGTTTACTTTCTTTGCGTATTGGATTTACGTCCTCCGCCCCATCATCTTTTGTTTTGTTATCTTTGTGTGGTCTCTTTGGTTCGACTAACTCTTTTCCACTTCTTAGTATAACTGCTTTTACGTGTTCTATTCCTTTAGAAAAAGTCTCTGCCCATATTTCGCAGATCATCTTAGTAAGTAGTCCAACCGACTTAGAGAGCTCTCCGAATGACTCAGAAATTTTTTCAACTGACGCTTGTTGATCTTTAAATGTTCTCTCAGTATCTTGGAAACGGTTTTCTATGTCTGCCATGAATTTTGTCAGCTTCTCTTTGAGGTTTGACTTCTTCTCTTGTGGATAAGGCTAATTTTGGAAATTTTGAGGAGGTTGTTGCCTTTAGTTTCCTTGACCTCCCCACGGAAAATTTGGGTGGTTCCTCCAACCTGGATTGTAAGTATTACTATAGGGATTATTATTGGATCTGAAATTATTACCTATGTAATTCATCTGTTCGTTCTCTGCATCTAGTTGGTAGGGTGGGTACTCAGGATTCGCCACGGTTCCACTTGCGTCGCACTACATGACTAGATGTGCCTGCGAAGAACACAAACTATCAATCTTTTTATTCATCATCTCTACCTGTGTTGATAGTAGGGTTATCGCATCAAGGTTGTAAACTTCGGCTGATTTTGTCGGTTTCGTCCTTGTAACCTGCCACTGATAATTATTCAGTGACATCTCTTCAATGAACTCGTAGGCTGCTTCAAGAGTTCTATTGTTAAGGGTTCCACCGGCAGCTGAATCGATTAGTTGTCTCGTTGAGGGGTTTACACCGTTATAGAATGTTTGGACTTGTAGCCACAAGGGTAGACCGTGGTGTGGACACCTTCTCAAGAGATCCTTGTATCTCTCCCATGCGTCGTATAATGTTTCTAGATCCATCTGCACAAAAGAAGATATATCATTCCGTAATTTGGCCGTTTTGGCCGGTGGGAAATATTTCAATAAAAACTTTTCGGTCATCTGTTCCCATGTAGTGATTGACCCTCGTGGTAACGAGTTTAACCACTGTTTGGCTTTATTCCTTAATGAAAAAGGATATAACCAAAGACGTATGGCATCATCAGAAACGACATTTATTTTGAAGGTATCAGAGAACTCTAAAAAATTAGCTATATGAGTGTTTGGATCTTCGTCCTGCAATCCATCAAATTGAACAAACTGTTGGATCATTTGTATTGTGTTAGGCTTTAATTCAAAATTGTTAGCAGCTATAGCAGGCCTAACAATACTTGATTCCGTTCCTGTTAAATGCGGTTTAGCATAATCAAACATAGTACGTGGAGCATTGTTCTCCCCCACATCATGTGGTGGTGTGTTATTCTCGTCCATCCCTTCAGTAGGATTGGATCTGCCTCCTTGATCTTCCTCTGTGTAATTTAGGGCTCGCGTGATTTCTCTGCGAGTCCTACGAACGGTAGCTTCGATTTCACTATCGTATACCAAAGGTCCCCTCGGGTTCCTTCTAGTCATAAACTAGAGGTACCTGCTGAGAAAAGAAAAAGAAGGAAAATTTAACAAAAATTAAAATTTAACCTAGAAAATAAAAATAAAAGTAACTTGCGAAAAAAAGAGAAAAAAATAATGGCTAAAGTAATAAAAATAGAGCATTCTTAATATTTTAGTTCTCTGGCAACGGTGCCAAAAACTTGATCGTTAAAATCAGAGCTTTAAAATTTATAAAATGAATGATCAAACCTGGAAACTAACTCTGACAACGATTAAAGGCAAGTGTACCTCTTGAACAGTAGTATAGCTTAGGCAAGACCGGATTGTCGAACCCAAAGGAACTAAAAGTACTAATACTAACTTTCTTTTTATTATTTAGCCAAAAATAAAGTGAAGTTGCTTTAATCTAAATTAACAACTACTAAGCTAAAGACGCAAAGACAAAAAGAACGAATTGGGAAATAACTAGAAGAAAAACTCAGTTGATCACGACGATACCCTCAGGAAGAATCCACCTACACTTCACTTATTATCTAACACTGAACCATACCATTTATTCACTTAGTTTGATTCGTAGGACTCCCTAACGTATATTAAACCCTCTCTCGAGGTGAATAACATCTAACCCTAGGATAATTAGTGGAACTCTCGTTCTCTTATAATAACCCTCTAGAATAGCAGTAAATCGATCTATGGATTCCCATATTAGGTTTCACCCTAATTCGGCAAAATCTCGTCACCCTATTTCTAGGCGTGCGATCAACTCCGCTTAATTATGCTAGATCTACTCTTAAGCAGGGTCTATTCCTCCTCCACCTAAGCACATCAAACTTGAATCAATATCTGTGAAACATTAACTCAATAATTAAGCACACATAATTAAGAACAAACTAAGTATTTATCATATAATTCAGAAAACGATAACAAGATTTATCTAGGTTTCATCCCCTTCAGGTATCTGAGGGGTTTAGTTCATAACAAATAAAGAAAACACCTCAAGAGAAAAGATAAAACAAAACATAAGAAACACCTAAAACTCCCTGAAGGAATTGAAGGAGAAATCTGCCGTCTTGAGTAGAATTCTGGCTTCTTGGGATGGATCAACTGGCTAACTTCGAGTGATTCGATCAATTCTAACCTTTCCGACTTGGCTCTTTGTCCTAGCTCAACGCCCCCTTCAAAGGTGGTACTTAGGGGTTATTTATAGGCTCTTGGAATGTGATTCTTTCTCCCTGAGTATCATTTCCCGACTGAAATTGTCTAAAGCCACGACAGGGGCACGGCCATGTCACACGCCCGTGTGACTCGTCTTCAAGCCGTGTTCGGATTTCTAAGTTGAGGCACAGCCGTGTAGATCAGGAGTGAGGCCGTGTTCTAGATGCTTGACAAGGCAGAACCGTGTGCTCTTTGGGCCAGGCCGTGTCAATTTCGTGATATGGCCCATTTACTCCGTTTTGGGCCCATTTTATGTTCTTTTCATCCTCGGGTGCTATCCTGGGTATAAGACATGAAAAGAAAGGATTAATAGCACCTTTTTACATAAATTGAGGAATAAATCATCCAAAAACAAGCTAAATGTGGGATTAAAATATGTTATAATTACGGTTTATCACGTACCTATCGAACAATAATATAGTTTAGTGGCAAGACCAGATTGTCGAAAACAAGGGAACCAAAAGTACTAATACTGACTTTTTTTTATTATTTAGCCTAAGAATTGAAGGAATTGTTGTTTAATCTAAAATTAACTAACTACTAAGCTAAAGATGCTAAGACACATAAAATGAATTGGGGAAAATACTTTTGGGAAAAACCAATTGATTAAGACAATACCAGAGGAAGAATCCACCTAGACTTCACTTGTTATTTAACTCTGAACTAGACGATTTATTCACTTGACTTGATCCGTAGGATTCCCTAATTTATATTAATACCTCTCTTGAGGCTACTAACGTCTAACCCTAGGTTGACTAATTGAAATCTCTTTCTAATTAAAACCCCTAGAGTTGTATTAACACGATCTGTGGACTCCCATATTAGGTTTGACCCTAATCCGGTAGATTTTCATCATCCTATCTCTAGGGTTGCGATCAACTCTACTTAACTATGCTAGATCTACTCTTAAATAGGGAATATTCTTCCACTGCCTAAGCACATCAATACCTAAATCAGTATCCTGAAACATCAAAACAAGAATTAAGAACACATAATTAAGAACAAATCAAGTATTTATCATATAGTTTAGAAAACAATAACAAGATCCGTCTTAGGTTTCATCCCCCTTAGGTATTTGAGGGGTTTAGTTCATGTTTAATAAAGAATACATCTTAGAAGAAAGTATAAAACAAAACATAAGAAAAACCCTAAAACCCCTGAAGGAAATTGAAGGGAATACCTTCCGTCTTGAGTATGTTTCTAGCTCCTTGAGATGGATCAACTAGTTGTCTTCAAGTAAATCCCACAATTCGGCCTCTCTGGCTTAGCTCCTCGGCCTACCTGAACCCCCCTTTTAGGTCACACTTAGGGTGTTTATATAGGCTTTCAGACTGTCTTTCTTTACCCCTAAGTATCCTAATTCGAGTGGAATTCAAATAGTTCAAGGCAGGGACATGCCCATGTGGTACGATCGTGTAAATCGAGTCCAAAGTACGAAATTTACACGGCCTGGGCCCGGATTAGGGCCAAAGTACGAAAAAGTTTCGGACTAATCAACTTATTATGCCATTTTTGTATTTGTAACACCCCTCACCCGTATTCACAGTCAGAATAGGGTTATGAGGTATTACCGATCAATACATTTAACATACATAACTCATACATTTAAGCATTCATTATCACATACCATTTAATCATATTAACATTGTCCCTTATAAGGACTTACGAGGCATTAAACATACTTTAGAAGTGGTCCGGGACAAAACCGATAACATATAAAAATTTTGGAAATTTAGAAAAATTTCAAACATACAAGTGTCACACGCCCGTGTCAACAGGCCGTGTGCCTCACACGGCTCCAAACACGTCTGTGTCTCAGGCCGTTGAAAATAGGGCAAACATACTAACTTGGGTCACACGGCCGACCACACGCCTGTGTGTCTAGCCCGTGTGCCCTTCGAAGTGGCCACACACGATCGTGTGCCAGGCCGTGTACTAGGACGTGCCAAACTTGTACGGTATACTGACTTATGCAACACGGCCAAGTCACAAGCCCGTGTGCTAGGCCATGTGCCATTTAGGGGGTATACTGACTTGTGCCACACGGCAAATCACACACCCTGTGTGAGGCCGTGTGGAGCATGTTGAATTCAATTCAATTTCAACACCAGGGGACACACGGCCGTGTATCATGACCGTTTGCCACACACGGCTGAGACACATGCACGTGTCTCTACCCATGTGGACAAAAATAGGCCATTTGCAAGGCCAATTTGTCACCCTTCCTCATGCTCACCTAAACAACCAAATTGGTACCATTTCAAGACATTAATATGCATCCAATTACCATCAATACCAATTTCAAATATGCTATAATTTGCCATCTAGTTTCATACCTAAATTCACATATACAATTCAATAAAATAACCATTCCACACTTATATCATCAAGCACAATTTTACAAGCACATAACTACTTAAATTATCAAGTCCAATCACACCTTATAGATCAATTACCCAACTCAAAATATAACTAGTTGAGCAACACTAAAACCATGAGCCATCACTCATGGCTATATATACAAACTAAAACATATACAATTTACAAGCCAAATCTCATGGCTAAAATCACAACCAAAATACCATATCTAGCCTATACATGCCATATACCATATATACACAATTCAAAAGTACCAAATGCATGTCCAATACTGCGATGATGCTCCCGACGACTCCCGGATCTGAGCTAGCCTTGATTCACTATAAAACATAAAAAAATAACACAAAGTAAGCTTCATAGCTTAGTAAGCTCGTAAGTGAATAACTCAATTCATTGAATAAATGTAATTCAAGCAATTACACATGACAAAATCATAAACACAATAACTACAAACCTTTCTTATGTCTCAAAACATGATCAAATATAAACTCATCGAACTTTCTCTATTTAATACTTGAATAGGTTCCGTACATACCTGTATCGTCTCGTACTAACCTCTTTCTCAACCACATCATTCATTTACCCGTTGAACTATTCGGAATATAAGTCGGATACTCAAAGATCTCAATCGATAAGTACCTATACCATGGCCCAAAGCCAAATCAAGGTAACTTATCCCTGAGTACCTATACCATGGCCCGTAGCCAAATCAAGGTATCACTCGCACCCGTAGTGCCTATATCATGGCCTGAAGCCAACACAATAACCTAATGACATGTCACTAGCATCCATAACTATTCCTAAGGTTCAACTGGGAATTTACACTTGTCGATTTCATTGTCGAACATATCCGTAGAGTCGTATTCACAATTCAAACATTATCTGTATCTCATAAGAACAGTTTTTCGATATCAAAGCATTTAACATATATTTATAATGAAATTTCCACATACGAACTTACCTCGTATTCGGATTTGACGGATCGGATCGACTACTCGATAACATTGCTTTTCCCCCGATCTAATTCTGGAATCCTCTTTTATTGATCTAAATATAATCAAAATTAACTTATTCAATCTCATATTCTTTCAAATTTAGTTCAAAACACACATTTAGGCCCTTTTTACACATTAGCCCCTACATTTTCACATTTAATCAATTTAGTCTCTATTTCACAAATACACAAAATTCTCATAATTCATCAAAACCCATGCTTGGTCGAATTATTAATAAGTCCCTAGCAGCCCAAAACTTTAATTTATTTCACATTTCAACCACTCAATTTATATATTTCACAATTTAATCCTTATTATGCAATTTCATCAAAAATCACTTCACAAAACATGAAAATCTATCATCAAAAATTCATATTTCATCTTCAAACACCAAAGAACACATAAGCTCATCAATGGCAACTCTTAAAATCTTTAACAGTTTCAGAATTAAAGGTACGGACTAGCTAGATTGAGCAGTAACGATTACAAAAACATAAAAATCATCAAAAACGGAACAAAACACATACTTATTTGCTTGAATTTTGCCTAGCCGTATGAAGAACCCTAGTTCTTCTTGTTCTTCTTTTAATTTTGGCTAAAAAGATGATAATGAAGCATAATTTTGATTTTGTTTTTTAATAAATCATTAATTATCCATTTTACTATTTTAACCTTAAGAATATAACATTAAAATTCATTTATACATGTCCATTAATGTCCACTTACCTTTCAAATGGTTTAATTACCATTTAAGGCCACCATAATTAAAAGCCAAAGTTATTTGACACCTTTAACTAATAGAATGCAACTTTTTGCAGTTTACGCGATTTAGTACTTTTTCTCAAATTGAACAACAAATCGATAAAATTAACTCACGAAATTTTCACACATACATGTTGTCATGCTATAAACACATAAAATAATATTAAAATAATTTTCTGACATTGGATTTGGGGTTCCAAAAACCACTTTTCTAATTTAGCTAAAATCGGGTTGTTACAACTCTCCCCCTTTAGGGATTTTCATCCTAGAAAATCTTACCAGTGAATAGGTTCGGGTATTGTTTTCTCATAGCATCCTCGGGTCCCCATGTAGCTTATTCAACCCCGTGTCTATGCCATAATACTTTCACTGATGTGATTCTCTTATTCCTCAGCTCTTTGATCTCACAAGTTAAGATTCTAATCGGTTCTTCAGCATATGACATATCAGACTAATTTCAACCTCGGTCGGGGAAATGACATGTGAAGGGTTGGATCGGTATCATCCAAGCATCGATACATGAAACACATTATGTATTTTCTCCAATTCAAATGGTAAAGATAGTCGATAAGCAACTGGCCCGATCCGCTCGATAATTTTGTATAAACTGATAAATCGTGGACTCAATTTCCCTTTCCGACCAAATCACAACATCTTTTTCCACGACGACACTTTCAAAAACACTTTATCTCCAATTTGAAACTCAATATCTTTCCATTTCAAGTCTGCATAAGATTTCTTTCGGTCCGAAGCTGCTTTCAAACTATCGCCAATTACTTTCACTTATTCTTCAATCTCTCTAATCAGATCAACCCCGTGAATCTTACTCTCGCTAAGCTCAGTCCAATACAACAGTGTTTGACATTTATGTCCTTATAAAGCTTCGTACAGTGCCATCTTTATACTCGATTGAAAGCTATTATTATAAGCAAATTCAATCAGCGGTAGATATTTCTCCCAGCTACCTTCAAACTCAAGAATGTAACATCGCAACATATCCTCAAGTATTTGAATAATTTGTTCAGATTGCCCATCCGTTTACGGGTGAAACGCAGTGCTAAAATGCAGCTTTGTACCTAAAGCTTCTTGCAATTTCTTCCAAAATCACGAAGTGAATCTCGTATCCCTATCTAAAACAATAGATAGTGGCATTCCGTGCAATCGAACAATTTCTGAGATATACAACTTAGCCAGTTTATCAAGCAAGAAATATGTACGTACCGGAATAAAATGAGCTAATTTTGTTAATCTGTCAACTCCATTGTTACTCTATCCCATTTCCACTTAGGAATCATAATAGGCTATAATAAACCTGACGACACTTGATGCTCAGCTTTGACTTGCTGACAAATCAAACATTTCGAAACAAATTCTAAGATATCTCGTTTCATGCCGTGCCACCAATAATGCTGTTTTAAATCATTATACATTTTCGTGCTTCTCGGATGCACTGATAAACAACTACTATGTGCTTCATTTAGAATCTTCCGCATAAGCTCAGAATTTCTTGGTGTACATATTCTATCACGGAACATCAAACAGTCATCAGGCCCTATTCGAAACTTTGAATCAAAAGTCGACTCACACTGAGCTCGTTTTGCTTGCAATTCATTATCAAATTCTTGAGCCTCACAAACCTGCTGCAGAAATAATAGTCTCGCTTTCAACTCGGCTACTATCGAACCGTAGTTAGACAAGGCTAATTGTGTGTTCAACGCACATAAAGCAAATAAGGATTTTTGGCTCAAAACATTAGCAACTACATTCGCTTTCCCCAGATGATAGTCAATCACTAATTCATAGTCTTTTAGCAATTCTAACCATCTTCGCTGTCACAAATTCAAATCTTTCTGAGTCGTCAAATATTTCAAGCTTTTGTGGTCGGTATAAATATGGAATTTCTCACCAAACAAATAATGAAGCCTAATTTTTAATGCAAACACTATTGCGGCAAACTCTAGATCATGCGTCGGATAATTTTTTTCGTGTGGCTTCAATTGTCTCGAGGCATAAGCTACAACTTTTCCTTCCTGCATCAAAACACAACCCAGGCCATTTAACGATGCATCACTGAAAATTAAGAATTCTTTACCCGACTCAGGCTGAACTAGCACTGGTGCCTCTGTCAATAATGCTTTCAACTATTCAAAGCTCTGTTGACACTTTATTGACCACTCAAATTTAACATCTTTTTGAAGCAATCGTGTCATTGGAGTCGTAATCATCGAGAAACGTTTCGCTAATCATCTATAATAGTCGGCTAGTCCAAGAAAACTACTCACTTCGGATACATTTCTAGGAGGTTTCCAATCCATAATCGCAAAAATTTTGCTCGGGTCAACTCGAATACCCTCGGCTGAAACTATATGTCCCAGAAAACCAACCTCTCGTAGCCAAAACTCACATTTGCTAAATTCTGCAAACAACTATTTATCTCTTAAAGTTTGTAATACGGTTCTCAAATGCTCGACATTCTCAATTCATCATGAGAGTAAATCAAAATATCATCAATAAACACAACTACGAATTGGTCTAAGTACGACCTTCAAGTCCATAAAAATAGCAGGTGCATTTGTTATTCTGAAAGGCATAACAAGAAATTCGTAGTGTTCATACATTATTCTAAATGCAGTCTTTGGCACATCAGAGTCTTTAACTCACAACTGGTAATAACCCAATCTCAAATCAATTTTTGAAAACATCATTGCCCCTTTTAACTGATCAAACAAATCATCTATTCGTGGCAAATGGTATTTATTCTTGATCGTCACTTTGTTGAGTTGTCGATAGTCTATACACATTCTCATCGTACCATCTTTCTTTTTCATAAATAACATTGGTGAACCCGAGGGAGAGAAACTCGGTCTAGCAAAACCTTTTCTGTCAACTCTTGCAACTGAGCTTTCAATTCTTTTAACTCTGTCAGAGCCATTCTGTACAGAGCTATCGATATCGGCCTTGTTCTCGGTAACAATTCAATACCAAACTCAACCTCTCTGATAGGAGGTAAACCCTGTAACTCTTCAAAAAATACATCTGGATACTCGCACACAACTAGTACTGATTCAATCTTTGTTTCTTCACTTTCGTATCAAGTACATATATGCAAGATAAGCTTCACACCCTTTTCTCACAAATCTCTGAGCTAACATAGAAGAGATAACAACTGGCAAACTATTCAGATCATCTGATTCAATTTTAATAGTCTCATTACTCTGACATTTCAATTAAATTTCTTTCGTCTACAATTCATTATAGCCTCATGCATCATTAGCCAATCAATACCCAAAATCATATCAAATTCATCAAATGGTAACAACATCAGATTAGCCGAAAAACAGAAATTGTAACAGACCGAATTTGACCCTAATCAGAACGGTGGTTTGGGGACCACGAATCCGAGTCTGAGGAATATTTAAATATTATATTTTGTGTTTATTATATGTGAATTAATGTGTGTGAAAGTTTCGTAGAAAAATTTAATCGTTTGTGTGTTCAATTTAACAAAAAGGACTAAATCGCGTAAAGCGTAAAAGTTGCATGCTATAGTGAAAAGTGCCTATTTGATGATGGCTTTTTAAAGTGAGCCATTAAAAGGGCAATTAGCCTATTTTTAAGTTAGTGGGTGGCATTTGTCATAACTAACCTTAAGTTATATATTAGTTTTATTTTATGTTATAAGGTTAAATAGGTAATTAGTTAAATAACTTAATATATGCTAAAATGTCATAAAATAAGCCATCATCTTTTTGTTTTCTCCTTGGTCGAATGTGGGAGAAGGAAGAAAGCTTTGAATTCCTTCGAAATTTCGACAATTCTAGGCTAAAATTCAAGATAAGAACAACGAAAAATGGATTTGGATCGGGGAAAGACAAAGGTTATCGAATAGTCGGTTTACGCGGTCCGTCGACAGTCGAGGTAAGTTCTTAAGCAAATATATGCTAAAGAATTATTTATAATTATGATGAATAATTAAACTTGAATAGTTAAAGTGTCTCTATAGGTAATAGCCGAATGTAGGAGTATGGTATTGAATTGAACTTATTTTGTAAAACGAGAAGTGTATAGGTATGTTTGGGTTGGTATGTGAAAGTAATATGAAGTATATGAGTTGTTTGTATTGTTGGTATTATAAAATGAGTGTTGATTGATGATTATATGTAATTCGGGCTTTGAGCCTAGTAGGCCTTGTGCCGGTGACGTAATTCGGGCTTTGAGCCTACAGGCCTTGTGCCGGTGATGTATATCAGTCTTATTGCCTAGTAGGCTAAGTGCCGGTGAACAAATTCAGACCTCAGGTCTAGCAGGCTTAATGCCGGTGATGTATTATGAACCGTTTACAAGGTGGAATGTAAATACTTCAATAATCAAAATGCTCGAGTAAATATAAAGGTTTATAGATGCAAGGAATAAGGTAAGTAATTATCTTTCCTTTCGAATTACATAAGTGGTAGAATGGTTAAGGTTTTTAGTAATGAGTTTTTATGATATGTGCATTTGATTTATTCAATAATGTGTGTGATATGTATACTGAAATATAAGCTTGGTAATATCCTTGAGATTCGGTCAAATGTGCAAATGTTGAAGGTGAAAGTTATCGAAGATGCATATATGTATATATGACTAATTGTATATGATTGAAATATATGTTATACCTGTTAATGATGGAATATGCGAATCCTTAAGGCTTAAAGTGCTTTGGAGGGTTGTATGCCTTCGGTGAGGGAAATATAGATGCTAAGTTAAAGAAATGACAATTCGGCCATAATGGAATTATTAGTTAAATTATGTGGATTTTAAATTCATGAACAATTTGATTTATATGTATATATATATGTACTAAATGTTGGAATGTTTGATTATTGAGTCGTAAATGCTTAAGACTTACTAAGCTAGTGAGCTTACTTGTGTAATATGTTCTCCTCTATTTTATAGATTCGGTTAAGGCTACGAGCTCAAAGGGATAGTCAAGAAAGTCATCCACACTATCAGCTTAAGTTGGTACTCTTTAATCTTGGTATTTGGATAAAGGCATGTATAGAAAAGGCTATGATTTTGTTAAGTTGAAAACTTTGTTATGTATTTATAATAGCCATATTAAAATGGCTTAATCCTTTGGTTAAGTATGCTTTCTATGCTTTCGATATAACTGCTTGAATATCTTGCTAATGGTTGTGTAAATTCGGTCATAGTATGAACATATATATATAAAGCGATCGTATATATATATTTATGTGTTACAATGTTTAGTTAGGTGAATTGGCAATATGGAAAATGATGGATGTTTGATAAGATATAGTATACAATATGATAGTTAGGTAATATGATTGATATATATATAATGTGCTTGGATAGGTCTTGCATAATGTATAATCGGCTATATTGGATCAATTTTATGTTTAAATGATTTTGGTTATGTGATGTTTACATTTTTATAATGAAGCAAGTATAAGACAGTTGGCTAAATAAGCTCGATTGCTATTGATAGTAAATGAATATGTTATATAAATGTTTAGGTATGGATTTTAATGGAAAGTAAATTAGTATGTTCGGTCAAAATATAATGCTACTATGTTTGCATATGCATCTGATTATAAAAAGGTAATAATAATAATCGGTCGGCTTAGTATGCTTATGTATTGAGTAATTTGAATGAAATCTAGCTCCTATTATATGTGTTTTGGTTTATGTCCAACCTATGATATATTGCGTTATAAGTTGAGATATTATTTTTTTTTAGTGTATAAATTTCAGGAACGTTTAATTCATGTAGTTCAGACATTGACATTTATTAAGTACCTGTGAATAAACTCGTTATACATTATTTTAATTTAATAGATTGTAATTTTTTATGAAATAGAAACATTTGCATTGTTTACGCTTGAATTCCAATAAATGTATGAATTGCGATAAATGCCTGCGATGTTCTGAGTCTAGTTCGATAATGCCTCATAACCCTAATCTGGCGATGGATATGGGTTAGGGGTGTTACATTTGATTGGTATCAAAGCTTACGGTTTAGTCAATTTTAGGACTACCGTAGCGCGAGTGAGTCTAGCTATACATGCCTTTATTGTGTATATGATAGTGTGGTGACTTCTGACATTCCAAATTGTGTTTTATATAGTGACAGAGTCGTAGCTGATGATGTAGAGAGTGTAGCGCCTGATCGTGTACGTGGATCAGCGCCAGTAGACTCTCGACTAGTTTCGGGTAGCCATGAGGGGGAGGCTAAACAAGCCTTCTACCAGATGATGAATGAATGGTTTACCCAGTTTGTTCAGAATAATCCGACTGTACAACAACCTCCACCCCCGAATAATCCAACTCCGGTACCTTCAGCACCTCTGATGATAGATCCGGTGAGATCTAGTAGGCCTCCTGTTAATAAAATTAGAAAATATGGGGCTGAAGAATTCAAAGCTAATAATGACGATGATGCGGAACGGGCTGAGATGTGGCTTGATAACACTATTAGGGTACTTGATGAGCTATCCTGCACTCCAGATGAATGTTTGAAATGTGCTATATCTTTACTTCGGGACACTGCATATCATTGGTGGAATACACTAGTATCAGTGGTTCCGAAAGAAAAAGTGATGTGGGATTTCTTTCAGAATGAATTCCGCAAGAAATATATCAGCCAGAGGTTCATCGACCAGAAACAGAAAGAATTTCTGGAGCTAAAACAGGGCCACATGACTATGACTGAATATGAGCAGAAATTTGTCAGATTGAGCCGATATGCTCGAGAGTGTGTATCAACTGAAGCCATTATGTGCAAAAGGTTCGAAGACGACTTGAATGAAGATATAAAGTTGCTTGTTGGCATTCTTGAAATCAAAGAGTTCGTAGTACTTGTTGAGCAAGCTTGTAAAGCCGAAGAATTTGGTAAAGAGAAAAGAAAAGCTGAGATGGAAGCTAGAGACACTCGTAAAAGATCATCGAGTAAGACTTTCCAACCTGTAACTAAAAAGTTCAGAGATGACTTTAACCGACATAAAGTTACTTCGGATATGTCTAGACGAGACCGACCCCCAGTGAGTTCTCGAGCTACCTCGATGGCCAGTGTTGGTAACGTTCCACAGAATCGAGTTGAATGCAAGCACTGTGGTAAATGGCATTCCGGGAGTTGTAGATTCCGTGACCGGTCTTGCTTTAAATGTGGATCGTCAGATCATTTTATCAGGGAATGTCTGACGTTAGCCGAGTAAAATACAGTCCAGAATATCAGGCCGAGCAATGTGTCAGTGCGAGGCAGACCACCGAGACATTCAGGAAATGTTAGTGGCAGTCAGAAGGGGGCTAAAGGCATTGCAGTTAGATCGGAGTCTCGTGCACCAGCTAGAGCATATGCTATTCGTGCCTGAGAGGAAGCTTCTTCCCCAGATGTTATCACTGGTACTTTCACTCTTTATAATACTTCTGTTATTGCATTGATTGATCCTGGGTCAACTCATTCATATGTGTGTGAAACTCTAGTATCCAGTAAGACTCTACCTGTTGAGTCTACTGAGTTTGTGATTCGTGTGTCCAACCCTTTGGGTCGCTGTGTATTTGTTGATAAAGTGTGTAAAAGTTGCCCGTTGATGATTCGGGATTCCTGCTTCCCAGCTGATTTAATGTTGTTGCCTTTCGATGAGTTCGATATAATTTTGGGAATGGACTGGTTAACTTTGCATGATGCAGTGGTGAATTGCAAAAGAAAGATTATTGATTTGAGATGTCAAAACGGTGAAATCATTCGGGTTGAATCTACTGATCTGAATGGGTTGCCTACAGTGATATCCTCGATGCTAGCTCGAAAGTATGTGAGAAAAGGATGTGAAGCTTACTTGGCTTATGTGTTGGATAATAAAGTATCTGAAAAGAAAATTGAATCAGTACCGGTTGTGAATGAATACCCAGATGTGTTTCCTGAAGAATTACCAGGTTTACCACCAGTACGAGGGATTGAGTTTGGCATCAAACTAGTTCCGGGGACGACTCCGATTTCGATAGCTCCGTATTGGATGGAACCTACCGAGTTGAAAGAGTTGAAAGCACAGTTGCAAGAGTTGACAGATAGGGGCTTTGTACGACTGAGTTTCTCTCCTTGGGGTGCACTGGTTCTATTTGTGAAAAAGAAAGATGGGACTATGCGAATGTGTATTGATTATCGGCAGTTAAATAAAGTGACAATAAAGAATAAATACCCGTTTCCTCGAATAGACGATTTGTTTGACCAGTTGAAAGGGGCTTCAGTGGTTTCAAAGATTGATCTGAGATCGGGTTATTATCAGCTGTGAGTCAGAGATTCTGATGTGCCTAAGACTGCATTCCGAACGAGGTACGACATTTTGAGTTTTTGGTTATGCCTTTTAGGCTTACTAATGCACCTGCTGTTTTTATGGATTTGATGAAACGGGTTTTCAAACAGTATTTGGATCGGTTTGTAGTAGTGTTTATTGATGATATCCTGATCTACTCCAAAGATGAAACCGAACATGCCGAGCATTTGAGACTAGTGCTACAAACTTTGCGAGATCGGCAGTTGTATGCAAAGTTTAGTAAGTGTGAGTTCTGGATGAAGGAAGTTAACTTTTTGGGTCATGTTGTTTCAGCTTCAGGTATTCGGGTTGATCCGAACAAAATATCGGCTATACTTGATTGGAAACCACTAAAGAATGTCTTCGAAATTCGGAGCTTTTTGGGACTTGCGGGATATTACAGACGATTTGTGAAAGGTTTTTCCATAATAGCTACACCTTTGACAAAGCTATTACAGAAAGATGTCAGGTTCGAGTGGACAGAAAAGTGTCGGAAAAGTTTTGATCAGTTGAAAGCCCTTTTAACCGAAGCTCCAGTGTTAGCTCAGCCTGAATTGGGTAAAGAATTTATTGTTTATAGTGACGCTTCTTTGAATGGTTTGGGTTGCGTTTATGCAGGAAGGCAAAGTCATAGCCTACGCTTCGAGACAATTGAAGCCCTACGAAAGAAATTATCCGACTCATGATTTGGAGCTTGCAGCTATTGTTTTCGATTTGAAAATATGGCGTCATTACTTATTCGGCGAGAAATGTCATGTTTACTCGGATCACAAAAGTCTGAAATATTTAATGACTCAAAAAGACCTGAATTTAAGACAACGCAGATGGTTGGAATTGCTAAAAAGATTACGAATTGGTGATTGACTACCATCCGGGAAAAGCTAACGTTGTTGCAGATGCTTTAAGCCGAAAATCATTGTTTGCTTTTCGTGCGTTGAACGCACATATGGTTATGACCAGTGATAGTTCGATCATAGCTGAATTGAGGGCTAGACCGTTGTTTATTCAGCAAATTAGCAATGCACAGAAAGTTGACAAAGATATGACTGCTAGACGAGCTCAGTGTGAAAATAATACAGAGTCAGAGTTTCAACCTGATAAAAATGACTGTTTGAACTACAAAGGCCGATTATGTGTACCGAGAAATGCAGACTTGATTCAGATAATATTGGATGAGGCTCATAATAGTCAAATGTCGATACATCCGGGTAGCATGAAAATGTATAATGATTTGAAACAGTTCTATTGGTGGCCTGGCATGAAACGGGATATATCTGAATTTGTTTTGAAGTGCTTAATTTGTCAGCAAGTAAAAGCAGAGCATCATGTGCCTTCTGGGTTACTTCAGCCGATCATGATACCTGAATGGAAATGGGATAGAGTCACTATGGATTTTGTATCTGGTTTGCCTACGACACCGAGCAAGAAAGACGCAGTCTGGGTTATAGTGGATAGACTGACCAAGTCAGCTCACTTTGTACCGGTTCGTACGGACTATTTGCTCGACAAACTTGCTGAATTGTATGTATCACAGATTATGAGGTTGCATGGCGTACCGAATTCCATTGTTTCAGACAGAGACCCGAGATTCACATTGCGGTTTTGGAAGAAGCTGCAAGATGCTTTAGGTACTAAACTTCATTTTAGTACAGCCTTTCATCCGTTAACAGACGGTCAGTCTGAACGCATTATTCAGATACTTGAGGATATGTTGAGATGTTGCGTCCTTGAGTTTGAAGGTACGTGGGAAAGACACTTACCTTTGATTGAATTTGCTTATAATAATAGTTTTCAATCGAGTATCAAAATGGCACCATACGAAGCACTTTATGGTCGCAAATGACGTACACCGTTATATTGGACTGAGCTCAGTGAAAAAAAGATACACGGGGTTGATCTGATTAAGGAGATTGAACAGAAAGTGGTTATGATCAGAGATACTTTAAAAGCTGCTTCGGATCGACAAAAGTCTTACGTTGATTTGAAACGTAAAGACATTGAATTTCAAGTTAGAGATCGAGTTTTTTTCAAAGTTTCCCAGTGGAAGAAAGTACTTCGGTTCGGTCGAAAAGGCAAACTAAGTCCGAGATTCATCGGACCGTATGAAATCATCGAACGTATCGGGCCTGTTGCTTATAGACTGAAGTTGCCCTCTGAATTAGAAAAGATACACAATGTATTTCACGTTTCGATGCTTCGTAGATACAGATCAGATCCGTCGCATGTGATCGCTCCATCTGAGGTCGAAATCCGACCCGATATGACGTATGAGGAAGAACTGATCCGTATTTTAGCCCGGGAAATGAAAGAGTTAAGAAACAAGAGAATTCCATTAGTGAAAGTACTAATGCATCGGAACGGAGTTGAAGAGGCTACGTGGGAGCCTGAGGATTCAATGAGGCAACAATACCCGACTTTGTTTAACGGTAAGATTTTCGGGGACGAAAATCCCTAAAGGGGGGAGAGTTGTAACAGACCGAATTTGACCCTAATCGGAACGGTGGTTTCGGGACCATGAATCTGATTCTGAGGAATATTTAAATATTATATTTTGTGTTTATTATATGTGAATTAATGTGTGTGAAAGTTTCGTAGAAAAATTTAATCGTTTGTGTGTTCAATTTAACAAAAAGGACTAAATCGCGTAAAGCGTAAAAGGTGCATGCTATAGTGAAAAGTGCCTATTTGATGATGGCTTTTTAAAGTGAGCCATTAAAAGGTCAATTAGCCTATTTTTAAGTTAGTGGGTTGCATTTGTCAAAACTAACCTTAAGTTATATATTAGTTTTATTTTATGTTATAAGGTTAAATAGGTAATTAGTTAAATAACTTAATATATGCTAAAATGTCATAAAATAAGCCATCATCTTTTTGTTTTCTCCTTGGCCGAATGTGGGAGAAGGAAGAAAGCTTTGAATTCCTTTGAAATTTCGGTAATTCTAGGCTAAAATTCAAGATCAAGAACAAAGAAAAACGGATTTGGATCGGGGAAAGACAAAGGTTATCGAATAGCCGGTTTACGCGGTCCGTCGACAGTCCAGGTAAGTTCTTAAGCAAATATATGCTAAAGAATTATTTATAATTATGATGAATAATGAAACTTGAATAGTTAAAGTGTATCTATAGGTAATAGCTGAATGTAGGAGTATGCTATTGAATTGAACTTATTTTGTAAAACGAGAAGTGTATAGGTATGTTCGGGTTGGTATGTGAAAGTAATATAAAGTATATGAGTTGTTTGTATTGTTGGTATTATGAAATGAGTGTTGAATTGATGATATGTAATTCGGGCTTTGAGCCTACAGGCCTTGTGCCGGTGATGTATATCAGGCTTATTGCCTAGCAGGCTAAGTGCCGGTGATCAAATTCAGACCTCGGGTCTAGCAGGCTTAATGCCAGGGATGTATTATGAACCCTTTACAAGGTGGGATGTAAATACTTCAATAATCAAAATGCTCGGGTAAATATAAAGGTTTATAGATGCAAGGAATAAGGTAAGTAATTATCTTTCCTTTCGAATTACATAAGTGGTAGAATGGTTAAGGTTTTTAGTAATGAGTTTTTATGATATGTGCATTTAATTTATTCAATAATGTGTGTGATATGTATATTGAAATATAAGCTTGGTAATATCCTTGAGACTCGGTCAAATGTGCAAATGTTGGAGGTGAAAGTTATCGAAGATGCATATATGTATATATGACTAATTGTATATGATTGAAATATATGTTATACCTGTTAATGATGGAATATGCGAATACTTAAGGCTTAAAGTGCTTTGGAGGGTTGTATGCCTTCGATGAGGGAAATATAGATGCTAAGTTAAAGAAATGACAATTCGGCCATAATGGAATTATTAGTTAAATTATGTGGATTTTAAATTCATGAACAATTTGATTTATATGTATATATATGTACTAAATGTTGGAATGTTTGATTATTGAGTCGTAAATGCTTAAGACTTACTAAGCTAGTGAGCTTACTTGTGTAATATGTTCTCCTCTGTTTTATAGATTCGGTTAAGGCTACGAGCTCAAAGGGATAGTCAAGAAAGTCATCCACACTATCAGCTTAAGTTGGTACTCTTTAATCTTGGTATTTGGATAAAGGCATGTATAGAAAAGGCTATGATTTTGTTAAGTTGAAAACTTTGTTATGTATTTATAATAGCCATGTGAAAATGGCTTAATCCTTTGGTTAAGTATGCTTTCTATGCTTTCGATATAACTGCTTGAATATCTTGCTAATGGTTGTGTAAATTCGGTCATAGTATGAACATATATATATAAAGCGATCGTATATATATATATATTTATGTGTTACAATGTTTAGTTAGGTGAATTGGCAATATGGAAAATGATGGATGTTTGATAAGATATAGTATACAATATGTTAGTTAGGTAATATGATTGATATATATAATGTGCTTGGATAGGTCTTGCATAATGTATAATCGGCTATATTGGATCAATGTTATGTTTAAATGATTTTGGTTATGTGATGTTTACATTTTTATAATGAAGCAAGTATAAGACAGTTGGCTAAATAAGCTCGATTGCTATTGATAGTAAATGAATATGTTATATAAATGTTTAGGTATGGATTTTAATGGAAAGTAAATTAGTATGTTCGGTCAAAATATAATGCTACTATGTTTGCATATGCATCTGATTATAAAAAGGTAATAATAATAATCGGTCGGCTTAGTATGCTTATGTATTGAGTAATTTGAATGAAATCTAGCTCCTGTTATATGTGTTTTGGTTTATGTCCAACCTATGATATATTGCGTTATAAGTTGAGATATTTTTTTTAGTGTATAAATTTCATGAACGTTTAATTCATGTAGTTTGGACATTGACATTTATTAAGTACCTGTAAATAAACTTGTTATACATTATTTTAATTTAATAGATTGTAATGTTTTATGAAATAGAAACATTTGCATTGTTTACGCTTGAATTCCAATAAATGTATGAATTGTGATAAATGCCTGCGATGTTCTGAGTCTAGTTCGGTAATGCCTCATAACCCTAATCTGGCGACGGATACGGGTTAGGGGTGTTACAGAAATCCCTATACATTAACGGAAAATTCTTGCAAACTTTGTCAACCAAAACACATTTGCCTAAGGGGTTCGATACTCTAATCACAAATTCAGTAGACCTTACAAGCAAAGTCTTACTAGATACCATATTCATACATATATAAGAATGAGTTGATCCTAAATCTATCAATGCAATCACATTAGTATCATAAAGAGTGAAAGTACTGGTGATAACATCTGGAGATTATGCTTATTCGCAAGTGTGAATAGCGTAGGCTCTACCAGGTGCTCTGGCCTCAGATCTCACGGTAGAGTCTCTCGTCACCCCTCAAAAACCACTCACATTCCCAGTATTTCTTGGTGGTCTTCCTCTAGTCGACGTATTACTCGGTCTCACATTCTGAGGTCTATCTTTCTCACCCATATCAGGACAGTCTTTAATAAAATGATCTGGCGAACCACATTTGAAGCAAGCTTTAGTACTTTTATTCCAACATTCTCCGAAGTGTTGTCTCCCAAAATGCTGACACTCGGGTTTGTTGTCTCTCACACTGCCAACACACAATACTGAAGTAGCTTGAGCTTTAGGACCAGAGTATTATTTTCTACGATCCATGTTTGAATATTCATTTGAAGCATTTGGACGAGCATACGAATCTCTGGATTTCTTTGACGAAGATTGATACGGCTTACTCATTGATCTTTTTCTCGAGTCTCTAGCTTCTAAATTTGCTTTTCTCTTTTCATTGCTAAGATCCTCGGCTACAAGCCCTTTCAACCAAAACAACAAATTCTTTCAACTCTAGAATTCTTACTAGTAGTTTTATATCTTCATTCAACCCGTCAACAAACCGTTTACACATAATCTCCTCAGTAGACACATACTCTCGAGCATACTTGCTTAACTGTACGAATTCTCTTTCATACTCAGTGACAGTTATTCGGCCCTATTTTAATTCCAGAAACTCTTTATGCTTTTGATCGAGAAATCTTTTACTGATGTATTTCTTTCGAAATTTGGATTGAAAGAACTCTCAAGTAACCCATTCTTTCAGAACCATAGATATCAGCGTTTTCCACTATTGATACGTGGTGTCTCTCAGCAAAGTTACAACACATTTAATACATTCATCAGGAGTACAAGATAATTCGTCGAATACTCAAATCGTGTTTTCGAGCCAGAACTCAGCTCTCTCGGCATCATCATCAGCAGTAGCTCGAAACTCTTCAACCCCATGTTTACGAATCTTATCTACTGGCGGCTTATTTAACCGTATCGAATCTACAATTTAAGGAATAATAGGGATTTGTTGAAGAATAGGTGGGGTGGAGGTTGTTGAGCAGCCAGATTCATTCGAAAGAACTCCGTGAACCACTCGCTTATCATTTGGAAAAAGGCTTGTTTAGCCTCTCCCTCGTGGCTACTTATTATAGGTCTAGAGTCAGATGGCGCTACCCCTTGAGCAGGAGCGGACGCATTACTCTCTACATCATCGGCCACAGCTCGTTCTAGATCCATTACTATAGAAAAACACAGTTTAAGCTGTCAGGAATCATTACACTATCGCAGGGTATATATAGCATGTATAGCTAGACTCTCACACATGCTACGTTAGTCCTAGAATCGATTAAACCATAGCTCTTATACCAATAAATGCAACACCCCTCACCCGTATTCACAATCAGAAAAGGGTTACGAGGTATTATCGATCAATACACATCATTTAACATACATAACTCATACATTTAAGCATTCATACTCACATACCATTTAATCATATTCACATTGTCCCTTATAAGGACCTACAAGGCCTTAAACATGCTTTAGAAGTGGTTCGAGAATAAACCGATAACATATAAAAATTTTGGAAATTTAGAAAAATTTCAAACATACAAAGGTCACACGCTTGTGTGAACAGGCCGCGTGCCTCACACGGCTCCAGACACGCCCGTGTCGCAGGCCGTGTGAAAATAGGGTATACATACTGACTTGGGTCACACGGCTTACCACACACTCGTGTGTCTAGCCTGTGTGCCCTTCGAAATGGCCACACACGCCCGCGTGCCAAGCCGTGTACTAGGCCGTGCCAAACTTGTACGGTATACTGACTTATGCAACACGACCAAGTCACACGCCCATGTGCTAGGCCGTGTGCCATTTAGGGGGGTATACTAACTTGTGCCACATAGCCAATTGCACGTCTGTGTGTGAGGCCGTGTGGAGCATACTGAATTCAATTCAATTTCAACACCAGGGGAAACACGGTCGTGTATCATGACCATTTGTCACACACGGCTGAGACACATGCTCGTGTCTCTGCCCGTGTGGACAAAAATAGGCCATTTACAAGCCCAATTTGTCACCCTTACTCATGCTCACCTAAACAACCAAATTGGTACCATTTCAAGACATTAATATGCATCCAATTACCATCAATACCAATTTCAAATATGTTATAATTTTCCATCTAATTTCATACCTAAATTCACATATACAATTCAATCAAATAACCATTCCACACTTATATCATCAAGCACAACTTCACAAGCACATAACTACTTAAATTAACAACTCCAATCACACCTTATAGATCAATTACCTAACTCAAAATATAACTAGTTGAGCAACTCTAAAACCATAAGCACATTCATGCCAAAACATACCAAAATGAGCCATCACTCATGGCTATATATACAAATTAAAACATATACAATTTACAAGCCAAATCTCATGGCTATAATCACAACAAAAATACCACATCTAGTCTATACATGCCATATACTATATATACACAACTCAAAAGTACCAAATAGATGTTTGATAATGCGGTGATGTTCCCGATGACTCCTGGATCTGAGCTAGCCTTGATTCACTATAAAACATAGAAAAATAACACAAAGTAAGCTTCATAGCTTAGTAAGCTCATAAGTGAATAACTCAATTCATTGAATAAATGTAATTCAAGCAATTACACATGACAAAATCATAAACACAATAACTACAAACCTTTCTCATGTCTCAAAACATGATCAAATATAAACTCATTGAACTTTCTCCATTTAATACTCGAATATGTTTCGTACATACCTGTATCATCTCGTACTAACCTCTTTCTCAACCACATATTCATTTACCCATTGAACCATTCGGAATAGAAGTCGGATACTTAAAGATCTCAATCAATAAGTACTTATACCATGGCCTGAAGCCAAATCAATGTAACTTATCCCGGAGTACCTATACCATGGCCCGTAGCCAAATCAAGGTATCACTCGCACCCGTAGTGCCGATATCATGGCCCGAAGCCAACACAATAACCTAATGACATGTCACTAGCATCCAAAACTATTCCTAAGATTAAATCGGGAATTTACACTTGTCAATTTCATCGTTGAACATATCCGTAGAATCTTATTCACAATTCAAACATTATCCGTATCTCATAAGCACAGTTTATTCGATATCAAAGCATTTAACATATATTTACAATGAAATTTCCACATACAAACTTACCTCGCATTCAGAGTTGACGGATCAGATCGACTACTCGATAACTTTGTTTTTCCCCGATCTAATTCTGGATTCCTCTTTTCTTGATCTAAATATGATCAAAATTAACTTATTCAATCTCATATTCTTTCAAATTTAGTCCAAAACACACATTTAGGCCCTTTTTACACATTAGCCCCTACATTTTCACATTTAATCAATTTAGTCTCTATTTCACAAATACACAAAATTCTCATAATTCATCAAAACTCATGCTTGGCTGAATTATTAATAAGTACCTAACAGCCCAAAACTTTCATTTATTTCACATTTCAACCACTCAGTTTGTATATTTCACAATTTAATCCTTATTATGCAATTTCATCAAAAATCACATTACAAAACATGAAAATCTATCATCAAAAATTCATATTTCATCTTCAAACACCAAAGAACACATAAGCTCATCAATGGAAACTCTTAAAATCTTTAATAGTTTCAAAATTAAAGTTACGGGCTAGCTAGATTGAGCTGCAACGATTACAAAAACATAAATATCATCAAAAACGAAACAAAACACATACCTATTTGCTTGAATTTTGCCTAGTCGAATGAAGAACCCTAGTTCTTCTTGTTCTTCTTTTAATTTCTGCTAAAAAGATGATAATGAAGCATAGTTTTGATTTTGTTTTATTTAATAAATCATTTATTATCCATTTTACTATTTTAACCTTAAGAATATAACATTAAAATTCATTTATACATGTCCATTAATGTCCACTTACCTTTCAAATGGTTTAATTAACATTTAAGACCACCATAATTAAAAGTCAAAGCTATTTGACACCTTTAACTAATAGAATGCAACTTTTGCATTTTACTCGAGTTAGTCCTTTTTCTCAAATTGAGCAACCAATCGATAAAATTAACTCACGAAATTGATACGATCCCGGTTTTGTGAATTGAATCCGAGTTGTAAGATTGCCCGATCATTAAACAAGAAGGTTTCGTTCGGATTTGGAAAGGTTTAGAAAATTCGGTTTTAAGAGGGAGGTAGACAAGGAAGGGCTCGATAGAAGGATGGCTCTCGGATTAAGGCACTCGGTTATGAAATAAATGGATAAGTCGGATTATGGATAATCGAAAAACTTAAGGTCAAGAATGAACCAAACTTCAGATGAAGGTTGACCCGAGACTTATAAGACTTTAAGTTAATTCGAAAAGGAATTATGAGACCTCGACCCACTATCTAGAAAGATAGGAACCTCGGTATAAAATTTCGAACGCCACACGATAACGTGATAAGTTCGGTTAAGCAAAGAAACTATTGACACCACTACCTAGATAGATAAGTCAACGAATCTTTGGACGAAATTTGAGAGAAAATTTCTCAACAAATTCAAGGGTAATACATTCCAATTTCAAAAAGAAAAGTGTCTCCACAAAATGAAAATAAACCAACTATTTATAGGAATTTGAAAGTCTCATGAATAGCAATATTAAGCTCCACACCATTAATTCCTACTTGCAATATTGAATCTTTGTGCCGTCCAACTTTCCCACCATTGCCTCCATTTTGTTTATTTAATTCAAAGTCAAGGCTCCCATTTGTTTATGCTTGCATTATCCTAAAAAACAAAATTCCTCATTTGGCATGTGTTGCCGTCCACCATAGTCATGGTGCCCTCAACTTTATGTTATTCAATTCATTCCATGCTCCATTATTTGCACCATGCTCCCAACATTTAATTATCTTCAATTGTTTATTCCCTTTCATTGCAATCTACCATAAAGAGCCATGGCTTGGTTTTTCACGTGGGAATCTTTCAATTACTTTTGTTGTCCCTTTGGTGTTTGACACCTGCAATATATTAGTCAATCCATTAATTACTTAACTTAGCACAATAAAATGGGACAATTAATTAGGCGGCACTTAGTGTATTTAAACACCCAAAAAAAAATATTCGGTGATGACTAGACACTTTAAAACCACATTTAATTAGACAAATTATTTTCTTGTAAAAAACATAATAATTAAAACTAAATTAACTAATATCTTATTTAATTTTAATGCAGCAAATTTTTTAACCAAGTAGTCCAGCAAATTAACATATGCAATGTAAAATAAAGGCGAGCTCATTGATCTAAGTTTGATCTAGCTGAACGTGAAGAACATTGCATGGCTTGCTTGATTCTTCGTTCCCAAAATGTCCAGTTATGACATTGCTCCAAATTTTGCTTATGAGAACCGACACTTCCTCCTTAAGCCTTTTAGCACGAGCACGAGTGATAGGCCCCTTTGGTAGCTCCAAAGGATCTTCGGTAGTTTTAGTGGGTGCCCGAGCCACGGTCGTATCATCCCCTCCCCCTTCAAAATGACTTGTCCTCAAGTCGTCGCCTACATCATATGGAGATAAATCAGACACATTAAAACTAACGCTCACGTTATACTCACCGGGGAGATCGATTTTATAAGAATTATCGTTGATCCTCTCCAAGACTTGAAAAGGACCATCGCCTCTTGGCATTAGTTTGGATTTTTGTTGGGCTGGGAATCTTTCTTTCCTCATGTGTACCCATACCCAATCTCCTGGCTCAAAGGTAATTTTCTTACGTCCTTTATTAGCCTTCTGCTCATATTGCTTGGTTCGTTCTTCGATATTCTTACGCACCTTCTCATGTAAGCCTTTCACGAACTCAGCCTTCCTTTTCGCATCTGCATTCACAAATTGTTCGTTAGGTAGTGGAATTAAATCTAGAGGTGTTAACGGATTGAAACCATAAACAATTTCAAAAGAAGAGTGTTGAGTAGCCGAATGGGTAGAACGATTATAAGCGAATTCAATGTGCGGTAGGCACTCCTCCCACGACTTAAGATTTTTTCGTATTATAGCATGCAACAACGTATACAAGATTCGATTTACTACTTCCGTTTGCCCGTCCGTCTGAGGATGGCAAGTGGTCGAAAACAACAGCTTTGTGCCAATTTTTCCCCAAAGCGTTCTCCAAAAATGGCTCAGGAACTTAGTGTCTCGATCAGAAATAATAGTCCTCGGTACTCCATGCAAACGTACAACCTCCCTAAAAAATAGGTTAGCAACATGTAAAGCATCATCAGTTTTGTTACATGCAATGAAGTGTGCCATTTTCGAAAACCTATCTACAACGAAGAAGATTGAGTCTTTGCCATCCTTGGTTCTAGGAAGACCTAGAACAAAGTCCATTGAGATGTTGATCCAAGGTCCTTCCGGGATAGGTAACGGGGTGTATAAGCCGTGGGGTTGAACCTTTGACTTGGCTTTCTTGCAAGTGATACACCGTTCGCACACTCACTCCACGTCTCGTTTCATTTTGGCCAATAGAAGTGTTCGCGCAATGTTGCCATTGTCTTTGCTATGCCGAAATGGCCCATGAGGCCTCCACTGTGCGCCTCATTCACCAAAACGTTCCGGATGGATCCTTGAGGGATACAGAGCTTGCCTTCTCGAAACAGGTAATCATTGGTACGATAAAATTTATCACAAGTACCAGATTCGCAAGCTTTGTACATTTCAGCAAAATCAGGGTCAATAGCATAGAATTCTTTCAAATACGCAAATCCCATCAATTTTGCCTCTAATGAATTGAAAAGAGCATACCTCCTAGACAATGCATCCGCCACCACATTTTCTTTACATTTCTTATATTTGATGACGTATGGAAACGATTCGAGGAACTCTATCCATTTGGCATGCCGTTTGTTTAGTTTATGTTGGCCCTTTAAATGCTTCAATGCCTCGTGATCGGTATGGATGATAAATTCCTTTGGCTATAAGTAATGCTGTCACGTTTCCAAAGCCCGAATCAACGCGTACATCTCCTTATCGTAAGTGGGGTAGTTAAATGTCGCCCCGTTTAACTTTTCACTAAAGTACGCTACCGGGCGTCCTTCTTGCATAAGCATGGCTCCAATGCCTAAGCCCGAGGCATCACACTCGATTTCAAATGTTTTCTAAAAATCTGGCAAAACAAGTAAAGAAGCGTTAGTTAATAGGTCTTTAATAGAATTAAAAGCATGCTCTTGTTCGTCATTCCAGAAGAAAGCTGAGTTTTTCTTAATAACACTAGTTAACGGAGCAGCAACAGTGCTAAAGTTTGGAACGAAATGCCTATAGAAACTCGCCAAGCCGTAGAAGATTTGAACTTGGCTAATGCTAGTAGGTCTCGGCCATTCACGGATTGCCTTAACCTTCTCTTGGTCCACTTCAAGCCCCTTTGCGCTAACGACAAAACCTAAGAAAACAACTCGATCAGAACAGAAAGTGCACTTCTCAAGGTTAGCGTATAATGTTTTCTTACGTAAAACTTCAAGTACGGCTCGCAAATGGTTTATGTGATCTTCCAACGATCTGCTATAACTAAGAATGTCGTCAAAATAAACAACACAAAATTTTCTGATAAAAGCTCGCAAAACATAATTCATTAACCGCATAAATGTACTGGGTGCATTAGTTAAGCCGAACGGTATAACCAACCACTCATACAAACCGTGCTTGGTTTTAAAGGCTGTTTTCCACTCATCTCCTTCCCGCATCCGGATCTGATGATATCCGCTCTTGAGGTCAATCTTGGAGAAGAGTTGTGCTCCACTGAGTTCATCTAACATGTCATCTAGGCACGGAATGGGATGTCTATACTTGATGGTGGTCTTATTGACCGCTCGGCAATCCACACACATATGCCAAGTACCATCTTTCTTCGGTACTAGAAGCACAGGAACAGCGCACGGACTTAGACTTTCTCGAATGTAGCCCTTGGCCATCAACTCGGCCACTTGTCGTTGCAACTCTTTGGTTTCTTCAGGGTTGCTTCGGTATGCTAGGCGATTTGGTATTGTGGCTCCAGGAACGAAGTCAATCTGGTGCTCGATCCCTCGAATAGGTGGTAGGCCACTAGGGATGTCGTCTAGAAATACATCTTCGAAATCCTGCAACAAAGATACAATCGAAGATGGAAGTGAAGCATCTAGTTCGTTAGTATTAAGGAAATTCTCCTTATACATAAGAACTACCATTTATTGCCGAAGCAACAACATTTTTTGAATCTCTCGTGCTTTTGCATACACGTTCAATTTTGCAATCCCCTCCTTATCTCGTTTTTCTTGTTCTTTACTCAATTTTTGCTTACTCCCTTTGTTTTTACCTCTTGCCTTTATTTCTCCTTTTTCCTTTATTTTTCCACTCTTTGTCTCTGTTTCTTTTTCCTCTCTTTTTGTTTGTTCTTTCGCTTTCATTTGTTGAACAGAACTTTTCAAGCGTACTTGGTCCTCGTACACTTGTTTGGGAGTCATTGGTGCTAGAGTCACACTTTTGCCACGATGTTGGAAGGTATAGCGGTTTGTATAACCGTCATGAATGGCTCGTCGATCAAATTGCCATGGTCTTCCCAAAAGTAAGTGGCTCGCATGCATTGTGACCACATCGCAAACAACTTCGTCACTATACTTGCCGATGGAAAAAGGGATGACAACTTGCCTGGTGACCCTCAATTCGCCTCCGTTGTTCAGCCAATGTAATTTGTAAGGATGAGGATGTTTTGTCGTTGGTAAGTCCAACTTTTCAATAAGCATGCTGCTAACTACGTTTGTACAGCTACCTCCATCGATGATCATGCTGCATACTTTGCCTTGAATATGACATCTTGAATGGAAGATGTTTTCTCGTTGTAGTTCATCTTCGGTACTTTGAATACTCAAGCTACGTTTTACCACTAACAACTCACCGTCAACGGCAAATTCAAGTTCTTCTTCCTTCTCTTCTTCAGTAGAAGGGTCGTGTTCAATCTCTTCTTCGTCACCCGATTCAATCTCACCATCGGGTTTCATGATCATCACCCGCCGATTTGGGCATTGACTGGCTATATGACCCCTACCGAGACACTTGAAACACTTGATGTCTCTAGCAGAATTACGTCCAGCCTCATTGTTAGGTTTGCTTGTTTCCCCACTTGGCTTGTTAATCCTAGGGTTTGTAACGTTTTCTCATCCTCGAAAGGGGATCTCCTTCTTACCTGCTCCTTGATTCCACTTTTGGGTAAGAGTAGAGTTTGGGTAGGCACCGCGAGCGGGGCCTTTCCTTTTGAGCTGCTTCTCTACTTTGATGGCCATGTGCACCATCTCTTCGATCTCAACGTAGTGCTGGAGTTCAACTACGTTAGCAATATCTTTGTTTAATCCAACCAAAAATCTCGCCATGGTTGCTTCACGGTCTTCTTCGATGTTGGCTCGGATCATGGCTATCTCTATTTCTTTGTAATAATCATCTACACTCCGACTGCCTTGAGTGAGATGTTTTAACTTTTGGTACAGTTCTCGATGATAGTATGCTGGAATGAACCTCTTACGCATCAATGCTTTCATTTTGGCCCAAGTGTTAACAGGTCCCTCTCCGTTCCTTCTCTGACTAGTGGTTAGTTGATCCCACCAGACCATTGCATAGTTAGAGAATTCAATGGCCGCTATCTTTACCTTCTTGGTTTCTGAGTAGTTGTGACACTCGAAGACTAACTCAATCTTCTTTTCCCATTCTAAGTACAACTCCGGGTCGGTTTTGCCTTGAAATGGGGATATGGACAATTTGAGGTTCTTCAAATCATCATCTACTCGACCTCGATCTCGTTGGCCTCTTCATCGTCCACTATGATTGGACCCATGTTCACTTTTAGCTTCACTTGGTTCGGACCATTCTTCTTCGGGTACTCGTTGCCTTTCACGTCGCCTTGGTGGGCTTTGAGGAGTTCTTCCTCAACGGGCGCGCTCTTCGACTTGGTCGAGCCTTTCTTGGATTGGCTCGAGTTTACGGTCGAACAATCGCTCTACTTCATGTAACAAGGCTTGATGATTGAGATCAGGTATATTTCTAGCATGTTGTCTATCCGTTCTCTCGGCCATGTTGCATTCCGGACTTCGGGACATAGTTTAAATTTAATCCTCACTACAAATCCTCTCGATCACTCAGAAAGGAAAGAGTAGATGTCACTCACACTTGTGTTTGCACTCTATTTCGGCTTTTACCTCCACTCTATTGTGCTCACACACTCTTGCCTTTTTCCGCTCATTTCTTCTCTCGTGATTTCGTATAAGATTTAGGTGACCAGATCTACTAGGTTAACGGGTCAATTTCAAGATTAGTTAACAGAGGTTTGGCATTGGGTATCGGGTAGGCTAAAAGAAAGAAAAGACAAATGGAGTAAGGATGGGTGGCGTTGGGTGAAAAGAGAAAATACCAATTGATGGTAAAAAAAAAAATTGAAGATCGGGGTAGGAATATGAAAGTAAAGCAAAACTTGCAAACTTCACACCTTTTTTTTTTGAATTCTCTGTTTTTTTTTACTCAAATTTTTTTTTATAACTTCGATGTTTTTTTTTGAATTTTCGTATCTCTTTTTTTTTTACAACACCAAATGCACTATATGTGATTTACAAAGAAAGAAAGAAAAGAAAAAAAAATTAATCGAAACTTTGAATTTTTTTGATTTTTTTTACTTCGTAATTTTTTTTAAAATACGTACCTAATTTGGGTTTGCTTCGAACGTCTGAGCTTCTCGTTTAATTAGCTCTGATACCAGATGATACGATCCCAGTTCCGTGAATTGAATCCGAGTCGTAAGATTGCCCGATCGTTAAACAAGAAGGTTTCGTTCGGATTCGGAAAGGTTTAGAAAATTCGGTTTTAAGAGGGAGGTAGACAAGGAAGGGCTCGATAGAAGGATGGCTCTCGGATTAAGGCACTCGGTTATGAAATAAATGGATAAGTCAGATTATGGATAATCAAAAAACTTAAGGTCAAGAATGAATCAAACTTCAGATGAAGGTTGACACGAGACTTATAAGACTTTAAGTTAATTCAAAAAGGAATTATGAGACCTCGACCCACTATCTAGAGAGATAGGAACCTCGGTATAAAATTTCGAACGCCACACGATAACGTGATAAGTTCGGTTAAGCAAAGAAACTATTGACGCCACTACCTAGATAGATAAGTCAACGAATCTTTAGACGAAATTTGAGAGAAAATTTCTCAACAAATTCAAGGGTAATACATTCCAATTTCAAAAAGAAAAGTGTCTCCACAAATGAAAATAAACCAATTATTTATAGGAATTTAAAAGTATCATGAATAGCAATATTAAGCTCCACACCATTAATTCCTACTTGCAATATTGAATCTTTGTGCCGTCCAACTTTCCCACCATTGCCTCCATTTTGTTTATTTAGTTCAAAGTCAAGGTTCCCATTTGTTTATGCTTGCATTATCCTAAAAAAATAAAATTCCTCATTTGGCATGTATTGCCGTCCACCATAGTCATGGTGCCCTCAACTTTATGTTATTCAGTTCATTCCATGCTCCATTATTTACATCATGCTCCCAACATTTAATTATCTTCAATTGTTTATTCCCTTTCATTGCAATCCACCATAAAGAGCCATGGCTTGGTTTTTCACGTGGGAATCTTTCAATTGCTTTTGTTGTCCCTTTGGTGTTTGACACCTGCAATATATTAGTCAATCCATTAATTAATTAACTTAGCACAATAAAATGGGACAATTAATTAGGCAGCACTTAGTGTATTTAAACACCCAAAAAAAATATTCGGCGATGACTAGACACTTTAAAACCACATTTAATTAGACAAATTATTTCTTGTAAAAAACATAATAATTAAAACTAAATTAACTAATATCTTATTTAATTTTAATGCAGCAAATTTTTTAACCAAGTAGTCCAGCAAATTAACATATGTAAATGTAAAATAAAGGCGAGCTCATTGATCTAAGTTTGATCTAGCTGAACTTGAAGAACATTGCATGGCTTGCTCGATTCTTCGTTCCCAAAATGTCCAGTTATGACATTGCTCCAAATTTTGCTTACGAGAACCGACACTTCCTCCTTAAGCCTTTTAGCACGAGCACGAGTGATAGGCCCCTTTGGTAGCTCCAAGGGATCTTCGGTAGTTTTAGTGGGTGCCCGGGCCACGGTCGTATCAGAAATTTTCACACATGCATGTTGTCATTCTGTACACACATAAAATAATATTAAAATAATTTTCTGATATCAGATTTCTGGTTCCAAAACCACTATTTCGATTTAGCTAAAACTGAGCTGTTATAGTATTTGAGGTAAGTTCGTACGTAATAAACATTATTGTACTTGTGTTTTAAATGCTTTGATATGCATGAATTGTGAATATGAGACTAAAAGCATATTTGATGATGATTCGGTAAGTGAGAAATCCCGGTTGAACCTTAGGAATAGATTAGGATTCGAATGACATGTCATTAGGGGTTATGTGATTTGGGTGCTGGTCCGTATGTCCTTTCGGTGGTTGAGTCATTCAGCATGTGTTGTGGATACTCGTTAGCTTGTGTGAGCAGCACCGTGTAGCTTCGTCATGACCGTCAGCTTGTGTGAGCAGACCCGTTGATAGCTCGAAAGTGAGCATTATATGTGATATGAGGTTGAAATAGCTTCGGCTATATATGTGGCACTTAGGGTGCGAGATTCCCGAGTATCTGATAGTATTCTGAATGGTTCAACGGGTATATATGTCAGAGATGTGGTTAAGTATAAGTTTGATACGATATGGTACAGGTATGTATACTAGCTGTATGAGCTTTGAATCGAAGAAAACTTTGAATTTTACATCAAATCTTATGATTGAATATGTGCAAGGTTTGTTAGATAATATGAGTTATAAGTTGATATATTCAATTGGTTGAATTGTGTATTTGTGGTTAATTGAATTTATTATTATACGAACTTACTAAGCTTTATAGCTTACTTTATTTAATTTTCCGTGTTTTATAGTTGAATCAAAGCTAGCTCAGATTCGGGATTGTCATAGACTTTATCACACTATCCAACTATCACTTTGGTACTTTTGAACTTAAGTAATTTGAGTATATGGCATGTATAGGATTATGGTCATTTTGATATATATGTTGCTAATGAATTTAGTCATTTGAAATGGCTTGTAAATATTAAGTGTTTGGTTTTGTATATAGCCATGAGAGTTGGCTTATTTTGGTTGGTTTGGTTGTGTATATATTTGTGCATATGGCTTGTGTTATAAGTTTGATGATGAACATGTGATGCTTGTTGATATCAATATTATGAATATTGGTATGCAAGTGAATCTAGGCAAATAATGCATATTTGAATTTGGTTATTTTGATGTATTGTGAAAATGAATTTTGGTATGAAATTCAATGGTGTATTGTACTACATCTGTGCCTTGTTGTGGTTGGTATTGAAATGGAATGATTCACGCTTGATTGAGATTAAATGAATGCTTATATATGCCATGTTTTGGTACAAATTGGGTGGATGTAGGTGTATGCAAGTTTGGGTGGCAATATGGCTTGGTAGATAGCCTATTTTTGTCCACACAGATAGAGACACGAGCGTGTGTCTCAGCCTTGTGTGACACACGGTCAGGTTACACGGCCGTGTGTCCCCTAGTGTTGAATTAAAAATCAAGTCAGTATGCTCCACGCGGCCTAGCACACATGCGTGTGACTTGGCCATGTGGCATAAGTCAGTATACCCTATAGGTTTGGCACAGCCTAGCACACGGCCTGGCACACGGGCGTGTGAGGCCATTTCAAAATGGCACACGGGTTGGTCACATGGGTGTGTGGTTGGCCATGTGACCTAAGTTAGGGAGTTACATGGGGTTGGACACTGGCTGGAACACAGCCATGTGATCCCATTTCGAATGTCCACATGGCTTGTAACATGGACGTATCTTTGGCCGTGTGAGACACACGGGTGTGTGTCCCCTGTAGTTTGAAAATTTTTCTAAGTTTCGTAAAAATTTCCTAAGTTACCGGTTTAGTCCCGAACTACTTCTAAAGCTTGTTTTGAGCCTCGTAGACTCGTAATAGGGACAATGTGAATAGTGTTGAATGTTGATTATATGATTTTTAAAATGTATATGAAATGAATGCTTAATTGTTTAATAAGTTCAGTAATGCATCGTAACCCTATTCTGGCGTTGAATACGAGTGAGGGGTGTTATAAACATGAACTACTACGTCACGAAGTCTCGTTCTGAAAAATTCAAAGGAAAGTGCGAAATGCGATACGGGAGGTGCAAATGGAAAATCATGGTGTCTTTCTATAAGAAAATTGGGTTGTGGACGGTAAAGAAGTATTCCGATTCACATACCTGTGTTGCATTAGGTGCGAGTCAAAACCATCCAAGGCTAGACTCAGACATGATTTCTAACATTATTCAATTGATGGTGAAGGTGAGTCCTAGGATTCCTACCTGGTGTTGATTGCTAACATCCACAGCTAGTACAAGCACACTCCAACATACTACAAAGCGTGGGTTACAAACCATAAGGCTATGGATAAGTTGCATCATGGATGGAATAGTTCGTACAATTATCTATGGCAATGGTGTCAGGTATTGGATCGGTATGTACCAGGTTATATAACTGATCCAGAAATGCACCCAGCATACTTCGGTGCTAAATTGGTTCCTGGGAAAAGAGTTTCCATCAAATCTTTTGGATCTTTGATCAATGTTAAAAAACTTTTCAGCATTGCAAGCCTTTGGTTCAAATTGATGGTACCTGGCTGTACGGAAGGTATCAACATTATCTGTTGATTGTCGTTGCTTAAGACGGTAATCTGAGGATTCTACCCATAGTGTTTGCAATAACTACTGGGGAAACGGCAAATGACTATTATTCTTCCTGAGCTGATTGCATCGTCGTGTTTTCCCGCACCCAGACATGTGTCATATCGGATAGGGGAATCAGAATATTGTCCGTGATTAAACATCACGGTAGCTTATAAGATCAAACCCATTATCGATATTACTTATGACATGTGGGATCCAACTACCACAAATAATATCCTTCGAAAACTAAGTGTGATCTAGTCATTGACATTGGTTTGCAGTTCCAACTATTTAGTCATTGTACATCAAATAACCATACTGGATTTGCTCATTGCATTAATGGGTAAGCGTTTCTCGACAGGTTACAAGCTCATCCAACATCGATTCTATGAAATGTTGAACAATTTGAGCACTACCAATGCCTATGGTGTAGCGTACCTAGCGAATATACCATTTGAACAGTGGACGCAATCGTACGACGGGGTCTACGATACGGACACATGATGTTAAACTTAGCCGAGTGCATCAATTTCATACTGAAGGGGACGCATCATTTGTCTGTAACCTCGGTTGTCAAAGAAACATACTTTTGTCTGGCCGCCTTGTTTCCGAAGAGGGCAACAACATATGTTGGAAAGAAAGCGAGCGACAGTACTTGGTGAAATGACATCATGAAAAAGATTCGACGAAATACAACGAGGGCGAACACTATGTAAGTAGTGTGCCAGTCACGTTGGAAGCTCAATTTTCGAGTCATGGAGCACGCTAGGTCTGACCACGACATGTTAGTGGCATCCTATCGTGTGAACCTAACAGTAGGGACTTACGATTGTGGGATATTCTAAGCACTTTGGTTCCTATGTGCACATACAATTGTTGCATGTGGGAACGTACGAGTTGAGTATGCGCCTTACATCAACGACGTCTACCGACTAGAACGCATTCACAATGTATGGAGTCTTAAAATCCCAATCGTCCCAGATGAGCATATGTGGCATTGATCTAGGAACAGCCTAAAATCTTCAAACTCTTTTGGGAATCTCACGTAACTCAGCCCATGGTTCCACCTATACGGACGATATGTTAGTCGAAATATATAATAAATAAAAACATTTACTATATAAACTACCTATTTATTAATAAATTTAAAATTTTTACCTCATCACCAACGGGAACACATATGGTTCGATCACTTTGGGACGTAGAAACGGTAGTCGTCATAAGGCCCACGACTACAGCAGGAGCAAACAACACCGATCGACATTACATTTGGTACAGTGGCCCAACATAGCTCTCGGTATAACGTAACATGGATAATACAACAGACCCCAACTTAGTTTTACATGTTCGCTAAAGTCTATTAGATTTAGTAGCCACCTTATGTGCACCAAATTTCGAGATTTATCGGGCATTAAAATTCCCTCGATTAACCTCATGATAAATGCCCGGGCGTATTGTTCTATGACCTCCTCCGTTGGGTCTTTAGGAAGCTCTTTGAAATTATCTTCCAACTAGTTGATCGATATTCGACCACCATCAAACCTAATCGGGACCTTCCCCAACATTGATCTACAGAGGTCCACTTTACCCGGAACAACTGTAACACCCCAAACCCGACCTAGAAGTTAAGCCCGAATTTGGCGTGTCACATGGGATTTTTTTTTTTTAAAACTATCTTTGAGATTGTTAAAAACTTGTTCGAGAATTACGGCCTCTTTGTTAAAACCCAAAACACTTAAGCAATTGTTATCTACTTGAAAACGTAATTATCTTTAAAGACCTTTTTGGTTGTGAAAACATATTTGAAATAAACAATTTACGAAAATGGGATGTTTGGGAATAGAGTTGCAGAAGCATTTTGAAAGAAAATCTGAGGCCTTATTACAACATTTAACCCAAAATAGTAGAGTAATAAAATAAACAAGAAAGAAGTCTGAAGTCCAACTAAACCATTTCTGAAGTATGGTCTCCATCGAGTCATCCAAGGCCCAAGTCCATGTCACTGAGCATTACCTGAAAAGGTTAAGAGAAAGGGGGGTGAGTTACAAGAACTCAGTATGTAATCCCCTTACTGTTATCCATTGGGCCAAAACCATTTAAACATTTATTTGGGCTTGAGCCCATTTTCAGTATAACAATATAGAAATTATGATATGCATATGATATGCAATTCCCAACCAAACCTAAATTTCCATCCGCTACACACCACCCGTACCAACCAGCACACCTGTGGGGATCAAGTCAACCCACCCCGCCAATACACCAAATGCAGGCATTTAAGCCATTTAATCCACAGGCATAAAGCCATTTATAATATTTGTGGCTGGGCCACCGAACTAGATTGTGGCAGAGCCACCTGAACTGGATTGTGACAGAGTCACCGAACTAGATTTTGGCAGAGCCAATCGAACTAGATTTGTGGCAGAGCCACCAGCACTTCTCTTCAATTTCATCCCATGCAATTCATGTACGTAATGCGTAGCAAATCATAATAATTCATTCAGATATTTATTACAAAAATTATGGCCCATTATAACAATATATCAGATTGGCCCGTTTAGCAAAACATCAGATTTGGCCCATTTAGCAAAATATCAGATTGGCCCGTTTAGCAAAATATCAGATTGGCCCATTTATCAAAATATCAGATTGGCCCATTTCAAAATATCAGATTGGCCCATTTATCAAAATATCAGATTGGCCCATTTATCAAAATATCATATTGGCCCATTTATCAAAATATCATATTGGCTCATTTCAAAATATCAGATTGGCCCATTTATCAAAATATCAGATTGGCCCGTTTAGCAAATTGGGCATAAAGCCATATATCAAACTGGTGAGTGAAAATCAAATCGATGAGTCCACAGTCATCTTGGGTGACTCGTGCGACCCTAAAAATCAAATCGGTGAGTGAAAATCAAATCGGTGAGTCCACAGTCATCTTGGGTGACTCGTGCGACCCTAAAAATCAAATCGGTGAGTGAAAATCAAATCGGTGAGTCCACAGTCATCTTGAGTGACTCGTGCGACCCTAAAAATCAAATCGGTGAGTGAAAATCAAATCGGTAAGTCCACAGTCATCTTGGGTGACTCGTGCGACCCTAAAAATCAAATCGGTGAGTGAAAATCAAATCGGTGAGTGAAAATCAAATCGGTGAGTCCACAATCATCTTGGGTGACTCGTGCGACCCTAAAAATCAAATCGGTGGGTGAAAATCAAATCGGTGAGTCCACAGTCATCTCGGGTGACTCGTGCGACCCTAACAAATCAATCACTTCCTCCAATTACATATCCCAACCCATGCAGTATGTCATGTATGCAAAGCACATTTCATAATGATGTATGAAACAGATTACCGTCATAACCAGATAAATAGAATACACACACAATCGTGCTAATCAACCCACAGGGGTATAACGGTAATTTTACCCACTAAGGGTAATTCGATAATTTCGCAACCTAAGGATATTTTGGTAATTTCGCAACCCAGGGGTATTTTGGTAACTTACCCTCCAAGGGCATTTCGGTAATTTTGCAACCCAGGGGTATTTCGGTAATTTACCCTCCAAGGGTATTTTGGAAATTTTTTACAACCCAAGGGTATTTCAGTAATTTACCTTCCAAGGGTATTAATTTCGGTAATTTACCCTCCAAGGGTATTTTGGAAATTTTTACAACCCAAGGGTATTTCAGTAATTTACCTTCCAAGGGTATTTTGGTAATTTCACAACCCAAGGGTATTTCAGTAATTTACCTTCCAAGGGTATTTTGGTAATTTCACAACCCAGGGGTGTCGTAACCATTTTTGAAAAAAACGAGAATCGACTTTAAAAATAAGGAGTCGCCACCGATCTTTTATTCGAGGTGTGATCGGGTCACCTTGAGATGAATTATTTTAATAAAGCATTTTGATTTATTAAAATAATTTTGATCTACGAAATTTGAGAGAACGGGTTCGGGAGCCGGTTACGTGCAAGGAAGGGTTTGCACCCTTGCCACGCCCAAAATTGGTACCAAATTGATTGATGTTGTCCTAATGTTGAAAAACTTGAAAATATCTAGGGTAATTAACAAAATTTGTTAAATTGGGATTGAATTTCAAGATTATCTCATTTCAAAGGAATATAAGTATCATATCCAACACGTTAGGATATAACACCTTTATACTCTGACATCGAGATTATCTTTGATCTTCAAAACATATGAAAATGGTATTTGATTATTTAGTTGAACGAAAAATCAACAACCAGCACGTTAGGATGTAATCTCCCGTACTTCTAAACACGCAAATATCGTCTCATCTTTTTTGTGAAAAATTTATGTATGTGAGATTTCAAAATGAACTTAGTGCGCTCGACAATATTTGATGTAAGGCATACATGTATTGGAATTTCAAAGCATGCTGTGGTACAGGGTGTGCAAACATTAAATAATATACATGAAGATAAAAATTCAAAGTTAATAATTTATGCATGGAAATAACGCATTAAAAATAGTCAAAATATATATGCAAATAATAAAATAGGAGTAAAAGGAAATGAGTTTAATAAATAATAGATTTAGAGAAAATATGCCTATACATATGAATAGATGAACATATACACGTATACTTATATATATATATATATACATAATGTGAAGACGATGATATGTACATGATATAAAAATAGTTTTAATATAAAATATATATATAAATGCATGTGGATAAAAAAAATATGGAAGTATACAAGTTAAATACCATACGATACTTAAAAACTAGAAATATGTATGAAAGATTTTCAAAATTAATAAGTCATAAAATAGAACAACTAAGAATGCAGAAATAAGAGTTTGAAAAATCCGACCAAAAATGTAAAATTAGCAAACGAATTCAAAATAATATCTTAACATAATCGAAATGAATAATAATTAAGACCCAATCGAAATAATAATAATAATACAAATAATAACAATGCAATGGTATTAAATTAATTTTAAATAATAAAATAATAAAAAAACAACTAACAGGACTGAATTAAAGAACAAGGCAAATTTTTGGGGCGCCAATCGGGAACGAAAATTAAGGCAAAGGATCAATTTGAAAACAAAACAAAACTTGCGAGCCAAATTTAAAAGGACAAAGAGAACAAGGAACAGGACCAAATCAAGCAGAGCCGCAAAAGAGGGGGACCATTAGCGCAAATTTCCCTTAGAAGGGATATGCACACTCTGGAAGCCCAAAAGGCGCCGTATGCTTTACTTGTTACAGCCTTTCCTTCTTTTCTTTTCATTTAATATTTTAAACCCCCCTTTTATTACTATTCATTTCAATCTCTGTTCTAAAAACTAAAGCTTTAAAATTTCTCCCTTCCCTCTTTTGCACCAGATGACCGGGCTTCCTCCCTCCGTTGCACCACCACGCCACCATCGTCTCGGTGGTCAGCGATGCTTGAGGCCAGACTGTTAGCCGCTTTCGATAGTATTCGGGTTAGTTCTTTCCCCTTTTTGCCCTCTTTTTTTGTTAATAAAGATTTAAAGTAAAATAACTAGAAGAACATGAAAAAGCAGTGAATGATAATAATAAAAATCTGAATCAACCTTCAAAGTTCTTTTGCTTTTGATTTCTGATCTTCCTAAAATGAGCAAAATTACAAGAGTTCTTTTGGTTTTTTTTTTGATAATCTCCCTCTGATTTTGTTTTCGTTTTTTTTATTTTTTTAAAATATATATAAAGAAAATAAAAAATAAAAACAGTAAACGATGAATCAAAATATCAAAAAACTAAATCAACCCTTTTTATTGATTCTGATGGTTCATGTTTTCTTTTCTTCCTCCTCCTTCGTTTTTTTTATTTGTAAAAAGTTGGTTTTAAAATACTAAAATAAACAAACAAAGCAATAACAAACAGCAAAAAAAAAAATCAAACTAAAGAAGCAAAATCGAAATCAACCTTTTTTATCTTTGACTGCTGATAATTTTTTTGTGAAGTTCCCCCTCCCTATTGTTATTTTCGCTTGGCTTATATAGCCAATTTTACAAATGCTTTATTAATTTTTTATGCTACTGTTTCTCTTTTCTATTGGTGTTGCTCTTTCCTTTTTTACAGTTATTGGGGGAGCAAGTGGCTAAGTGGGGGGTCGGTAGTGGAGGCCAGAAGACTAGTGGAGCGGCGCCAACTCTAGGGTTTCTTTTCAGCAAATTTTTGGTTTTTTTTTTGGGCCATTGGGCTGCTGTAAACTTGGGTTTTTAGTGGGTTAACGAATCCGGGCCAAAATTGGTTGCTACAGCTGCCCCTCTTTGCTCGTTGTCGTGAAACGAAAATAGAGCAAAGATAATAGAAGAACCAATTTTGCCCGGTCTTGGCCAAGCCTTGACCTATCGGTCTTCGTATTCTTCAAACAGCTTCAAACTCCACTGTAACTTGTTGCTTTGATCCGCTTCACTGTTTCATCCTATCTTCAAGGAGATAAATTTTCCTATTCCATTGCTTCTTCAAGGGCACAGTAACTAGCACCTCGATCGATTTTGATGTGATTTCAGGGAGAAGAGATTCTCCTCTTTGATCTACTCCACCGGGACTTCAAGGAAATAAGTCTAAACTTTTCAAACTGCTTCCCTGCTATCTTCGGGGAGGCTTCGATCTTCAGTCTACTCCAATGTTACTTCCGAGAGATATGGCCTGTAGCTTTATTTTGCTCTTGCTCAATCTTATTTGTCCGCTGGAGCTTCTTCGTCCAATTTGCTCAAGGCGACTTCAGTCTTCCGTCTGTAAGTACCTCCGCGTGTGACCCGAGGCTCAACCCTACTCTCATAATATGAGTTGATTTTTTTTGTTTTTTTTTTGTTCTTTTTCTTTTTCTTTTTTTTTTTTTGAACCAACAGAAATTGAAAAGTAGAAATTGAAAATACCTCGGCGTGCAACCTGAGGCTCAACTCACCTGAGTTGATTTTTTTTTTAAGACAGAAATTGAAAAACAGAAATTGAAAATACCTCAGCGTGCGACCTGAGGAGTTGATTTTTTTGCAAACAGAAATTAAAATACCCCGGCGTGCAACCCGAGGAGTTGGCTTTTTGCAAACAGAAATTGAAAAATAGAAATTAAAAATATCTCAGCGTGCGACCTGAGGAGTTGTTAACAGAATAGAAAGACAGAAATTAAAAATCTCGGTTTGCTTCACTTAGGAAGGCAAGATCTGCTATGCTCGATCAGTTTTGCTTAGGAAGGCAAGATCTGCTATCTTCGATTAGCTTCGCTTAGGAAGGCAAGATCTGCTATCTGTGATCTGCTTCGCTTAGGAAGGCGAGATCTGTTATCTTCGATCAGCTTCGCTTAGGAAGGCAAGATCTGTTATCTTTGATCTGCTTCGCTTAGGAAGGCAAGATCTGCTTTTAACAGAAATTGAAAAACAGGAGTTGAAAAACACCTCAGCGTGTGAGGCTCAACTCATCTCTCGTATTATGAGTTAATATTTGAACACAAATTGAAAAACAGAATTTGAAAGACACCTCAGCGTGTGACCTAAGGCTCAGCTCACCTCTCATATTATGAATTGATATTTGAACAGAAATTGAAAAACACCTCAGGGTGTAACCTGAGGTTCAACCCACCTCTCGTATTATGAGTTGATATTGAAAAACAGTACTTGAAAACGTATCATCTGGTGGAACTCGGATGCCTTCTTTATCCTTGGTTCGGTACAGTTATCGTCAAAACTTCTTGCTTCGCTGGTGCACCTGTATGTGTCATGCGTGATGCTATCATTATATGAACGTGTTTGTCTTAAATGCTTTTATGCCTATATGATTATGCCATGCGCCCTGGGCTTGTTTGTCATGTATGACTTTCATGGTAGCCTGTGTTCATTGCTTCGACTCTTGACTTTTCTTTCAGGTTTTGTGCTCGACCTCAAACCTCAGGAGTAATATGCGTTTCTCGTATATCACCCTTTTGCCCCACTGTAGCTTCAGGGTTCATCTCATTGTGCCCTGGGGTGTAGGATTTGAATATCCTCCATTTGTCCCACTGCGACTCTAAAACATAAGATTTGTCTCTTCTTCAACCCACCCTTTTGTTATTCAAAGGTACAGGATCTGTATCAGCTTCCTTCTAACAATCACTCTTTAGGTGACCCAACAGAATGTATATGCGTGATGCTCGCATAAATGCAGAATGTCATTTTTTTTCGAGAATGATTCTGGTTTTGCACTTGGGTTAACAATGCCCATTTTCTGTCAGGACTGCGTCACTGACGCGGTACCTTGTCATTTTGTTCAATCACCTTAATTTGGACTCAGATATTTCCAACCCTTAAACTTGGCGAATCTTAAGCAATAATCCTGTTTCAGACTCCTGTATTGTTTAGAGGTTTCCAGAGTAATATGCGAAACTTCTTTCATGAAAGTACTATTAGTCTAATAATCATTATTTCAATGCGAAATGCTCAAAAGGGGCCATGATGATGGATGGAATGGGAATTTATTGGGAGTATAGCTCGAATCAAACAAGTTAATCAAAGCTAGCTTATGCAATGAAGCAGCAAATTTATTTAGAGTGTATTTTGAAAAGACAAAGATAGCAGACTCAAGATGGGTAAAGTGGACACTAGGTGCCCCAGATATCGCAGCTTGAGCTTCTCTGTTCAAACTTCTTGAGGACCTTTCTAAATTCAATATGTGTTTAGGGGATCCGGAGTACTTTGTCGATGCCACAAGGCGCAACATTCCTCTTCATTGTTACTTCAAGCGTAGCAAGACTACTGTATGCCCCATTTTTATCAAAATTTGAGCTGCCCTTTTTGGGTTTTCAACTCACACCCACCTTTGGTCTCAAAGCGCCCTTTGCGGGTTTTCACTTTGGCCTCTTTTTTTTCTTCTTTTTCTTTCTTCCTTTTTTTGTGTTTTTTTTTGTGTTTTTTTTTTGTGTTTTTTTTTTGAATTTACCGGATTGGGCAGGTCCTTGTCATCTATCTCCGACAATATCCTTGTTTCCCTAGAACGGGCTTTCTTTGCTACCTAAGGTCCTTTCTGGCTTGGTATCTTCTTTCTTCTGAAGTTCTTGTTGCATGGAGAGGATCTTCTTCAAAACCCTATCATGAAATTTTCTAAGGTGATCCTTTTTGTTGTAAACTCGCTTCATCTGATCGTGACAGATATCTCTCAACATTTTCTTTTCAAATTCACTTGATCACATCGGGATTGGATCTATTCCACCTTATCCAATTTTGGCTCGGCCTGTGCCTAATGGGAAAAAGTTGTCCCAGCAGAGGTCCTGGCCGAAGTTTAGTGAGCATAACAGGTAAACGTAACTTCTATATGCCAACATTCAAAAGTTTAGGTCATCTTCCTAACAATCTTTGTTTTGTTGCCCCTTTTTTTTTGGCCATATGAAGCGACCCTTGCCCTCTTAGTGAAGAGATCGACATCCACAAAAATGAATCGATGCGAACCTGAAGCTTTCAAGGAGATTGGCTTGATAACGTCCTTTCCCCACGTGTAGACAAGGAGAAAAAGGTACATAAGTTCTGTCCTTGATTTGGCGCTTGATGCAATTTTCCTTTTTGGGTAGACTAGCAGCTCGAACCTCTTGATTGGCTTAGTCAGGGTAGAACCATCAGCATGTGATCTTCAAATATCTCTATGGGCTTCTTCTGTGACTTCCTTAGCTTTGACAGCGTACTCGTCCCTTAGTACTAGTCCCGGTGTGTCTTAGAGAAAATATCTTTGAACTCTTGGAGATGACTCCATGATTCCTTGCCTTGTTCCTGCGGCAAGCTAAGCTTCCATCTTCATCTCCCTTGTAGTGTTTGCTGACACTCTGTAAGCTGGGATATACCATTCTTGACAATTTAGGAAATAAGTCGTGACCTCTGTCATCTCCCCAGTCTTCCAATCCTTTTAGACACATATCTCATTAAAAAGGGAGTCAGTAACAGTGTCGCTCATGTCATTGATATCTGGGGACCCCATTGTGGGTATGAATCCAAAGAATAAATGATTCTAAGGATGATTATTCGTGTGATGTGGTCATGAATGAAAAATAGAAGAGTATTCTAAATGCAGTATGAGATGTAAAGAAAAATATTCACTTAAAAGGATGCATTTCATCGAAATAAAAAATTTTGAACACAGGCCCGTTTCACAAAAGATTCTTATTGCTTCTGGGCTTAAAGCAACAAGCGTGTTTCGGATATTGCTCTAGATTAGTTCTAAAAATATAGGGATGCCTTCCTCAGTCCTATTGTTCAAAACACTCCCAAGTGTGTAAGACTTCGGGGAGCTTTATGCCCCAGTTTCTCTTTGAATGTGTCATTTGCGTTCTGACTTCTCATTTTCCAGGCTTCTGATGATTTTTTTTAAGGAATCGAGACTCTTTCACCCCCTCCTTCAATTATCACAAATCATTGCTCCGGTCGATTCATCGAACTTCAAAACCCCTATTTTAATAAGCCTCTCCACCAATTTCTTAAATGCAATGCAGTTATCGGTTGAGTGACCCGTTATTCCCGCGTGATATTCGCATTGAGCATGCGAATCATACCATTTGGGGTATGGGGGTTGCACTGGTTTCATGTAGTGAGGAGCCACCCTATGTGCATCAAACAGGTTTTGATACAACTCTCCATATATTATTGGAATTGGTGTAAACTGGAGACGCTTTGTATTGGATTCTTGACTTGATGATCCCTGATGACTAGTGGTTGCAACCCTCGGTTGACCTGTAGAGACTGACTTGGAACGCTTACTTAAGTTGTTCACTTTATTTTCCATATTTCTCGAGATTGACCTTTTGACACTTTCTCTTGCATCTATTTTTCCACTCTTGATGCCGTTTTCAATGAGCTCCCCAGACATTACAACATCGGCAAAGTCCTTTGTGGCATTTCCCACCAACTTGTCATAAAACGGTGCCTTCAAAGTGTTAATAAAAAGGACCGTTATCTCAGTTTTAGTCAGTGGGGGTTCTACTTGAACCGAGACGTCCCTCCACCTTTGAGCGTATTGTCTAAAAGTCTCTGATGGCTTCTTTTCCATCATCTGTAGCGTTAGTCGATCGGGCGCCATATCGGAGACATGCTTGTATTGCACACAGAACGCTGAAGCTAAGTCATCCCATTATTGGATCCTCTCTCTCCCGAGCTGATTATACCATCGGAGGGATGATCCGATCAAGCTATCTTGAAAGCAGTGTATCAATAACTTGTCTTCATTCACATAACCAGCCATTTTTCGACAAAACATGATAAGATGCGCCTTTGGACACCTTGTTCCATCATATTTTTCGAAGTCTGGGGCTTTAAATTTCGGGGGCAAGACCAGATCGGGAACCAAACTGAGCTCTTTGGCGCTCATTGCAGAGGAGACTCTAGTTCCCTCTATCGCCCTGAGTCTTTCTTCCAGACTCTTATACTTGTCCTGAGTATCATGATCCCTCATTTTTAGCTTGGCTATTTCCATAGGATCATCCAAATCTGGGACAATAGGGTCAGCAGGGTTAGCTCCGGGGTTTGATACGAATATTCCTGGTCCTAGATGAGCAGGTGGTGGTACAGATGGTTGTTCCAGGCCTGTAGATTCCCTTTGAGGCCAATCTCCTGGTACTGTATGGGTGTGAAGTGGAGTAAATCCTAAGGGATGGAGTGGACTCTGATTGACTCTCGGATGGGGTTCTGTAATATCAGGACTCTGCACAAGTCTTTTTCCTTTGACCAGGGTCATCATCATCTCCATTAGCTTGGCTATTTGGTCCTTTTGCTCAAGTGATTCTTCCCTGGACTTCACCATCAGGTCCCTTGTTTCTTGCTGCGACTGGGCCAACTACTCTTGCAACTGTATTTGTCTTTGCTCTAATCTCTCCAACCTTTGTTCCATGTTTTCTAGGTCACTGAAACAACTTCGCCTAGTCAGGGTCTTTCTACGAATTTTAATACACGTGATATGATGTAATGCCTGAAATGCAATGCAAATGCATGGAATGAATGCAATGAGAAAGATAGGCGCTGATTATGAATTCAATTCCTATTAGAAGAACTTGTCTAGAAAACACGTTTCTTTACATAAAATAGACCACATATACGGCCTCTTCCTCATAGTCTAGGTGAGAACACCAATCCTCTTCTTCGTATCAGGATATCATGGTCGTGTCCCGTGAACTTTCTCAATAGACGCTTCTTTTGGCTCTTTGTTGCTTGACCTCATCACTCACTTACCCTCGGAGATGCTTATAATTTTCTGATGACTCTCGAACAATCATTGTCGGCTTGAATCTTCAGACACATCCTCTTCTTCGTATCTGGATGTCGTGTCCCGGGAACTTTCTCAATAGACATCTCTTCTAGCTCTTTGCTGCTTGGTCCAAGTCGTACCTCATCAATCACTTATCCTCCGTGATGCTCATAATCTTCTGATGACTCCCGAAGAATCCCTATCGGCTCGAATCTTCAGGCAAGGTCTTGTCTCAACCGTATTATAATCCACTTTATCAAGTAACACATTTTCTTATGACAAACTCTTCTATTTAGCAATTGAATACAAATCAACACCTCCTTTCTAAGATGATGCAATGTAATGCAAATGCATGGATGCAAAGAGGCATCGATTTAGATTCAACTTCATTTAGAAAACTTTTCAGAAAACAAAGCTCTTTACATAAAATGGATTATAAATGCAACTTTGCCCTAATGCCTAGAGTCTTGACTTTCTCGAGCAACGAAGCTAATTCTTGGCCCTTATCCGATATCATGTAATATCCTAAATTAGGGGCTGTGCGTTGGAGCATAATTCACGAGTTAGTAGACTTGAAGAATGGTTGGGATGTGTTTTAGGGGCTCTTAAGACTCGAGGACAAAAAAAGGGAAGCTTTGGAAATTTTTGAAAAATGTTGGGTTAAAAAGGGAAGTCGGGCTAAGGAGCCCTTAAGGAAAAATTTTGTGGGGTTTAGGACATGAACGTCGGTTTGGTAAAGTGGCTGAGACGCTGCTTTGAGGGCCTTGGAGGCTTGCGCAGAAGGGGAAAGGTTCGAGTAGCGTGAGGCGCATAAGTTTTTATTTTTGCAAAAAGGGCGTTAATGTCGAAGAAGGCTTTAAAAGAATCTTTCGAGCGTTGGTGGACATGAAAGTCCAGGTGGTAGAGTGGCTAGGAGCGCGAAGGGTGGTTGCGGCTTGGAGGTCGGGCGTTCGAGCCCTGATGGAGGCGTGCGAGTGTTTTTATTTTTGCTTGGCGTTAAGGCTCAGGGAAGCTCAAGAAGAAAGGCTTAAAAGGAAATCGCGATGCGTTTATGTCAGGAAATTCAAAGTGGCCGAGTGGCTAAGGACGTTGCTTGAGAGCTGTGACTAAGAGGACTCGTGTTCGAGTCCTGGGGGTCGCTCTTGAGGCGTTTTATTTTTGCTTTTAGCGCTAAAGCATAAGGAGCCAGTGAAGGATAGTTTAAAATAATTTTTGACGTGTTTATTGACATGAAATGCATAGTGGCCGAGTGGCTGGGGCGTGGAGATGTCTTCTCCAGGTCTCGGGTTCGAGACCCTGGAGCGCAGCTTGGTTTTGTTCTTTTTCTTGCTGGCGTGAAGGTGTGTGCATGGGGCATGCACGCATGGGGTAGGGTTATTTATTTATTTATTTTTTTATTATTATTGTTTTTATTATTATTTTGTTGGTTGTTTCAAAGCTGCAAGAGCATGGGCTTAAACTATTGTTTTTATTATTTTGTTTGCTTAGAATGATGGGATAGTTTTATATATTATTTTTTTTTATTACTACATGCTTAGGACGATGGAGTTTAGGTGATGGGGTTGTTTTATTTTATTGTGTTTTATTATTATATGTATGAGAGGATGGGCTAGTTTTATTTATGTATGGGAAATAAATTTTTGTTATTTCAAAAAGTGATGGGAGCATGGATAAACTATGTTTTGTTTATGGTGATGGGAATGAAGCATGCCTTGGGGAGGAGTTGGCCGGCCTTGTGTTTGGGGAAAGCATGGCCGAACCTTTGTGTTTTGTCTCCTTGACATTTTTTGTTTGTCTTCTTTGTCTTGGCCGAAAATGGAAGAGAGAGCAAAGTTAGGTTGCGGTTTGGAAGGAAATATTAGGGAGCATTTCGGCTAGCTCACATCCTTTCTTTCTTCTTCAATTGTTGATCAAAACAAACCCTCTCCTCCTCCTATGCTACTTTCGTTTTTACTTTGAAGTATGCCATTGTTGTTATGCCAAAACTTCCTTGCTATTTTTTTTCTTTCTTCCTCCTAATTGTCGCTTTGGCCGAATGCCCACTGCCTTTTTGAACCATAGCCGAACCACATAGCCTCTTTCTTCACTCTCTTTCTCTCCTTTATTAGTGCCAAAACACCATAGCCGAATCTTTATTGAAGGTGTTGTCGACTTCGTGTTTGTGATCTCTTCAATCGATTTGGTAAGTAAGTTCTCTCCTAACAATCGGTTTGGTTTTCTTTCCATTAAAGTGCCAAATCAATGGTTAAACCTTGTTTTCTAAGGAGGGCCGAATGTGCATTAAGCTATTATAAGTGTTCTTTTGTGTAGCCAGGGTTAGGGCTTTATAAAGGAGTCTTCAGGGTTCGACTATTCATGGTAAATGGTAAGTATAACATTCGGCCAAGGGTCTTTGTTCATAGACTTGTGTATTAGCCGTTGCTAACAGTATTTTAGTAGGGATTTCGATAACTCCGGGAGCAAGCAGGTATTCGGGTTTTGGATAAGCGAGGTAAAGAAGCATGACTCTCGGCCTTAGGCTATATTTTGGGTTTTGGTGATAACCGAATGTTGACCTTGGTTTTAGGGATGACCGAATATGTATAAGGCCATAGTGATGTACTCTTTTGTGTAGCTAGCGTTGAGGAGCATCAAAGGAGTCTTTCGGGAGTTGAAGTGCTCAAGGGGCTAGTCGACTGAGTTAAGCAAGCTTTCAGGATTCGAGATCGTTTTGGTAAGGGCATTGATAAGTTTGGATTTGGTTGATTTTTGGTTATAGCTTAGTGACTAATGTGTTATGCTTATTAAGTGTTATGATGGAGGCAAATACCAGTCAGGAAGAAAAAGGGGAGGTCCCTATTCCGAAGTTTAAGAAACGATCTGTCTCGGCGGTACGAGATTGGCCGCCGGGGTGTGGGCCAGCGTCCGAACAGCAAAGTAGGCAGATAGCTGTAGTGTCGCTTAGCGATAGTATCGGGATTGAGGGCATAACGCTGCTTGTAATCAGGTGCGTAGTTATCGCACTGTTCTCTTGCTTGTTTATATGTGTTATATGTAAATGTATATGTTGTGCATGTTAGCCGAAATAAGGGCTAAGATGTTGGATACCCAAGGTGGGTGATCGTTTAATCAGGTGTGTAAATTCTTACACACTTTATTAGTATAGATTGTTATTTTGATGATATATATAACCTCTCATGTAGTAACTTTGCCTTGTGGGCATAAGCTTGGATTTCGGGTAAGTCCCCTACTACTTGATTTATGATATATGTGTGTATGCCATCATATGCTATTAAATGCTATGCTACATGTGAATGCATGATATATGAGATCATGATACTGTTATGTGAGCATGATGATGGTGGGATTGATGAGAGGAGGGAGATGATCTCTATGGACTGTCACCAGTGGTTTGGTACCACACGATGGGTTGGCCCCATCATTTGATATTCATGACTATGGTCATCAGTGGTTTGGCACCACATATTGATATTTGTGACTAAGTCTCAGTGGTTTGGCACCACCAGTGGTTTGGCACCACATATTGATATTTGTGACTTCGGTCACCAGTGGTTTGGCACCACCAGTGGTTTGGTACCACATGTTGATATTGTGACCTATGGTCATCAGTGGTTTGGTACTACACGATGGGTTGGCCCCATCATTTGATATTTGTGACCTCGGTCACCAGTGGTTTGGCACCACCAGTGGTTTGGTACCACACGGGGTAGAAAAAGGAGTATGAATGGCTAGGTTGGGCTTCATAATTGCATATTCATGTGTATGAACTGTGTGAATATGGGCCAAGCCCATATGTGGGGACATGTGTATTAGCTATGCACTGAGTCCTGGTGACTCACCCCCTTTCCCTATCTTTTGTAGATGAGTAGATCGCGGAGACGGAGCCGGAGAGGACTCGAGGCGGCCATGCATGTTCCTCGGTTTTGAAATTTTATTTCGTACCGTTAAAGTTAATATTTATTACATTTTGGTTTGGTTTGTAATATGGCCGCTAGTTATTATTTTGGATGTTTAAGTAGTTGCTTTTACCTTATTTCTATTATATTACTAACGAACTTATAAGCTGTTAAGCAAATCGGTAAAAGCAACGTTTTCAAAATAAGTACTCGTACGCGTTTTCAAAGACGTTACCATCGGGTAGCCAATTTTACCAAGTTATCAATAGCCCCGATATTTCTAAAAATCTAAATGACCAAATGGTTTCAAAGGAAAAGAAAAAGTTTTTAACTCAATCGTGTTTATCAAACCAACCTATCTTAGTTTTAGCAAACACCGTTTTACAAATTCAACAATATTTCTAGATTTCCACTGTTAACCCGAATCTTTCAAAACGTTTTTACTCTGTGACATACCAGATCCGGTCAAGGCTCGTGGGCCGGGTTTGGGGCGTTACATATCAGCTCGTACTTCACATTTGGCATGTCAGCCTGAACTGCCAATGTTTACAAATATTCGGCCACCTTCCGGATTTGAGTCACAGCTTCGCCCATAAGGTAGTCTCGATCCCTAACTTGACTCTGAGAGTGATGAAGTTGTTCTTTTCCAGCTCACGATTCTTCTTTTCAAGATCTTGTTTTATCATCTCCGCTTCTAATGGGATTACCTGCAAATATTCCTCCGCGGATTGCTCGTTTTCCAGACTTGGCCCTGGCATGTTGTCATTGATTCTCTTACCGATCCATCCACTATATTCGGGAGTAGTCCTTGATCCCATATAACTTTTAACTCGTGAAGATTATTCTATGTCATACTAATAGAGTGTAGTACCATAGTTCTGACACATGCCCCGCAGCTAGACTATCTCCCTTTTTCTAATTGTGTTGTCTTTGACCAAATTCGGATAGCCGCATTATCTTCCACTTTATCAAGAAAGTTTTTTTCCATGGCAAACTTTCCAATTCAGCAATCGAACCCGAATCGACACCTCTTAAATGTGAGAATGCATGCAATGCAATCAAAACAAGAGAAAACATGTTAATGCAAGAGAAGATAAGCAAACACAAAAGCGTTAGTACAAGAGAAATAAGCCAACATAAAACACCTATTGGGGTGACTACTAGGGGTTTGGCGTGGTTATGTCCAAGGTGGGTTCCTAGGTCTCTCTATATGTGGTTCAGTTCTAAAGAGAGGTACCCGAACCAGCAGATTCCTCGATCTTCACCCATTATAGGCTCATACGGACCGAGTTCGGTTCAGGGGGATACATTTCCCTATGGCCATGCGGAGGTAAAAACCTCACGAAGCACATAGGTACGGATGTATCCCAGAAGCAATCCACTAGCCCATGCGGAGGTGAAAACCTCACGAAGGCTTAGTTTCTTTCTCCACTTAAGGGTGTGACCACAACGGTCATGCAATGTAAATGCAAGTATTATGAGACTCAACAGTATTGCAGGCACAACATAAGCAGATGCATCAAGAAGAAACATGATTTTTTGTTTTGTAAAAAAAATTTCCAAGTTTTCAATCACAAGGACAAAAATCAATCAATTTATGGCCTGACTCTCGAAGTGTCCCCAGTGGAGTCGCCAAGCTGTCGTAACCATTTTTGAAAAAAACGGGAATCGACTTTAAAAATAGGGAGTCGCCACCGATCTTTTATTCGAGGTGCGATCGGGTCACCTTGAGATGAATTATTTTAATAAAGCATTTTGATTTATTAAAATAATTTTGATCTACGAAATTTGAGAGAACGGGTTCGGGAGCCGGTTATGTGCAAGGAAGGGTTAGCACCCTTGCCACGCCCAAAATTGGTACCAAATTGATTGATGTTGTCCTAATGTTGAAAAACTTGAAAATATCTAGGGTAATTAACAAAATTTGTTAAATTGGGATTGAATTTCAAGATTATCTCATTTCAAAGGAATATAAGTATCATATCCAACACGTTAGGATATAACACCTTTATACTCTGACATCGAGATTATCTTTGATCTTCAAAACATATGAAAATGGTATTTGATTATTTAGTTGAACGAAAAATCAACAACCAGCACGTTAGGATGTAATCTCCCGTACTTCTAAACACGCAAATATCGTCTCATCTTTTTTGTGAAAAATTTATGTATGTGAGATTTCAAAATGAACTTAGTGCGCTCGACAATATTTGATGTAAGGCATACATGTATTGGAATTTCGAAGCATGCTGTGGTACAGGGTGTGCAAACATTAAATAATATACATGAAGATAAAAATTCAAAGTTAATAATTTATGCATGGAAATAACGCATTAAAAATAGTCAAAATATATATGCAAATAATAAAATAGGAGTAAAAGGAAATGAGTTTAATAAATAATAGATTTAGAGAAAATATGCCTATACATATGAATAGATGAACATATACACGTATACTTATATATATATATATATATATATATATATACATAATGTGAAGACGATGATATGTACATGATATAAAAATAGTTTTAATATAAAATATATATATATATAAATGCATGTGGATAAAAAAATATGGAAGTATACAAGTTAAATACCATACGATACTTAAAAACTAGAAATATGTATGAAAGATTTTCAAAATTAATTAAGTCATAAAATAGAACAACTAAGAACTCAGAAATAAGAGTTTTGAAAAATCCGACAAAAAATGTAAAATTAGCAAACGAATTTAAAATAATATCTTAACATAATCGAAATGAATAATAATTAAGACCCAATCGAAATAATAATAATAATACAAATAATAACAATGCAATGGTATTAAATTAATTTTAAATAATAAAATAATAAAAAAACAACTAACAGGACTGAATTAAAAAACAAGGCAAATTTTCGGGGCGCCAATCGGGAACGAAAATTAAGGCAAAGGATCAATTTGAAAATAAAACAAAACTTACGAGCCAAATTTAAAAGGACAAAGAGAACAAGGAACAGGACCAAATCAAGCAGAGCCGCAAAAGAGGGGGACCATTAGCGCAAATTTCCCTTAGAAGGGATATGCACACTCTGGAAGCCCAAAAGGGGTCGTATGCTTTACTTGTTACAGCCTTTCCTTCTTTTCTTTTCATTTAATATTTTAAACCCCCCTTTTATTACTATTCATTTCAATCTCTGTTCTAAAAACTAAAGCTTTAAAATTTCTCCCTTCCCTCTTTTGCACCAGACGATCGGGCTTCCTCCCTCCGTTGCACCACCGCGCCACCACCGTCTCGGTGGTCAGCGATGCTTGAGGCCAGACTGTTAGCCGCTTTCGATAGTATTCGGGTTAGTTCTTTCCCCTTTTTGCCCTCTTTTTTTGTTAATAAAGATTTAAAGTAAAATAACTAGAAGAACATGAAAAAGAAGTGAATGATAATAATAATAATCTGAATCAACCTTCAAAGTTCTTTTGCTTTTGATTTCTGATCTTCCTAAAATAAGCAAAATTACAAGAGTTCTTTTGGTTTTTTTTTTTTTGATAATCTCCCTCTGATTTTGTTTTCTTTTTTTTTATTTTTTTAAAATATATATAAAGAAAATAAAAATAAAAACAGTAAACGATGAATCAAAATATCAAAAAACTAAATCAACCTTTTTTATTGATTCTGATGGTTCATGTTTTCTTTTCTTCCTCCTCCTTCGTTTTTTTTTTATTTGTAAAAAGATGGTTTTAAAATACCAAAATAAACAAACAAAGCAATAACAAACAGCAAAAAAAAAAAAAAATCAAACCAAAGAAGCAAAATCGAAATCAACCTTTTTTATCTTTGATTGCTGATAATTTTTTTGTGAAGTTCCCCCTCCCTATTGTTATTTTCGCTTGGCTTATATAGCCAATTTTACAAATGCTTTATTAATTTTTTATGCTACTGTTTCTCTTTTCTATTGGTGTTGCTCTTTCCTTTTTTACAGATATTGGGGGAGCAAGTGGCTAAGTGGGGGGTCGGTAGTGGAGGCCAGAAGACTAGTGGAGCGGCGCCAACTCTAGGGTTTCTTTTCAGCAAATTTTTGTTTTTTTTTTTCGGGCCATTGGGCTGCTGTAAACTTGGGTTTTTAGTGGGTTAATGAATCCGGGCCAAAATTGGTTGCTACAAGGGGTATTTCGGTAATTTACCCTCCAAGGGTATTTTGGTAATTTCACAACCCACCAAGGGTAATTCGGTAGTTTTACCCACCAAGGGTAATTCGGTAATTTCATATTTAACGGTGTTTCCGAAGATTCACTATCGCCTCGAGTGATACAGAACTCTATTTGGGTCTCTACGGAACTATTGGGTCAAAATCCATTTTAGGCCCAAACGGGGTGATTTCGCAACTAAAACTTAACTAGTAATTTGGGGCATACAAATTTAAACTGTCCATTTGCGTCATACTGACTAAATTGGCTATAACTCGAGTTAGAAAACTCGAAATCTAGATCCGTAAAATTTCCTTGAAACTAGACTCATATATCTTCTTACTGTAATTTTTCCAGAAATTTTAGCCTAGCCATTTAGTACAGTTTATTCCTTAAAGTTTCCCTTGTTTCACTGTCCAATGATTCTGACCTCTCTTACCTTAATTTCAAATATCTCACTGTACGGTTTTCATATACTGTTCCAACTTGTTTCTCTTGAAAATAGGCTCACTAAGGAATCCATACATATAATTTATAACCCATAATTCATTTTGTACAATATTATATGATTTTTCCAAAACAGATCAGTGAACCCCGAAGTTAATCAGAACCAGTCTCACTAAAATAAAGATATCTCAGAATATAAAATTCCTTTTCCTTCTCTGTTTCTTCCATATTAAAATAGACACAGTAAGCTTTAATTTGATATCTTATTCACTTTCTAATTCCTTTTCCCCTATTTTTAGTGATTTTTAAAATACACGTCACTGCTTCTAACCGAAACTATTTTATTACGAAATACGATTACCACTACAATCATACGCACACCCGAGTGATTACGGATGCCGGTTTTTGGTTTTCTTCGGTATTTCGACCGACTAACAGCATATTTCATACAAACTTTCAGAGAAGTGTGAGATTACACACCATTTCAGATATGTATATGGAAGGGTATGAGATTACACACCTTATTCGGAATCTGTAACGCGATGCTCTCCGCGACACCAAAAATCCGAGTCACCTATTACGAGGGATAGGTTTTCGATTGAACCTTTGATAAAGTACTTCGAGACCTTGCAACCAGCATAAACTCTCTCATGGCAAGTCCCTAGACTCTCAACCATATTACAAATTAGTCCCCTCATTAGCTAGCTTAAGCTTTGGGGATTCCAAAAGTACAATTTTTATCAAGAAAGATCACCAAAATCACTTACTTGCTAGAGGATTTGTTTTCTGAAATTTTTGAGCTCTCCAAAACTTGTCTACTGCCAATTTTCGTTGGATATGGGAAGAAGAAAAGATGATACTTTTCTTTTCTTTATTTTTCTCTTATTCTATTCATTTCTCACCTAACACACCAATCCATTTCTCACCTAACACACCAAAACATTGACTAATTTAATAATCTATCCCCTATGGCCGGCCATCACTCCACCCATGGCCTATTTGCACTTTAAGGACCTCCAATTAATATTCCTTAGTCAATTTGCACCTCTAGCAATTAAAATTAAACTTTAACACTTTATGCGATTTAGTCCTTTTTCGAAATTAAGCCCTCAATCGCTAAAATTGAGACACCAAAATTTTCATGCATCTTTATAAACATGTTATAACACATAGAATAACATGAAAATAATTTTCTCTATCCTCGGTTTAGTGATTCCGAGACCATTGTTCCGACTATCCCCTAAATCGGGTTATTACACCCTCCATGCACTTTTTTTTCTATTCCATTACCTTTCAAATCCCATCATTATACTTTATTTTCACCTACTCCATTATTTCAAATTCCATCATTATTATTTTCCCACTTCTTTATTATCCTTTTTCTTTTATTTCTTTCCTTTCTTTTTCCTTGTTTTCCTCCTTACCTTATCTTTTTAGTCATCATTTCATTTTTCTTTTATTTCTTTCCTTTAATAATGTCATGGTTGACACTTGGAAGAGCACACAAAAATAAATCCAAAATTTGCAAAAGATGGGATTTGAACCTCTTCCCTCAAGGTACTTCACTTGATGCCATAACCTCATTGCCATATGCTCATTTATGTTAGCAATTTACTCTTTTATTTCCATAAGCCTTGATGCCACTTACTATCTCTCCTTAATAGGCTTAAACAATAACTTTCATTAAGGCCCAACTTGAACCCGAAACTTCATAGAACCCCGTAACTTTCTAAAATCATCTTGTTAATAAGTCCAACTTGAAATAATGTCATTCTCTTATTCTCAAAAATTTTAAACACTCCTACTCCCAAGGCCTAATGGGCCCAATCCTACCAGGCCCAATTTCGGGATGTTACAACAACCGCTGATTTGATAACGGTTGGCCCATCCACTAACAGACCAAGTTGTAACGCTACGTCCTGGAGTGTGATTGTACACTCGCCAAATGTTGCCAAATGTAATGTGGAAAGTGTGTGTTTCGGGCATCCATCTTTCCACCAACGCACTGATTAGTGTAGGATTGAGTTTGCAGCCCTTGAGCATGCAAGACATATGTAGAATCCAGCCTCTTGCAAGTAGCCATGAATTTGAGGGATCAGAGGTTTTCCCATATTATGTTTGAACCCCTCCAAAATACGATCATCCGCCTATTTATAACATAAAAAAATTATTTCAAATTATCAAAAATAATTAATTAAATTTAACATAATTTAAAATAAAATAATTTAAAATTTCGTCTTACCATTGCTGCTTGGGCGACAGAAATATACTTGTTGTCGAAACGAATTAGAGAGGCAGCCATTCGTGAGAAATTAATTTGAATGAATAAAAGATGATATAATTAAAAAAATAAAATTTTTAAATGAGAATATTGATAAATTTAGAACAAAAAGATTGAAAGAGTTGAAAGAAGGATGTGAATGAAAAAAATGAAATTTGGGGGTATTTATATGGTAAAAAAAATTTACCGTTGGCCCCATTAAATTTTTTTTTATCGTTAGCGCGCCAACGTTCAAAAAGCCGTTGGTTTTTTACCATTGAGAGAAAGCGCATTCAGCTGGACGTACTTTCACACACTCTCTCTTAAAAATGACCTATTTCTCTAATTTTAAAAAAAACGACCTAGTTTAATTAAGAAAAAGGTGGCATTTAAGCCTAATTTTGCTAATATAAAAATATAAAACATATACATATTATTAAGGAATAAAATTAATAAAAATACCAACTTTTTTTATAAAATCAATTACAAGCAAAATTATTTCAACTACTAATCTACGAATTAATAAAATATTCAAATATTTTATCAACAAACAAATTAACATGCATACTAAAAATTATTCTAAAATTTTCTCAAAAAATTCTAAAATGGTAAAAACATAACTACTATTATCAATAAAATAAAATACACAATGAATATTAACTCACATTATTAACTCAAACTCAAATTCAAAGATGAAAATAGTATATGTTTGATCTTGGATTTTAAAATTGTTTTGGAAGTGACAAATGCATAGATGAGGTGAGATTTATTAAATTCAGTTCACCAAAGCTGTCAATTTTCACGTTCAAAAGATTAGTTAATTTGCAACGAATTTTTGGATGAAACCCAAGTATTTATGGATTGAGATGTCTGCATAGCGTTTGAAGAGCTATCTCTTATCTTCGAAACTCACTTTGAATCACTTGATTTCGGGTCTGATAGCTCAAGTTATGACCGTTTTACTAAAAATTGCACAAGTAAAATTTTTGACAGAATTATTATGGAAAATTACAAGTTTTGGACTTTAATTCGAATTTAAAACATATTGAGTTCAAGTTTAAGGCCTAATTTTGATTATATATGAGCCATTTATATAAGCTCGAACTCAATATGATTTAAACTTGAATTAAAACTCAAAACTCGTAATTTCCCATAATAATCTCGTCAAAAAAATTTGCTCGTGCAATCTTTAGTAAAATGATTATGACTTAAGCTCTCGGACTCGAAATCGAGTGATTCAAAATACATTTTGAAGCTAAGAGATATCTCTTCAAACGATATGCAGACATCTCAACCTATAAATGATTGGATCCGATCCAAAAATTCGTCACAAGTTAATTGATCTTTTGAGCTTAAAAATTGATAACTTTGATCAATTGAATTTAATGAATTTCACCGATCCATGCATGGATGAGGCTAAATGTGTGGGAAACTCAATTTTTGCTTCCTCTCCCAAACCTCCTACTTATGAAATATCTTGCAAAAAAAAAAAAAATTCTATATTGGATGGGTTCCTAAAACCCAAATAACATGTGTTTTGGATGGAAGGTTGAGGTTTTTATAAGTGAATTCGAAAGGTTAAAGTTAGGTGGGGTTGGAAAAAGTAAATAATCATCAATTGGGCAAGGTGTCGCATGTTAGAGTAGTGACAATATTTTGAATATTTTTTCTCATTTTCCTAATTTTCTTGAACTTTTGATAACTTAATGAATTTCATGTGTCAAATGAGGACACCCATATTTATTTTTATTGTAATCCTTTCTAGAAATACAAATTTCTAATAATTTAAGTTAGTTTTAATGATATCGCATGATAAATATGCGAGGCTATCTTAAAAGTTATTATTTTTAGTTGCGCTTTCATTTTTGAAAAAAAAAGTTCCTCTCTTTTCTTGAAAGAAAATCTCCCTTTTGAGTTTTTGAACTGATTTATATGGTAATGATGGATAATCTTTTTAAGCCCTCCTTTGGTTCACCGTTTAACGCCAGTGAGGTGCAGTTGGGCACCAACCTCATTGGCAACCTGTTTGGTTGAGCATTTCAGTGTAACCAAAATCAATTTTCAGCATACTGATATCCCAAAAGCCAACTGGAGCTTTCAGCAGCAGTAAGTTCATTGGTGCAGCAGAGATATTTTTAACAGGCAAAAATACTCATACTTTTATTTATTATTTTACCATTTTATCCTTGAAAGTTAAACTAATTTGATCCAAGTATAATGTTACTATATGCGAAAATAATATTTATCAATGTTATAAAAGAATATTTAACTATAAAAAATTAAAAATAATTATCATTTTATCTAATAAATAATTTAAATTGATTATATAATTCATTAATATATTTATAATAAAATATTGGAAGATATATTTTAATATTTTATTAAATGAATTTATAAATTCACATATTTTAATAATTTTATATAAGTAAAATAATTTAAAAACTTCTATTATATATCAATTCTAATCTGATGTCCTTAATAGTCATTTTTTATTTTCACCTCACCGCTATAGTTGCTTTTGAATCCAAGCACACACTCTACAATTGTTTCTAATCTCACTGCTACAGTATCCAATCTCACCGCTACAGTAACTAATCTCACCGCCACCGCTATTTTTAGCCTCACTGGAGGTAAACACAACATCCATCCAAACTAAACCTAAATGGTCTGATATTTAATCTAAAACTCATCTCATTTTCGAAACTATTTATTTATTTAGTATTATTTGGATAAAAATCCCCAATATACTCGCTTTCAAATGATACCAACGCTAAATTATTTAAACCAATAATTGAACATCTTTTTTATAAGAAAAGAAGGATCTAGAAACATATTAAGTTGAGAAACAGATAAAGAAGGATCTAGAAAAACAAAATTGGCCAAATATACAACTTACCAAGCCGCAAAAATTAGATTTTAAAAGGGAATTTAATAATACAGAAGAAAAGTGCGTAAACGGTCAATAGAAGGATCTAGAAACCCTAATGAAGCATTTTCTATATAATAATGTCGTTAGGCGCAACTCATTGTCTCTGTAATTTCTCTTCAGAACTCTAAACACCTGAATGTAATCTTTTGCTTACGGTTTTTCCTGCGTGCTTTTGAATTGGGGTTTTGAGTTATTCATCAATGGCGGACACAGAGACGTTTGCTTTTCAAGCTGAGATTAACCAGCTTCTTAGTTTAATTATCAACACTTTCTACAGCAACAAAGAGATCTTTCTTCGTGAGCTCATCAGCAACGCTTCTAATGTAGGTCCTCCTCTACTCTGTTTTAACTTCTTTTTTTCGTCGTCAATATGGAGATGTTTTTTTAATTACTTTATTATAATTTTAAGGTATGGTTAATTGGATCTAATCTCTTTTGATCTAATGCTTGTTGGTTTTGTTTGCTTTTTTGTATGGAAACAAAATTTGGGTTTTATTTTCTCTTTGTTTTTAATTTATAGGCAGTGCTCTGTTGGTTGTTTATTTCAATTGAAAATTACATTTGTTAATAAAAACTGTCATTCTGTCATTTGATTTGTTTATTATAATTTTAGTAATTTATAGTATGAAAGTTTAAGATTGAAATGCAAATGGTAGTCTTTGAATCTATGGTTTTCGAAGTTTGATTAAACCTGCAAATCGTTAGCATAGAAGTGGGTTTTAATTTTAGATTTTATGATAAATTTAAAACTAGTATCATTTAATTTAATTATTAAAAATTGTGGTTTTAGGCATTGGACAAGATTAGATTCGAGAGTTTGACGGACAAGAGCAAACTTGATGCTCAACCGAGTTGTTTATCCACATTGTCCCCGAAAAGACAAACAATACTCTATCGATCATTGATAGCGGTATTGGCATGACTAAGGCCAGTAAGTTCTGTTATTGCTTCTTGTGTATTCGATTATTCACTGAATTTTAATCAAGAGAGAGGTTCTAATGAGATTGTGTCTTCTTATTCAGATTTGGTGAACAATCTTGGTACCATTGCTAGGTCCGGGACTAAGGAATTCATGGAGGCATTGGCTGCTGGTGCTGATGTTAGCATGATTGTACAATTCAGAGTTGGATTTTACTCAGCTTACTTGGTCGCCGAAAGGGTGGTTGTTACAACAAAACATAATGATGATGAGCAGTATGTGTGGGTGTCTCAAGCCGGTGGATCCTTCACCGTCACGAGGGATGCTTCCGGGGAGAACCTTGGCAGGGGTACTAAAATTACCCTTTTCTTAAAAGAAGATCAACTTGAGTATCTTGAGGAGCGGCGTTTAAAGGACTTGATTAAGAAGCACTCTGAGTTCATTAGCTATCCTATTTCACTTTGGATTGAGAAGACAACCGAGAAGGAGATTTCTGATGATGAGGACGAGGAGGATAAGAAGGATGAGGAAGGGAAAGTTGAGGATGTAGATGAGGAAAAGGAGAAGGAAGAGAAGAAAAAGAAGTAGATTAAGGAGGTCTCGCATGAGTGGTCATTGGTGAATAAGCAAAAGCCGATTTGGATGAGGAAACCAGAGGAGATAACCAAGGAAGAATATGCTGCATTCTACAAGAGCTTTAGAAATGATTGGGAAGAGCATTTGGCTGTCAATCACTTTTCAGTTGAGGGTCAGCTTGAGTTCAAGGCTATCCTCTTCGTTCCTAGGAGGGCACCCTTTGATCTTTTTGACACAAGGAAGAAGCCCAACAACATCAAGCTCTATGTCAGGCGTGTGTTTATCATGGACAATTGTGAGGAGTTGATTCCTGAGTTTCTTAGCTTTGTTAAAGGTATCGTTGACTCAGAGGATCTTCCTCTTAACATCTCAAGAGAAATGTTACAGCAGAACAAAATCTTGAAGGTTATCCGCAAGAATTTGGTGAAGAAGTGCATTGAGCTCTTTTTTGAAATAGTTGAGAACAAGGAAGATTACAACAATTTCTATGAGGCTTTCTCCAAGAACCTCAAACTTGGCATCCATGAGGATTCTCAGAACCGAAATAAGATTGCGGAATTGCTTCGATATCACTCTACCAAGAGTGGTGATGAGATGACCAGCTTGAAGGACTATGTGACCCGAATGAAGGAGGGTCAAAATGACATCTATTACATCACTGGTGAGAGTAAAAAAGCTGTTGAGAATTCCCCATTCCTTGAGAAGCTGAAGAAGAAAGGCTATGAGGTGCTCTATATGGTTGATGCCATCGATGAGTATGCCGTTGGTCAGCTAAAGGAATTTGAGGGCAAAAAGCTTGTGTCTGCAACAAAGGAAGGTTTGAAGCTTGATGAGAGTGAAGATGAGAAGAAAAAGAAGGAAGCTTTGAAAGAGAAATTTGAAGGTCTTTGCAAGGTCATCAAGGATGTCTTAGGTGACAAGCTGGAGAAAGTTGTGGTCTCTGATCGTGTCGTTGATTCCCCCTGCTGTTTGGTGACCGGCGAGTATGGCTGGACTGCCAACATGGAGAGAATCATGAAGGCACAAGCTTTGAGAGATAACAGCATGGCTGGATACATGTCGAGCAAGAAGACAATGGAGATCAATCATGAGAACCCCATCATGGAAGAGCTGAGAAAGAGGGCTGATGCTGATAAGAATGACAGTCTGTGAAAGACCTTGTTCTGTTGCTCTTTGAGACTGCCCTCCTCACCTCTGGGTTTAGCCTCGATGACCCAAATACTTTTGGCAACAGAATCCATAGGATGTTGAAACTTGGGTTGAGCATTGACGAGGATGCAGGAGATGCTGATGCCGACTCTGAGATGCCACCATTGGAGGATGCTGATGCCGAAGGCAGCAAGATGGAGGAAGTTGACTATGCTTTTTAACATGTTTGTGAAGAGTTTATTTGGTAGTTTCATTTTTAGCTTTTAATATAATATTCTGGAAAATTGGTCAATGCGGAATCTAGTCCACTGCCGTATGCTTCTATCATCTTTCAGTAAATGGCTTTACTTGTAGGGATCCAAACTTCAAGGTGGCTATGTAACGGGTTTTACAGCTCACATCACCACCATGATTTCAAAATCACATAACCAGTACCCACATTTTGCAATAAAACTTTGATGTCCGCCAAAGCTGGAGCTAACTTGAAATGCATTCTGTCTTCAAGCATGTTAATAATACATTGTTGAGCAAAATGAGGCGAATTTAGCGTTTCGTGTAAGCCTCGAGTCCCGTACAGACAATACTGGAGCTTGAACCCCCAAGCTACTGCGTCCTTTTCCTTTTTAACATTCATAACAAGCTTCACATACGTACTGGCTAAGCCTAAATTGGATTCGCCTTCTACCTTAACTCCTTGAGTCTCTAGTACCGGTTGTCTATAGAGTATGTGAACATTTTAATAAAAAAATATTTTCAAAAAAATTAAAAAATATTATATATTCTTAAAATTAAAAATGGATAAATATTTTCAAATTTGAAACTTTTAAAAAAATTAAAATTAATTAAAACTTTAATTTTAAAAACTTTAAATTCTTTTAAAATTTTGAATCTTTTTTTTTTCAACCTTTTCTTTTTTAATATTTATTTTTATTACATTTTAAAATTTCAAGTAATTGTAATTTTACGCATTACCATGTTTTTCAGAATTATACAATATATATATTCTTTCGGCCACGTTAGCTTAAATTATGAAAATAGCTAATATCTCTTCAATTGCTTTTTACTTGCTCAATTTTGGATACCATAGGGGCTAAACAACTTTGTTTATTTTGATAGGTGATCGCATCCTAACGTGCGTGTGCCAGGATTTAAAATTATGCAATTAGATATGAAAATATACACGGTGTTTGTAAGTGTAAAAATTAAATTATAATATAATTTTGTTATTACAATGAAACACTTTGAAAGCATTCTGAAGATTGTATTTAAAGGTTTGTTTAAACTAAATTCTAAGTACGAGATCACACACTAACTAGGTTTAAATACTACTCATGTCCAGATCATATTACGACAAAATAAAAACAAGATGGTTTGCGGAATAAAATAAAAATAGAATATCGAAATTGAAATCAATTAAAGTAGATAGAATGATGACTCACTTACATGTTCATGATTAACTTAAATATGGGGTTTTTCACTTATTAGCTAACAACTAACCTAATTAATACCTTTCGGCCTATAACTACATTAATTGATCGACTTAATTATCTTTCTACCTGTTAAATTAAACTGGATTAGATTAAGTTGATGCCAAGCATATTATCCTTTCGCCCTCATCTACCTAAGTACTATCCTAGAGTCGTCAATTCTAAAGTTTAATGCTTAATGCAATCTAGCTTACTAACCCAAGCTAATCAATCTCATTTCAAATCATCAACCTTCTTAGGGTTTAGTTCCAGGTCATTCTAGATGCAAGCTCTCCTATCAATTTACCAAACATGCGAATGGATGTAAAGATAAAGAGAAGAGGGAAAAGATTGCTCAGAATTCGAAGATTTGAATTTGCAACTTGGCTTGAACCCTCAATTGATTGTTGATTTCAGTGAAGAAGAAAATAATAGAAATGTAATGGAAAAGAAAATAAAACTAAACTGATATTGAAATTGAAAATAAAAGTTTACTACTGCAAAGAAATCGAAAACAAAACTAAACCCTAACTAAGAATAAATATCTAAAGTTTGAATGCTAAATTGACCCCCATCAAGTTCTAAGAGCTAATATTTATAGTGTTTGTATTAGATGCCCAAATTAACTCTTACAAGCTCTATAACAGGTTAATTATGATTGTGCAAACAAAAAAACCCTGGCAGCCAAATGGGTCTCGTCGGACCGATGTCGTGACACCCTATAGCCGGTGTCATGACATCGATGGTAGTCTACTCCCCTTTTGGACTCGAAGTTTGATGTCATGATTTTGGCTGGTGGATGTCGCGACATTATCTTCAATAGCTCATCTCTTGGAGTTGTGTTTGAAATTCTGCTAAGTGTTGAGGTTTGCTTTGTTGTCGCGACATTCCTTTCGAAAGTTGCAACATCCAAGGCAGGCCACTGTTTCATCGGTAAAAAAATTGTCATGCACACTTAATCAACATGTTAATTTCTCCTTAGGCCCTAATAGGCCTAACAAGTCATAAAATAACACTAAAAGCTCATTTTATAAAACTTAAATTCAAAACTAACTAATTCTAACAATGGAATAAAAATATATATTACTTGAATACAAGCTCACTAAGTATTGAAAAGAGCTTAATTTGTCACAACGAATTGTGGCAGATCAATAGGGACTAGTTGCTCTTTACCCTATATTTATTAATTGAAATAATTAATGTTGGTATAAATTGTTCTCATTTGCTAACTTTTTAATAATACATGAACTGATTTGCTCCATTTATTTTGGGAGAGACTAAATCGCTTACTGTAACACCCTAGACGACCCGATCGCTAGATCCGAATAACAGGATGTCACATTCGTCGTCGGAGCAACCATCGTCAATTAATTCGTACTTATATTCAAAACATGCAATTATAAATACTCATTCATTCCAAGTCCAGTAAACTGAACATATAAAGGCCTAATTGTGAAATCCGAGCATGAAATAGAGCTGAATTGTAAAATCTCAAATTTTTAGAGTTGGTATCGATAACTGTATCAATACATTATTTGGTATCGATACCAAATGTATCGATAGAAAAATGCGAACATGTTTTTTTTACAATACAAAACAAGGGTATTGATATTTCATGTCTTGGTATCTATACTTTTTGTAAGTCATCAATACCTAATTAAATACCGATACCGTTTTGGCATTTTGTTTGATTTAGAAAATTGTTCATATGGTCAAGTATCAATACCTACTGCCAGGGTATCGATACTTTTGTGCAAAAATCTTCAAAATAATCTTTTAAAGTTCCCATTTCATGCTTATATACAGAACATGTTCCAATGATAATCTTAAGCACCTCAAACCTGCCATATAATTTTATATTCAAGCATATAGCATAACATCACAATTCACAACTACAAATCCATCAACTCACAACCAAAAATATAAGATCAACTTGGTCAAAATCTTAACAACATCTCTCCAAATTTACCTCAAACATCATGGCATATTAGGTACAATTCTTATCCTTATTTCCATCAACTATACATATGCTAGTAACTAGATTCTAATTACCAATTCCATACTTATTCATTTGTAACATTCTATACAAACCTATTTATTTCAAATTTACAACCTACATTCCCTTTCAACATTCATGCTCAATCAAACTATTTCATTCTATTACATCTTAAGCTCAACTCAAATACAAAGCATATAAAAATTTTAAGTTTCAGTACTCCTTAACTCTTCAACCTACCATGACAAATTCATGCCTTAACACTTCAATAGATTTACCTAAAATAGGCCATTCAACATTTCTAAACTATCCATCAAAAGCATACCACTTACCAAACCCACATATCAAGATCATTAAGCATGCACATAATTCAATTCATCACTAAGATTTTTACCAACATTAACATATATACAATCCACATGAAAAAACGAAATCATTCTTAAATCTTAGCAAGACATGAATAATAAACTTCCTTAGGTACATGCCATTAAACTAATAAGAACATCACCACTTGTTGAATCCGGGATTTACTACTAGATGTTGATAGAGATAAGCGTACTCAATCGAAACTAACCTGCACACAGAAAATAAAACCGCGCACTAAGTATGAACTTAGTGGTATTTCTATAATCTGAATATTAAATCATAATATAAAACATACAAAAAATGATACGAAGATCATAAGGTGCATATATCCTTTAAATATCATTATATTAATACTTTTTTATTCCGTAATTGATATTTCAATAATATAATACCATATTTCTCAATTCAGTTCCGAGCTTTCAATATCAAATAACACAATTGATTGTCATATAAATTCTTTTTCAGAATTCATTATTTCGACCCACATTTTTCACTCCCTATTAATCTGACTCGAATTCAGACGGATACGCGGATCCAACCATCACATTAGTTTGGCACCATGTGTCTACCAGATAAATCTGAAAATAGTAATATGCGCCCAGCATTAGTCGGTATAACCAACAAATAGTTGTGTCCCGCACTAGTCGATATAACCGACAAATGGGTGTGCCTAGAACTCCCCGACACTTAGCCGTATAACCCTAAACTCTTCCTATCCTATGATATGCCAATTATACCTGACCCTGCTCGAACAGTTAATAGGGTAACAATTTCTCAATTTCATTTCGTAAGTCAAATTCTCAATTTCATATCGTAATCTCATTAACCAATCATTGTTCACATGTGCAACAACATAATTAAACACAATATAGACTTCATCTTACATTTCTAACAATATTTGATATTTTCTAAACTATTCAATTTAGTCCCACTCATAAACAATTAAGTTAATCCAATTCATTTGATCATTTTCAGGTAGAGGTGTGCATAGGTCGGGCCGGGTTCGGGTCGAGCTCAACTAAAAATTCAGGCCCATTTATAAGGCCCGAACCCGGCCCGACCCGAAAAATGGGCCTAAAATTTTGCCCAAGCCTGACCCGGATAAAAATGCTAAAACCCGAGCCCGACCCAGCCCGCCCATATTAATTTTTATATTATTTTTATATAATTTTAAAAAATATATAATACATCAAAAATACTAAAACCAGCAAAATAAATATTTCCCAACAAATTGAAAATAAATTTTAAAAAATATATACTTAAATAACACTAAGATAGATGCAACTTAATAAGAAAATGTCTCTAAAATAATAACAAAATTAACAAGTGTCTTTAAAATAATAACAAAATTAATAATAAAATAAGTTTTATACAATATCCAAACAATAACAACAAAATAGTAGCAACATAATAGTAAAATTGTAGCAAAATAGGGAGAAATAATATTAAAAATATTTTTTTATCTTTTAGTGAATTCGGGCCGAGTTGGGCCGAGTTGGGCCGAGGCCCAAAAAGCCTTACTCGAGGCCCAGATCGTTTTTTAAATTGGCCTTTTTTTTGTCCAATCCCATTTTTCGAGCCTATATTTTGCCCAAATCCTCCCATATTTCGGGCGGGCCTTTAGGCTAGGCCAGGTGGCCCGACCCATGAGCAGGTCTATTTTCAGGTCACATTATGATTTTACCATACAATGTAGTTTATGAATGCGACAATTGAAATGGTTCAGATTATAGAAACACAAATTGTAAACTCTGAGCTATTCATCGACGACTTTGTATTTTCCTTTCTTTTTTGAGAAATCCGGTTCAACATTAGCTATGGATTAACATAAACACATCAAACCATAAATATACAAACAAACTCATACTCAATTGTAAATTTAAGCAAATTTTACAATTTATTCAATTTAATCCCTAAAATCGGGACTAACATTACTTTCAATCTAGAACTCATATTTTCAATCAATTTTCACTAGTCCTTTTAGGACCTCCCATTTCTCATTTCTATCACAAATTTTGAAATTTTTGCATTTTAGTCCTTATTTGAACAAAATTACCAATTGACTTCACAATTTAGTCATTTTTCCCTTCTACACTTAATATCTATTAATTCAGTACCTAAAACTTCAAGAATCCGTCAATGGCATCTTTCCAAATCTTTAATAATTTTGAAAATTAACACAGGAATCGGCTAGATTAAGCTCCATTGGTTTCAAAAACATAAAAATTACAAGAAAAAGACTAAATTGAACTAACCAATTTTGGAATTGGAATTGAAACCCTAAGAGTGGAACGTTCTTGGTGTAACAGCCCAATTACGACCCTAATCAGAATGGTGGTTTTGGGACCACGAATCTGAGGTGGAATAATGAATTAATGTTTTGCTCGATGCTTATTATGTGTAAATTAGTGCGCGTGAAATCTTCGTATTAAATTTTAATTGTTTTGGTGCTTAATTTTGGAAGAGGGGTTTGATTGCATAAAATGGAAGTTAAGTAGTTGAATGTGTAAGTAGTTAATTGAAGGTGGCTTCTTTAGTTGAGGTACTAGAAGTGAAATTTAACCAAAAACATAAGGTTAGTGGCCGGCCATCATTGTGCATGTAATAGTGATTTGAAATTTTTATTTTATTATTATTTGGTTTTATTAGTTTAATTGTTTTATTAATACTTTAATAATAAAACAAAGAAAAGATAGAAAGAGTGTTCATCTTTCTTTTCTTGTTATTGCCGTGAATAGCTAAAAAAAAGAGAGAATAAAACTTAGCTTCATTCGACCTTATTGGAGCTTAATTAAGATCAAGGACGAAAAGAACCGGAATCGGATCGGGGGAAGGCTAAAATAAATGAATAGCCTGGAAATTCAAAATTATAGACTCCCGAGGTAAGTTTTAAGCTATTTGGTTAAATTGAAGTTGATTACATGAATGAAAAAAATTTTAATTAAAGACAAATGTATTTGTTGGTAAATTGCCGAATGCAATATGGAAACAAAAATATATATGTATATATAATCATGCAATAGCCGAATATGAGTTTAGTAATTCTTGTTAGCTTTGAATAAATGAAGTATGATTGAGATGGGATTAATTATAGATTGATAATGTATAATCATGGTATTGAATTGATGAAAGTATGTAATTGTCTTCTAAAGCCGAGTATGGTATGACTCTCTAGGAGGGATAGATGGAATTGTTTATGTATATCTATAAGTTGTATGTCTTAGCTTAGATGTGATAATCTATATTTATGAGAATGAGGTGGAAATTTTGAAAGGAACATGGCACTATATATGCGTGAAATCAGTAACGGCTCTGTGTGAGCGATACGTTACGAGAAGTATTAAAGTAACGACTCTATGTGAGCGATACGTTACGAGAAGTATTAAAGTAACGGCTCTATGTGAGCGATACGTTATGAGAAGTATTAAAGTAATGGCTCTATGTGAGCGATACGTTACGAGAAGTATTAAAGTGACGGCTCTATGTGAGCGATACGTTACTAAGTCCTATTAACAAGTGAGTAAGTATGAGGTTCGTTAAAGAATTTCTATTATTAACGATATTATGTATTCGGAAATTATACGAGTATATTATCACCTGTTAGGCACGAATGGTTAAAATTGGATGGGTAAGTAAACTAGAGGTATGTATATTATACTTATTAATTTGAGACTTTTGGGTAGCTTGAATCGTAAGTAGAAAATTTGGTAAGTACATGGCTAGTATGTTAGTAAATTATTTTTATGTGAGTATGGTATATGAGAGCTATTATAAGTATATGGTGTAGATATAATTTCAACTTTTAATGGTTGTGATGATTGGTATGGTTATTATCAAGAGATTAGGTTTCGAAATTGTGAATGAAAGTATGTTTATATTCTTTAATAAATATTAATTGCTTAAACTTACTAAGCTATAATAGCTTACTTGGTGTGTTTTATGCATTGTTCATTAGATTTTGAAGTTGAAGCTCAAGCTCGGGGATCGTCGTCGAAGTCAATCACATTATCATCTCTTTTGGTATTTTGTTGTTTTCGAATCCAATGTCCATGGCATGTATAGGCTGAATAATGTATGGAAATGTTTTAATTGGGACAAATGTGAATATATAAAGAGGCCATACGAAAATGGCTATCTTACTATGTTGGGTTGACTTATTTATGAGTAGAGTAATGTAGGTGTTATGCTTAATAAGTCTTGATATTAATGCTTAGATAGGTATGAATTTTGTGATAAGTATTTTAGAAATTTAATACCTTGGCAGAATATATATATTTATGTGGTAAGTATGAATGCATGTATATGATCATGGATACTACACATAGTCTATTAAAGTAATTGATTTTTTTTATATATGTATAAATGTATGCATGTGCCATAAGTTGGTTTGGAATTTAAGTTATTTTTGTTAAATGCTAGGGTACATTCGGTTATGGGTAATGAGAGTTGTAGTGTATTGTTGATAATGAAAGAAGAAATGTACATTATTAAAAGTGATACCTATATTGAGAAATGGTATAAGCTTGAATGGAATGCTAATTATAGAATTGTATTAAATGAATAACTATCATAGGCCTATTCAGCCTTCACATTTGAATATGAAACACCCCAAACCCGGCCCACGAGCCTTGACCGGATCTGGTATGTTCCTCGGTGTAAACCGTTTCAAATTCTTTTGCTTCTTAGGAAAAACTTGTGCGATTTTAAAAAAATATTATTTTGGGTTGGGCTTGAGTTGAAAACGAATTCGATTTTATATTGAAAACCCTTTTTAATTTTAAGTGATAAAACATATAGAGTATATTCAAAAATAAATTACTTAATTTTTAACTTAATAAAAATTTGTAATCATAATAAATAAAAGTAAAAAAAGAAATAAAGAAATTCAACTTTGGCCTTATGGCCTTATTACATCAAATAATTCCCAAAATAAACGTAAAATGCTTAAGAAAACGTCCAAATCATAAATTTCTTGTTGTGCATGGCCATCCCTAAGCTTCTGCCGAGCCCGGTCCATTACTGTTCGTCACCTGAAAATAGTCCCACAACGGGGTAAGTCAAACAGACTCAATGTGTAACCAACACTAAAATTTAATAGATTTAGGCATACCATACAAATCATGTTCACATAATATTTCAAGATAATGATGCAATCCCGAACCCATACCTAGATGCCATCCGCTACACATCCCCGTACCAACCTGCACACCGTGGGGACTACTAAGTCAACCCTCCTTCCGCTACACTCCATCGAAGGCAGTCGCTGCAGTCGACGTGCTCATCACCCATATAAAATTCGTGGCATAGCCACCAGATTAAATAATTGTGTCATGAGACACCACATTCAGATAATGTAACCGAAGTTACCACATTCAGATAATGTGACTGAAGTCACCACATTCAGATAGTGAGACCGAAGTCATCACATTCACTTCCCCTTTCTCATATAACCCGAATGCCCCATATATTTCATATCATGCATACCATACTTAAATTCACATTCATGTCACTTTTCACATGTTAAAATATAACATATTTCGTAATCCTAGCAGGAGTAGGAAACGTACCTGAGTACTTTGTACCACATTAGGGTATTTTAGCCACATTCACATTCTTATACATTCATATATTAAACATTTGCCATATAACATATTAAAAGTTAGTGTGGGGTACACACCTGATTTGCTTAACGAATTCCTTGAAATCCCAAAAGACCGATCTATTGCTTTAGATCCGTTAACTCCTATATTCGGCCAATCACTTAAACACATTAATAAACCTATTCGGCTTTAAAACCAAATCCTAATAGGATTTGTATTCTTAAGACTTACCTTGTTGCCGTTTTGATGATTAATCAAATCCCGAAAACTTGTATCCTTCCCCTTTTGAAATCGGCTAGCCACTAGATCCCTTGAATTGGTTAGTTTTTGATTAGACAAATAGATCTAAGTACTAAGAGAGGGCCTAGGCCTATTGTACAATGTACTTACCTTACGATTTTCCAAATCCCGAAAGTATTCCTTGCCTTAGAAGTCGACAATTGCTAGATCCCGAGATTTCCTTCAAGTAGTCGGCCATAGAGCAACAATAGAGATTAGATCTCCGATTTCGATAAGCCTAATAGAAAAAAAAAATGGAAACCGAATTGATCTTACCCTTGCTTGAAGAAGTCGACAACACCTAAGCTTGGAGCTCCTCAAAGATTCGGCTATGGAGTTTTGAAGACTAGTCGACTATGGCCTATAGGTGTATTAACACTTTCGGTTCTTGAAACTTAAAGAATCGAAAATGGTGGATAAAGAAGAAGTAGATTTCGGCTTGACAAAATAAAAAGAGAAGAGAAGAGAACACTAAGAATTTCGGCAGAGAGAGAAGAGGAGAAAAATTGATGAGTAGCCCTCCTTCCTTCCTTTTATAGCCGAAATTATCATCTAAGGAGTCCCTTACTTGGCCACCACTCTTCTATTTGATAACTTTATCCTTTAATTATCATAAAATAAAAGAGTTTAATCCCACATTTATCTCATGGGAATAATGATAAATAAATCCCTTATTTTTCTCTTGAAAATACTTAAGATAAATCATCATTTATACCTATTTAGCCGAAATTTAAAGAGAATAAAACTCTTCCTTTTTTTAAAAAGCTTGTGTCGTCCACCTCACTTCTTCTGGAAGCAAAATAAAATTTCTTTTATTTGCTTCCCATGTGACTCGAACTCAGGCCCAACACCGTTGCATGTGGCGCCATTTCTAGAGGCCCTAAGTGGCATCTTCAGGCCACTTTTCCAAGCCTGCTTGTGTGTCAAATTTCACATACTTTTTCTCTTAAGGCCACCTTACCTTAATTTCCTCTTTTAAACTCGACATTTCTGAGTCATTTCTAAGTTTCCAAAAATTTTCGTTCGGCTCTTTAAACTTGACATTTCCTTACATTTCCAAGTTTCCAGAAATGTTCACTTTCCTCTTTTGAATCATTTCCAAATCATTTCCATACATTTTCAGGTTTCCAAAAATGTTCATTTCTATATCATTTCCATGCATTTTCAGGTTTCCAAAAATGTTCAAAACACGTTCATAACACATAAAACATATCATTTCTTACAATTAAACCGAAAATGCATAGGCCCTTTTCAGGATGTTACAGAATAACAAAATGATTGGTGAATTGTTAGTAATTGCTCATGAAATTATTCATGATATTTAAGTTATGTCTTTGTTATTAAATGGGATATGCTTGTTAAAATAGAATGGCATGAAATTGCATGCAGATATTTTATAAAGGTGCATAGATTCGTATTCGGTCGTGTAATACCTCGAACTCTAATCCGGTGACGGATACAGGTTAGGGGTGTTACACTTGGTGCTTCTTCTCCACATTCGGTTATGGTTTTAGAAGAAAGAAAGAAAGCAATCTTTCTTTCCACTTACCGCCCACTATACCTTTAAGAAGGTATAATTACTTTCTTAATCCCTGCTCTTTGCTTCTAATCAATAATTCTCCAACAATTAAACTTTTATTGGTTTTACGATTTAATCCTTGTTCCTTAATTAAACACTAATTCAATAAAATTACTTATTCAAAATTCAATTCACTTCTAATATAACTTCATAAATATTTAATAAAAATATTTACTGTTTCGGTTTACAAAAACGAGGTCATGGAACCGAATTTTCCGACATCACTGATCTTCGAATCATTACACTTATAACTTTATAATACAAGGATCTCTTATATATTTATTTCATTTTTTTCCTGGGCAAAGTTGGATTTAAATTCTAAATCAGTTCATGGATTAATATACATCATCTATATCTATATATTGGTTCGAATTAATCAAATCACAACTCAATTAGAAAAAATCAAACACTAAATTTAATAGTTTAAAATATACTATAAGTCCTTGTATTCATTGCAAATTGGAATTTAGTATCTATATTTTTATTTCTAGGAATTTAGTCCCTCTACTTTTCAAATTTCAAAATTCAAATTCAACTGTTAACACTGTTTAATTTTTTTTTTTTTGTTAAATTTGTTGGTCTAACATTTTGAAATAAGAAAATACTCACTTGATAACCATCTAACTAAAAAATTAATGTTGTGATGAACTTAAATTTAATAAAATGATTTTTAGCAATATTAACAATTGGACTTGTATTTTTAAATATGAAAAGTGAAAAGACTAAATTCCTTTAAATAAAAGTGTGACTAAATTCCAAATGTAATAAGAGTAAAGGGACTTAGAACACGTTTAACCAATTTAATAATATATATGAATAAACTTTTTTTAATGAAATTTGCTTCTAAACAAAAGTAACATATGTTAACTACGGGCAAATATCCAGAAAATACCAATTTTTTAAAAAATTTACGAAAAAGGGTCGAAATTTCATTATTTACGGAAAAGGGCCATTTCTCCACAAAACGTGTCCACGTCAACACGTTTTGTAGGGATAAAATGCCACATCAATCAAAAACGCGTCCTTGAGGGCGCGCTTTGTTGACGTGGCAAAAACGCTCCCCCAAGGACGTGTTTTAGCCCATGTTTTTTTAAAAAAAATAATTCTCGAATTTTTTAAAAATTTACGAGAATAAACCTTTATAAAAGGCTCAAAGTGACAACACCATTTTTTTAAGGTGTCATCAATTAATAAGGAAATATAACTTACAAAGGAAATCTTTATATAGACCCAAAGTCTCATTTCCCTTGTTTTCTTGAGCAAAGTGAGATATGAGATATGTGTATATATAAACTCATGAATAGTTTTGCAGCTTGTTCCTAAACAATGTGAGATTCCTTCCTCTTTTAACTAACAACATGAGATTAAAGACTACACTATATTTGATATTTTTTTTACAAAACAATTTTTTTATATTTTGTTAACATTTTCTTATATTATAAAATTATCTTTTGAGATCTTTAATCTTGTTGCATTTTAGAATTGTTAACATATACAAAAAACTATTAAAAAAAAAGAGAACAAATTACACATATGAAACTTGTAGATGCAATAATCTTCTATTCAATTTTAAATGTTTGAAGTTAATATCAATGCAATTCTAATTTTTAAAATAATTTTCCATTATTTAAATTTAGAAGTTATACTTTTAATTTTTTTATTTATTTTATTTTATATTATGAGTGTTTGATTAATAAATAAATGGTGAGTATTTGGTATTCAAATAGTATTTTTTTGTAATTTAAAAAATTGATATATCTTTTTAAATATTTATTTATTTTTAATGTTTTACTATACTAATTAATTTTTTTAATTCTAATTTAATTTAATTTTCATCACCTAATGAATGCCGATAAATTTATTTCAGATATATTTTGACTAGATAGATAATATATTTAAACATAGTATATAATTATGTTAAATAATTTTTTTATAGAAATATATAATATATATAAAATATAATAATTATTTTTCATATTTTATATCTAGGTTAAATTACATTAGTAGTCACTTAACTATATTTTTTAGCTATCGAATTATAAAAACTTACAAAATGATCACTCAACTATTAGTAATTTTTAAATATTTATTTTTTAATATTTTATCATACTCATTTTATATTTTATATTTTTTTTACTTATAGAGTTTAAAAGTTTTATTTATAATGTAACAAATGTTAATTTTTTGTAAAAAAATTTAAAATTTAAGTAAAAAATATCAAATATAGTGTAGCATTTCATCTCATGTTGTTAGTTAAAAGAAGAAGGAATCCCACATTGTTTAGGAACAAGCTGCAAAATTATTCATGGGTCTATATATACACTTATCTCATATTCCACTTTGTTCAAGAAAACAAGGGAAATGAGACTTTGGGTCTATATAAAGATTTCTTTTGTAAGTTATATTTCCTTATTAATTGATGACACCTTAAAAAAATGGCGTTGTCACTTTGAGCCTTTACAAAGGTTTATTCTTATAAATTTTTAAAAAATTCGAGAATTGTTTTTTTTTTAAATAAACATGGGCTAAAACGCATCCTTGGGGGAGCGCTTTTGCCACGTCAGCAAAGCGTGCCCTCAAGGACGCGTTTTTGGCTGATGTGGTATTTTATTCCCACAAAACGCGCTGACGTGGACGCGTTTTGTGGGGAAATGGCCCTTTTCCGTAAATAATGAAATTTTCGGTCCTTTTCTGTAAATTTTTTTAAAAATTGGTATTTTCTAGATATTTATCCTGTTAACTACCTTATTTATAAAAAAACCAGCCCACTTCAAATAATTTTCTTATTTTTAAATAAATAACCAAAATCTTATATTATTAAATTAATTATTTTATAAATACTTCTAATTTTCTAATTCTTAGAATTTCACTTCCGAGTATGTGATATCTAATTTAATTTTTTTAAAAAGGAAAAGAACAATATTAATGTATTGTTGGTGCATAAATTTTATTTATATTAACAAATATTAACATGACACACCATCGTTAAATTAAAAAAATATAGAGAGAGAGGACTTAAAAGTAAATGCTGATAATTTTATTTAAATAGATTTATTAGTATTTATTTATAATCCTTCCATTATTTTTTTCTATTCAATGATAATATATCATATTATTATTCAGTGATGATTCATTAAACTTATGCATGTGCGGCAAATATTTTCCCAAAAAAGAAACCCCTGAGAAAACATGTTTTTTCTGTTTGCTTCCCAGCAAAATTTCTAAACCTTGAGTCATAAAAGCAAATGAAAATTTTACTATTTGCATACTTCATTTTCAGATATCATATGTTTCAATCCATTTTCTTAATATCAAACATATTTTATTTTAAGATAAATTATAAAAATAGTCACTAAAATATTAACATGTTTCTATTTAAGTCACCTAAATTAAAAATTTTTATTTTAGCTACTGAGATCATCAAAATTTAATCTTTGAGCAATCATCCATTAAGCCATTACCGAGAGCCTTTTCCTTTTCAGTACACCAATAAATTTAGCCCTCAAATATTTAAAAATTCTATCAATCAACAAATTCTTTAATTACCAACTTTATAAATTTTATCAATTTAATCTTAATTCCTATAAATTAAAAAAATTAAATATATATATAGTTTACTTTCGATAGTTTTTTAGTTTTTAAAATTTAAGAATCAATAGTAAATTAACAAAATAAATGTTGAAAGTTAAATTTATTAAATAAAATTAAAACCGGATAAATAACTAAAACATTAAATTTCGATAAGGACTAAAACCGAAACAAAGATCTGACTTTTATTTTATTATTTTTAAAAAATATGATTACACCTCAAAAAAAGGTCCAAAACTGCAACTCAGATTCACTTCTATTTTGTAAGACGATTACCAAAAAGAATGGAACAGTAAAACCCAACATAAGCACATGAATATCTCTAACAACATAAAACGCATCAAATTTTATCAAAATAAAATATCCTAAACAAGATTATAATAATAATAAAACCCAAAATTACATCGGGGAAACCCATTTTGCAATTCAACAGAAAGTAGAACCCAGAAATCCCCATCAGAACAACCCATTTTACAATTGAATGGAAAGATGGGAGTCTCACTGGAACTGCTACTGATTCGTTTATTTGCCACCCATATTCAACTTTACATCCAAATTTCTAGGTTATAATAGAAAAAGAATTTCAAATGGACCCAGATTTTTTTTTTATTTTTACATTGTAACACCATCTGAAATTAACCAATAAACAAAAGAACACTCAGAACAAGAAGAATGTCCAACGGTTGAATATTGCCGCACACAAGAAAAATAATTTTAACCAATAAACCATAACATCACAGAGACTCACTCTTTGGCCGCCCATTTATATTTGAATCTGCCACCATTGCCGAGAATGAAGTAGGCCATATGAAAGCTTTCATCCATTTGCTGATTTCAGGTATCATCGACTTGCGAGTGGAAAACAAAGCTTGGGAATGTAGTCGTGATATCTCTGCTCAACAAAACAAACAACATTTGAAAGTTGAGCACACATCATAACCGATATGTCCTTTCCGGTGATATTTCAACAGCAATTAGTGTTCCATAGTAGAATATATTGGCTACTTACTTAAGGTATTGCAGGGTCATATTTTTCAGAAGGGAGGGATGTCGCAAAACAAGGCTTCGCCACTCTTCCTTGTCAATCCTCCCATCATGTTTTGTATCAGCTTCCTCAAAAGTCTGTCGAAAAGCTCCAAAACTTAACATGTAGAAGCTAAACCCAATAAAATAAAATTTTAGAAGCAATACGACTTCAATTAAATCAAATTGAATGATCACCTTGTCAATTATACTTTCTATAACATCATCTGAAAGGTTCATGCCAGATTCAGCAAGCGTAGCCACTACCATTTGCTTAACCTGAGTACAGAAAATATGAATAAAGAAAAGAAAAATAGAAAAAAACACAAACAATCAAATAGAAACTCAACACTTACCTCCTGCCTCTCAATGAAGCCTTGCTGCTTGAGATCATACAGTTGGAAAGAGACTGCAAATAAAAATTAAAAATTAAAAAAAATAATAAAAAAGAATTGGGAGAAGAGAAAGTACTTAGCTACTAGAAGCTGACAAAATATGACTTAAACATGAAAGATAAAACATTCAGTACATGCTTTTTTATTATGTACATACAACCACCAAGTTAACGTGATTATATCTGCAGGCTAATAGAAAAATAGATGCAAGCAACTTAAATAGTGGGCACATACAGTCAATCTTATCGTCAATAGGAGCGTTTGGATGGAAGACAGAAAGGGCACGAGCGAACTCTTCGAAACCTAGAATTCCATTATGCTTTGTATCAAACAAGTCAAACACCTACAGTAAAATCAGAAATACATTGATAGCAGCTCAGGCAAGAAGCTAATGATTTGAGCTAAAAATACTACAAAGAGTTGGCAAGATGAAATTGACAATTATTCTTTTATCAAAGATGAAAACAATATAATTTAACATTAGATAAAATTACCCGATCTGCAAACAAGCTCTCCTTTTTGTCTGTCTTGAATAACGCCAATTGAAACTCCTCCTGCCAAATAGTATGTAAACAAAAGTCAAATACTAAAAGGATAAGATGGGTGGAAGAATCCAATTCAATCGGAGCAACAATCAAGTTCAAAAACTCAACAAACATAAAATGTATTAATTCACAACAAAATGTAAAAAGAAAAAAGACCTTGTTAATCAGCCCGTCATCTATCACTGCACTGCTTATCTTCTTGAAGAGTTCATAGAGTGCTTCTATTTCACTTACACTAACTGCATCAAGGTAAGCAAAACAACAAATTCCAATAAAACGACTCAATAACAAAAATAACATAGGCAAAGTCCAAACAAGATGTTAAATTATGCAAATGCGTTGCCACTGTCCTTCTACCAATACAGTAAATGCTTAACAGTATTACTTAAAAAAGAGAAGGAAAGGAAATTGATGACATACAAACTGTCTCTCTTGCAAGAAGTTCAGGATCCTCGAGACCTCTGGATTGCTTGCACAAATCAATATCACAACAGTGCAATACAGAAGCAAATAAATGCTTCAATCCGTCTAAGCACTGCAACATGATATTCTCCGCGCATCAAAACACTCCATACCTAATGCCAACAGGAAAAGAGATATAAAACCCCATTCGTTTCATTCTTTCTTTACACGTAATCAAAATCACAAAAGGGGAATGACAGAACAAACCTGTTAACCATTTCCTGATTCTGCAGACTGAAGCTGAAATGTCGGAGCCTGAATTGTGAGGAGTCGTATACTTGGTGACCTCAACCCCAAAACAATATCTGTTTCACAAATGAAAACAAGATCTCAACCAATGCTTGTTTTATGTTTTTGTCAATCTTAAATGAATTCCATATGTATATGTTTTTGAGAATAAGTACTTAATGTTCGCTTTTCAAACGTTGGATATACTCGAAATACAATCAGGCAAATGCATATAGCGTATTCATTAATCAATCAATTCAAGGCAGACGGAGAAGGAAAAATAAAAAAGAGTAATCCTAGAATCAGATAATATCCCATTATATCCAGGTTGATCGCAAAATCACCAAGCTTTAATTTTCTTGAGAAATTGCAATAGTTGGATATATATAGAACAGAAAATTCCAAAAAGAAAAAGTTAAAAAATCAAATATCCATAAAATAGAACATAAGAAAAAGCCCAACTCAAACCTAAAAACCATACCTTCATAACAAATAGAACCTGATCAGGATCCAAACTAATCAAACCTGATCAAGATCTATCGGAGCATAAAAAAATTAAATAAAACTACTTACCTTAAGCTCACAGAGATTTCAAAAACCGTGCCTTCTCAATTTTCTCGGAAAACAGAGAAGAATTATGAATTTATGGAAGCAAAAACATGTTATTGCCTATTTTGGGGGAGATTGAATGAGTGTATTATGGAAAATCTGTAAAACCAGCGGTGAGTTTAAAAAAATGGTGATAAAGATGGAGAGAGCTGGAGATTTCAATAATTTATATGAAGACATGAAAAAATTATATACTTCATAATTTTTTTAATTGATTAATTGAAATATAGAAAATGGTAAATATAAAATAAATTAAATAGTAATTAGATAATTACCAAATTTTGACAGTACGTGGCATCTGATGCTGATACTTTGATAGGGAGGTTGCTTTAGGTTTGACAAGGAGCTTCACAAAGGCAAGGGAGTTCCATACGCCGCCGTATTTTGTTTTTGACGATGTTTAATCGATAAATTAGAATATTTGATAAATTAAAATTTTAAATCCTCAAAAATTAAATATCAAATTTATATTAATAAATATAAATGTTAAATATTGTTTGATAAAAGTAAATATATATTTTTTAAAAATAATTATTTTTAATTTCAATTTTATTAATATAATATGTTATATTATTTTATATAGTTTAGATAAAAGATAAGTATGATAATTTAAATATCTCATTTTTAAAAATATTTTTTAATAAAATAAAATCAACTTAATAGTTTTTTTACATTAAGTGATAAGTAGCTACCTACTTACCTACTTATCTTATTTAACACTATTTTGTTAAAAATTTTATATTAAGTGAAAAATTAAAATGGTTATCAAACACATTTAAAATATTAAGTTTTAAAAATTTTCAATGGTTTATAAAACACACTCTTAGTTTTATAATTTTTAATTTAAACCCTATTTGATAGATTCTTGAAAAAAATAATTATCTGAAAATTAATATTTTTAGTAGTTTTATTTTTTAAAATATATTTGATAATCCTTAATAAAAATTATTTGATAATTTCTTTTTCATGAAAAATGAGAAGAAGACATGGATGTACTTATACGTAATATATTTAGTATTTTTATTTTCAAAATTTTGAAATTATAATAGTTTATATTATGCTTAATACAAATTAAGATGACAATTTTAATATTTAAAATAAACTTAAATTAATTATTAATATGAATAAAAAAAACTAACGATTTCTATTAAAATATCTATTTATATGTAAGATTTAGTTAAAATTATTTAATTTAGATTTATTCAATCGACTCAAGTCAAAGTAAAATTTGACCAAAATAAAGCATTATGTTTTCTTTCAATAGTTGTTCACATTGATTTTTTTAACAATCGATATATATGATTTAAATAAAATTTTAAAAATTAAAAATTACATACACAAAAATCTGCACATGATCATGTGTCCCAAAAAAGAAAATTCATTATCCTTCAAAACACCAATAAAAATGCTATTAGTAAGGAATGTGGTTAATTTAAAATTAATATTTTGATTTTGCTTGATGTAATTACTATAATTGATTTTGATTTTAAAATTATTAAAACAACTCACCATTTAATCTAGCAAATTTAAGTAATATGTTTTTTTAACATTAATTTCATAACAGATTTTTATCATATCTGTTCTTTTTGTTGCAATACCTAAAATTATCTATAGCCCCTTCTCAACCTTTAAATAAGAAGATAATATATTTCAACACACTTGAACTCATATCCTCTTACATTGACAATAATATTGATACCAATTAAATTAAGACTCAAATCGATAATTTAAGTAATATTAATTCAAGTTATATGTGTTCGTAGTTGCGTTAACAACTAAAATTTGTTTAAAAAAAATTCAATATGTATAATTATTGCGTTTAAATTATGGTGAATTGCTTGGAATAGTAATAGGAAATTTTCTTTCAACGAAATTACATATAAGTACATGGGTGATGATTTTAAATGAGTAAAACAATGTATTAGTTATTATATAGAGGGACATTAGAATTTAATTACACGAAATAATTTAGTGTTTGTCATAAACCCCTATATATATTATAAAATTCACATTTTCTCATTCACAAAACTGGTGGGTTTTCTTTTCGATATTAGTGAAACAGAAACATACATATATAATTTAAATATGAAAAATGAATTTATTTCCTAAATTGATGATTTCTTCTTCTTCATCATCATCATCATCATCATGATGTTATTAAACATATAAAAGATATAAAAAATCTTCACTTTTTGAATCAGAATCGATAATTTAATTTATCTTTGAAGCTTCATCTTCTGACAAAATTTCGCAAAAAAAATTATGACTTAATACAAAATGTTGGAATTATATTATATTATAACATGTAATTAGGAGTATATTATAACATATAATGAAATGAAAGGTAGATGTACAAATATATATATATATATATATATATATATATATATAGAATACTTTAACTTTGTTATCAAGTAATAAGAAAGAATATCATGGAAAAGAAAAGAAATAAAAATAAAAGGTAAAAGTTAACACGAGCCATAGGGTATTAATTTTTCTTTCTGATGTGTGCAGTGTTAACCATAGCAAACTGTGTGGTTGGGGCCAATCTTGATGTCTCAAACTTAGGCGTTGGTAGGGTCACTAAAAAAGTTAGACGACGATCAGATTTGTCGACTAACTCTGATGATCCTATTGTGGATGGGGGTGGAAGGAATGTATCAAAGGGTGTTGTGTAACACCTATATCCGTCGTCGGAAAAGGGTTACAGAGCATTACTGTAAAAACGTAACTTAAAAATATTCATTTCCAAATATTACATTAATCACAGCATAATCCATTCATACACATGCACATGCATATCATCCCTTATTCGAGCCCTTGAGGCCTTAGAAACACTTTAGAAATGATTCGGGACTAAATCGAAAACATTTAGAACTTTATGGAAAAAGATAGAAAATTTGACACTACAAGGGTCACACTGCTGAGACACACGTCTGTGTCTCAGGCCGTGTAACATTAGAAATAGGGACACACGACCGTGGCCCAACCCGTGTAACTCTCTAATTTGGGTCACACGGCCAAGCCACACTCCCATGTGCCAAGCCGTGTAACTCTCGAAATGGCCTCACACGCCCGTGTGCCAAGCCGTATGCTAGGCCATGTAACTGCCTAACTTGCAACCTTTTGAAACCTACAGGGGACACACGACTGAGACACATGCCTGTGTCTTAGGCCGTGCGGACAAGAAAATGGCTAAAATCAAGCCATTTCTTTCACCCTTCTCAATCATAAGCCTAAGTAATATTACACACCTGATCAAGGCTTCTAAACATGTTTAAAACCAGCATAAAAAGGTCCATACAATAGGCTAATTGTAACAGCCTGATTTTGGGTCTAGTCGGAACAATGGTTTCGGGGCCACAAATCCGACGTAAGAAAATTTATTTTCTATTATATTTTTATGGTTAGAAATTTCACAGAATGATTTTGTGAAAATTTCGTTCGAAAATTTCGACTTTTGGGCACTCAATTTAGTCAAAAGGACTAAATCGTAGAAAGTGCAAAACTTGAGTTCTAGAAGCTAGAGGTGTCTAATTGCTATGAAATTTTAAATTGGAGGTCCTTAAAAGGTAAGTAGACCATTGGATAATTTTTTGGACAAAAATGGACATGAAATAGGTGAAATAGAATATTTTTAAATTAGGGGCATTTTGGTCATTTAGTAATTAAATGATTTAATAAAAAAAATAAAAACCCAAAAAATTTTCCATCTTCCTCCTTGGCCGAAATTTGCAAGAGGAAACCATGGCTAGGGTTTTTCAAGCTTTCAAGCTCGATTGTAAGTCCGTTCTAGCCCCGTTTTTAATGATTTTCTTGTTTTTGAAATCCTTGTAATATGATCTATCTATTTCTACCATTAATTTGAGATATGATGAAGGTCTAGGGTTCGAACCATGCTATAAATTTGTGTATTTTGATGTTTAATGGTAAATTATGCAAGTTTAGTGTTAGATAAACAACTTTTGCTAGGTGATTTTTGATGAAAATGTATAAAAAGGACCAATTTGTAAAATAGTATAAAAAGTGTTGTAAAAATCTGTTTTAATGGAAAATGTGGGATTCTATAAGCATGAAAATGGTTTGGCTAGGCTTAAAGTACAAAGAAATTGAATGAAAATCATTTTACGAGCCTAGGGACTAAAATGTAAATATGACAAAGTTTAGGGGCAAAAATGTAAATTTTTCCAAAATGTGATTTTGGGCTAAATTGAATAGTATAATAATTAAATAAGTCAAATGTGATATTACAGATCAATAAAATCGAGATTTGAACCTAGAACGGGGGAAAAATAAAGTATGTGACGATTAGGCCCATTTTGCCATTCTTGTGTCGAGGTAAGTTCATGTATAAATAATGCAATGTTACAATTTTATTTTAAATGTTTTATTAATATATGAATTGTATAAATTACAATGTGGATACAATCGACGATGATATGACAAATGAGAAAATCTCGTTTGAACCTTAGGAATAAATAGGATACAAATGTCATGATATTAGGGTCACTGAGATTACGTATAAGACCATATCTAGGATATGGCATCGTTATGAGATTTCGTATACGACCATATCTGGGATATGGTGTCGATATGAGACTTCGTGTAAGACCATAGCTGGGCTATTGGCATCGATATGAGATTTCTATGTAAGACCATGTATTGGATATGGCGTTGGTATGGTACATTGTGTATGAGATTCCCGAGTATCCTTTAGTATTCCAAGTGGTTCAACAGGTAATTCAAAAATTATGCCAAAGATGAGAAATAGTATGATATGTTACGAGTTGGTACAAGTATGTATGAAAAATTCATATGAATGAGCTCGGTATGTGATGAACTTTTGGTAAGATTGAAAATGAGTAAGTTATGCCTATGAAACTATGATGACATATATGTAAATTATGTTATGTTTGTAACACCCTTAACCCGTATCCGTCGCCGGATTAGGGTTAGAAAGCATTACCAAATATAGCACAAGTCATAATAAATATTTACTGCTCATATAGTCAAAACCGAATGTGTTGTGAGTAATGCATTATCAAAGTTTACTTAAACCATCTCGAGCATATCTTAGAACCATTAGCCAAATCTCATATAAACATTTTTCATCAAATACAAAGGTTTCAATTCATGTGGTCTATAAAGATTCAATATTCGCACATGCACATGCTCACTTAAAAACTACTAAAGCAAGTCATCAAATACTAAAACTAAACATACATATATATTTATATAGAATTTATTTAACCGTGATCAAGATATACCAATTGCTCTCACATTCATGCAAAACATAGATCAAAACATCTAAATGAACATAATCGCACCCAAAAATATCAAATATGTCTTCCATAATTCGAACACCTAACTTGAACTTAATATACATGCACATATATATATATACCTTATGCGAATATGTCAACTTACCTAAATCTCAACTTATAAGACTTTAAAGGATACTACAAATCAAAACATATACATATACCTGAGCATATAAGGAAGTCACATGACAACCATACTTTTAATCCAAGCATGACAAACACACATAACATGATTAAGAACATTCAAGTGTTAGATCATTTAACATTAAGATCAAGCGATTTTCACATGGCTTATATTTACAGCATCAAAATATCTTCTAGTATTTAAACTAGCCTATACATGCCTTAAGTTCAAAATCTAAACTTTAGAGGTACCAAAATAAGTCGATAGTGTGGATGACTTTATTGACGATCCCCTGAGCTTAACAAAACACACAAAGTAAGCTAATTTAGCTTAGTAAGTCTTAAGCAATCATAACAATTCAATTTAACAATCTAACATCTTAAACCAATCATTTTATAACATTAATATAATTACAAAACACAACTGAACCATCATGGCCGAATATTACCATCCTTACATAGAATTTTAATTATCACTTATCAAATCCAAAACATCACTATTTTACTTTAAGAAAACAAACTCACCAAAAGCATATAATTCAATATGTTTCCATATACAACCAAATTAATAGTACATGTACAATTTAATCACATTTAATCGAATGTATGAGCATATATATATAATTCCACATATTCGAATCTATATATGTATGTATATAATCTCACATATCCGAATGTATATGCATAAAATTTCACATAACCGAATGTATACATGTATATATATACATGTACATCTATTAAACAGTCTCATATTTGCAAGTAAACATTATCGATCCAAATAACATTTTATCCACATATTCAAGAAGCCAAAAAATACAAGCACATTCATCTATTAACTTACTTACTCAACCACATAACATATAACATACACATATGTAAATACATATCTTATCGCCGAATATAATTTAATTCATTTTAATAAGCTGTAGCTTGCTCAATTTTCCACCATAACTTAATCATTTCATAGGCATAAGCTTGTAATTTAGATCACCGGTATAAAACCTACTAGGCATAAGCCTGAATCACACACCGGCACTAAGCCTGCTAGACCTGAGATCTGATATTCAATCACCGGCATTAAGCCTGCTAGGCATAAAGCCTGATATAATTCACCAGCACAAGGCTTGCTAGGCTCACTGCCTGAATAATAATACTTTAAACTGTCTCACACGAATCATTTCATATATCGAATCTTTTCTACATTTCGAACTCATTGTGCGAACATTCAAATAACATATATCAATCGAATAACTTAAACAAATCCAATATTATACTTAGCCAACTTCGTCTATTCCATAATATAGTTACCATACTTCCAAAATCAACATATACTGGTTACGTAAATAATTTACGAAGTTTATTTGCTTAGAGACTTACCTCGGATAACGTCGGACGACAAAAACTGACTATTCGATTATTTTCGCTTTTCCCCGATCCAAGTCCATTTTCTTTTATTCTTGATCTAGACATGTTCAAATTAAGCTCATTCAAACACATTTCTATTCAATTTAGTCCTAAAACACATAAATGGGCAAATTACTATTTTGCCCCTAACATTTCACACTTTTACAATTTAGTCCTATTTGCACAAAACACAAAATACACAAAATTTGAATTAACTCCATAAGGGCCGAATATACCTAGTACTTATACAAGTCCATCATCTCATTTATTTCATATTTTAGTCCCTTAAAAATTTATTTTTGCAATTTAGTCCAATATACTCAATTTCATCAAAAATTCAAAGACAAAACTTGTTAATCTAACACATATATATCATAATTCATCCTCAAACAACATAAACAACAAACTATCATCAATGGCTCAACTCAAAATACTCATCACACTCAAAAATTAAAGCATGGGTCTTGTACATTTCATAGCAACGATCTCAAAAACGTAAAAAGTATCAAAAACTAAACAAAGTACATACCCGAATTAAGCTTCCCTAATGCCGAAACCTTAAGCTTCAAAAATGGTGTTTTCTCATCTCACATTCGGCCAAGGAAAGAGATAATGCATGCCTTTTTCTTTATTTTATGTTGTTTTATAATATTAACATATAATATAATATAAAAGTTAACTTATAATATAAATAAAACATATTAATAATCACATTAATATCAATGCCGTCCACTAAGGTTCTAAATGGCTAATTTGCATCATAAGGCCACATACAAAAGAAGACAAATCAATTAAACCACTTAATTAAATAAAAGGTTACTTTTACCACTTATGCAATTTAGTCATTTTTCATAAATCGAACACACAAACGGACAAATTAGCCTACGAAATTTTAACACATGCTCAAACATATATCATAGATGTCAAATATACTATTTAAATTTTTTTCTAATTCGGATTAGGGTCAAAGTCGGGCTGTTACAACTCTCCCCCCTTAGGGATTTTCGTCCCCGAAAATCTTACCGGTAAATAGGTTCAGATAACGCTATTTCATTGTATCCTCTGATTCCCAAGTTGCTTCTTCAACTCCGTGCTTTTTCCACAACACCTTAACTAACGGAATTTTCTTATTTCTCAATTCTTTTATCTCCCGAGCCAGAATACAAATCGGTTCCTCTTTATATGTCATATCAGGCTTAATCTCAACCTCTGTCGGGCAAATCACGTGTGAAGGATCAGATCGATATCTTTGAAGTATCGAGACATGAAAGACATTATGAATCTTTTCTAATTCAGGTGGTAATTGCAATTTATAAGCAACCGGCCTGATACGCTCTGTAATTTCATAGGGTCCAATGAATCTCGGACTCAACTTGCCTTTACGACTGAATCTGAGCACCTTCTTCCACGGTGAAACTTTCAAAAATACTCGATCTCCAATCTAAAACTCAATGTCTTTACGTTTCAAATCTGTGTATGACTTTTGACGATCTGGCATAGCTTTCAAACTATATCGGATCACTGCCACTTTCTGTTCAGTTTCCTTAATCAAATCAACCCCGTGTATCTTGTTTTCACTAAGCTCGGTCCAGTAAAATGGTGTACGACATTTACGACCGTATAAAGCTTCGTAGGGTGCCATTCTAATACTAGATTGAAAGCTATTATTGTAAGCAAATTCAATCAAAGGTAAATATCGTTCCCATGTACCTTCAAACTCAAGGATGCAACATCTTAACATATCCTCAAGTATCTGAATGGTTCGTTCGGATTGACCATCTGTCTGCGGATGAAAAGCTGTGCTAAAGTGTAGTTTAGTACCTAAAGCATCTTGCAATTTCTTCCAAAACCGCGACGTGAATCTCGGGTCTCTATCTGAAACAATAGAAATAGGCACACCATGTAATCTCACAATTTGAGATACGTACAATTCAACAAACTTATCGAGCGAATAGTCTATACGAACTGGAATAAGTGAGCTGATTTGGTTAGTCTATCCACTATAACCCAAATTGCATCTTTCTTACTCGGTGTCATAGGCAAGCCGGACACAAAATCCATAGTGATTCTGTCCCATTTCTATTCAGGTATCATGATCTGCTGAAGTAACCCAGAAGGCACCTGATGTTCGGCCTTTACTTGTTGACAAACTAAGCACTTCGAGACAAATTCAGATATGTCCTGTTTCATACCAGGCCACTAATAGAACTTTTTCAGATCATTATACATTTTTGTGCTACCTGGATGTACAGGCAATCGGCTGCTGTGAGCTTCATTTAAAATCATCTGAATTAAATCCGAATTCCTTGGAACACATATTCGGTCTTTGAACTTCAAACAGTCATTCTTATCAATTCAAAACTCTGACTCAATATTACTTTCACATTGGGCTCGTTTTGCCAACAAATCTTTGTCAACTTTCTGAGCATCACAAACTTGTTGAATAAACAGCGGTCTTGCTTTTAGTTCGGCTACTATCGAACCATCATCGGACATAATCATATGCGCGTTCAACGCACGAAGAGAAAATAATGACTTTCGACTTAAAGCATCCGCAACAACATTAGCTTTTCCCGGATAATAGTCAATCACTAACTTGTAATCTTTCAACCGCTCTAACCATCTGCATTGTCTCAGGTTCAAATCTCTCTGAGTAATCAAATACTTCAAACTCTTGTGATCTGAACAAACATGACATTTCTCACCGAACAGATAATGACGCTAAATCTTTAACGCGAACACAATGGCTGCTAGCTCTAAATCATGTGTCAGGTAATTTCTTTCACGTGGCTTCAATTGTCTCGAAGCATAAGCTATGACTTTGCCTTCCTGCATCAAAACGCAACCCAAACCATTCAAAGATGCATCACTATAAACAACAAATTCTTTACCCGATTCAGGTTGGACTAACACTGGAGCTTCGGTCAAAAGAGCTTTCAACTGATCGAAACTTTTCTGACACTTTTCTGACCATTCAAACTTAACATCTTTCTGTAATAGCTTTGTCAATGATGTAGCTAACATAGAAAAACCTTTCACAAATCGTCTGTAGTAACTAGCAAGCCCCAGAAAACTTTGAATTTTGGAAACATTTTTCAGTAGTTTCCAATCGAGTATAGCCGATATTTTATTCGGATAGACCCGAATACCTGATGCTGAAACAACGTGGCCCAGAAAACTGACTTCACTCAACCAGAATTCACATTTACTAAACTTTTCATACAACTGTTTATCTTCCAAAGTTTGTAGCACAAGTCCCAGGTGTTCGGCATGTTCGGTTTCATCTCTGGAGTAGATCAGAATATCATCTATAAACACTACCATAAACCGATCCAAATAGTGAATGAAAATTCGATTCATCAGATCCACAAAAACAGCAGGTGCATTAGTAAGTCCGAAAGGCATAACCAAAAACTCATAGTGTCCGTACCTCATTCGAAAAGTAGTCTTTGGCACATCGGAATCTCTGACTTGCAACTGATAATAGCCCGACCTCAAATCTATCTTTGAAAACACTGAAGTCCCTTTCAACTAATCAAACAAGTCATCAATCCGTGGCAACGGGTATTTATTCTTTATAGTCACCTTATTTAGCTGTCGGTAATCAATGCACATTCACATAGTTCCATCTTTCTTTTTCACAAATAAGACTGGTGCACCCCAGGGAGAGAAACTCGGCCGTGCAAAACCCCTATCTGTTAACTCTTGCAATTGTGCTTTCAACTCTTTTAATTCTATAGGTGCCATCCGGTACGGAGCTATCGAAATCGGAGTCGTCCCTGGTACTAACTCGATACCAAACTCTACTTCTCGAACAGGTGGAAAACCCGGTAATTCTTCATGAAACACATCTGGATACTCGCACACAACTAATACAGATTCAATTCTCTTTTCAGTCACTTTACTATCAAGTACATAAGCAAAATAAGCTTCATAACCCTTTCTCACATATTTTCGGGCTAACATCGAAGATATTACTGCTGGTAACCCATTCATATAATTAGATTCAATCCGAATAATTTCACCGTTCTAACATCTCAAATCAATGGTCTTTCTTTTGCAATTTATAACAGCATCGTGCAAAGTCAGTCAGTCCATGCCCAAAATCATATCGAATTCATCAAAAGGCAACAACATCAAATCGGCTAGGAAACATGAATCCCGAATCATCAACGGGCAACTTTTACACACTTTGTCAACCAAAACACACCGGCCCAGGGGGTTTGATACCCAAATCACAAATTCAGTAGACTCAACATGTAGAGTCTTACTGGATACTAAAGTTTCACACACATAAGAATTAGTCGAACCAGGATCAATCAACGCAATAACACTAGTATCATAAAGAGTGAAAGTACCGGTAATAACATTTGGGGAAGAAGCATCCTCCCGAGCGCGTATAGCATATACTCTTGCAGGTGCACGAGCCTCTGATTGAACTGCAGTATCCTTTGTTCCTCTTTGACTGCCACCTACATTACCCGAATGTCTAGGTGGTTTGCCTCATGCTGTCACGTTGCTCGGTCTCATATTCTGATCAGTGTTTTGCTCGACTAATATCGAGCACTCCTGAATAAAATGATCCATTGATCCACATTTAAAACATGACCGATCATGCAATCTACAACTCTCAGAATGCCATTTTCCATAATGCTTGCACTCAACCCGGTTTTGCTGAACATTACCAATGCTAGCAATCGAAGTAGCCCGGGAACCCGCAGGAGGTCGGTCTCGGTCTCGTCTAGAAAAGTCTGAAGTAGCTTTATGTCAACTAGATTCATCTCTGCACTTCTTTGATACCGAGTGAAAAGTCTTACTCGATGATCATTTACGGAAGCCTCTGGCTTCAAATTCAGCTTTTCTTTTCTCTTTTTCAAGCTCTTCTGCTTTACAGGCTCGTTCAACTAGTAGCACGAACTCTTTAATCTCAAGTATGCCGACCAGCAACTTAATGTCTTCATTCAAACCATCTTCAAATCTTTTACACATGATAGCCTCGGTTGAAACACATTCACGAGCATATCAGCTTAATCTCACAAATTTTCGTTCATACTCAGTCACGGTCATGCGACCCTGTTTCAATTCCAGAAATTCTTTACGTTTTTGATCGATGAATCTCTGACTGATATATTTCTTACGAAACTCAGTCTGGAAGAAATCCCAGGTTACTTTCTCTTACGGAACCACCGATACTAGTGTATTCCACCAGTGATATGCGGTGTCCCGCAATAAGGATATAGCACATTTTAAGCATTCATCCGGAGTACATGATAGCTCGTCAAACACACGGATGGTATTATCAAGCCACAGCTCTGCTCATTCTGCATCATCATCATCATTAGCTTTAAACTCTTCGACCCCATGTTTCCTGATTTTATCTACAGGAGGCCTGCTAAATCTCATCGGATCTATCATCGGAGGTACCATAGGTATTGGAGATGGATTATTCAGGGGTGGTGGTTGTTGCATAGCCGAATTAGTCTGAATATATTGAGTAAACCATTCGTTCATCATCTGATAGAAGGCATGCTTAGCCTCCCCCTCATGGCTACTTGAGATAGGTCGAGATTCTACCGACACTGTCTCATGCGCGGGATTAGGCGCTACGCTCTCGACATCATCAGCTACGGCTCTATCGGGGTCCATTTACTATATAAAAACACAATTCAATTGTCTGAAGTCATCACACTATGGCATTATAATTTAAGGCATGTATAGCTAGACTCACACACGCTACGATAGTCCTAGAATCGACTAAACCGTAAGCTTTAATACCGATTAAATGTAACACTCTTAACCCGTATCCGTCACCGGATTAAGGTTATAAAGCATTACCAAATATAGCACAAGTCATAATAAATATTTACTGTTCATATAGTCAAAACCGAATGTGTTGTGAGTAATGCATTATCAAAGTTTACTTAAACCATCTCGAGCATATCTTAGAACCATTAGCCAAATCTCATATAAACATTTTTCATCAAATACAAAGGTTTCAATTCATGTGGTCTATAAAGATTCAATATTCGCACATGCACATGCTCACTTAAAAACTACTAAAGCAAGTTGATAAACTGTAAAAGTAACATATTTTAATCACACATTTAATATGTTTTTGGATTATTTAAGCCTCGATTTATATAAAAATGTGCTCTTAATCCTTTCTTTTCATGTCTTATACTCAGGAAAGCACCCAAGGATAAAGAGAACGAGAAACGGGCCCAAAACGGAGTAAATGGGCCATATCACGAAATCCACACGGCCTGGACTTAAGCCCACACGGTCGTGCCACATTGATCATCTAGAACATGGCCTTAACCCCGATTCACACGGCCGTGCCTCATTAAAGAAGTCCAAACACGGCTTGAAGACTAGTCACATGGGCGTGTGGCATGGCCGTGTCTCTATCGTGGCAAAGAGCAATTTCATTCGGATTTGGATACTTTGGGGCGAAGAAACACATTCCAAGAGCCTATATAAACCCCCTAAGTATTACCTGAAAGGAGGGCGGTTAGCTAGGCCAAGGAGCCAAGCCGAAAAGGTCAGAGTTGTGGGAATCACTCGAAGATAGCCAGTTGATCCATCTCTAGAAGCCGAAATTCTACTCAAGACGGTAGATCTCTCATTCAATTCCTTCAGGGAGTTTTAGGGATTTCTTATGTTTTGTTTTATCTTTTCTTCTGAGATGTTTTCTTTATTTGATATGAACTAAACCCCTCAGATACCTGAAGGGGATGAAATCTAAATGAATCTTGTTATTGTTTTCTGAACTATAAGATAAATACTTGATTTGTTCTTAATTATGTGCGCTTAATTCTTGTGTTAATGTTTCCGGGATATTGATTCAAGTCAGATGTTCTTAGGTGGAGGAGCAAAAGTCTCTGCTTAGGAATAGATCTAGCATAATTAAAGCGGAGTCGTTCGCGCGCCTAGGGATAGGGTGACGAGATTTTGCAGGATTAGGGTGAAACCTAATATGGGAATCCATAGATCGATTTACTGCTATTCTAGGGGGTTATTAAGTGAGAAAGAGATTTCCGTTAATTAACCTAGGGTTAGACGTTATTCGCCTCGAGAGAGGGTTTAATATAAATTAGGGAATCCTACGGATCAAGTCAAGTGTATAAATCGTATGGTTCAGGGTTAAATAACAAGTGGAGTCTAGGTGGATTCTTCCTGAGGGTATCGTCTTAAATTAACTGAGTCTTCCCTCAAGTTATTTCCCAATTCATTCTTTTTGTCTTTGCGTCTTTAGCTTCGTAGTTAGATTAGTTTAAACAACTTCACTTATTTTAGGCTAGATAATAAAAAGAAGGTTAGTATTAGTACTTTTAGTTCCTTTGGGCTCGACAATCCGGTCTTGCCTAAGCTATACTACTGTTCGATAGGTACACTTACCTTTAATCATTGTCAGAGTTAGTTTGCAGGTTCGATCATTCTCTTTATAAATTTTAAGACTCTGATTCCAGCGATCACAAGTCATCAAATACTAAAACTAAACATACATATATATTTATATAGAATTTTATTTAACCGTGATCAAGATATACCAATTGCTCTCACATCCACGCAAAACATAGATCAAAACATCTAAATGAACATAATCGCACCCAAAAAGTACCAAATATGTCTTCCATAATTCGAACACCTAACTTGAACTTAATATACATGCACATATATAGATACCATATGCGAATATGTCAACTTACCTAAAACTTAACTTATAAGACTTTAAAGGATACTACAAATCAAAACATATACATATACCTGAGCATATAAGGAACTCACATGACAACCATACTTTTAATCCATGCATGACAAACACACATAACATGATTAAGAACATTCAAGTGTTAGATCATTTAACATTAAGATCAAGCCATTTTCACATGGCTTGTATTTACAACATCAAAATATCTTCTAGTATTTAAACTAGCCTATACATGCCTTAAGTTCAAAATCTAAACTTTAGAGGTACCAAAATAAGTCGATAGTGTGGATGACTTTATTGACGATCCCCCGAGCTCGTAGCTTGAAACCAAAATCTACAGAACAGATTAACAAAACACATAAAGTAAGCTAATTTAGCTTAGTAAGTCTTAAGCAATCATAACAATTCAATTTAACAATCTAACATCTTAAACCAATCATTTTATAACATTAATATAATTACAAAACACAACTGAACCATCATGGCCGAATATTACCATCCTTACATAGCATTTTAATTATCACTTATCAAATCCAAAACATCACTATTTTACTTTAAGAATACAAACTCACCAAAAGCATATAATTCAATATGTTTCCATATACAACCAAATTAATAGTACATGTACAATTTAATCACATTTAATTGAATGTATAAGCATATATATATAATTCTACATATTCAAATATATATACGTATGTATATAATCTCACATATCCGAATGTATATGCATAAAATTTCACATAACCGAATGTATACATGTATATATATACATGTACATCTATTAAACAGTCTTATATTTGCAAGTAAACATTATCGATCCAAATAACATTTTATCCAGATATTCAAGAAGCCAAAAATACAAGCACATTCATCTATTAACTTACTTACTGTAACATCCTAAAATTCAGGATTTTATGTTTTGCATTATACCATGCGTTAGGCTAGCTAAGAATGTCAGTTGTGTATGTTTAGGGACGCTAAGAAGGCTTGGGGTTGAGTTGGGCCTTAGTAGAAATTTTTGTGTTTAAGCACTTAAGGGGGAAAAGGTAAATGGCGTCAAGACTTAGGTGAATAAGTGAGTATTTTGCTAGCACAAGAAGAGTTAGTAGCAAAGTGGTGAGGCGTCACATGAAAGGGCTTAAGGGGTAGAGTTCGAATCCCACCTATTGCAAATTTTTGGATTAATTTTTTTTGTGCTAATCAGGTGAAAGATGGTAAGTGTCGGCCATGGCTCTATAGAAGGAAAGGAAGACTTTCAAATGATGGAAAGAAGACTAAGGAAAAGAGTAAGGAGGAGATCAAGGGAAAAATAAGGAAAGAAGTAAAGGAAAGAGATAAGGGGGGATATGTTGGCCGAATCTTAGGGAGGTGCATGGGGAAAGAAGTTTGGTCAACTAAAATTTTTTTGGTGTTAGAGGGCATATGGTTTTGGTAGGGGAATTTTGGGAGCCGAATTTCCTATGGCAATTTTGCAAGTTTTGTGCATGCAAAGTTTTTCTTCTTTTTGAACATTTTGTGCCTTCTTTTCCAACCTTTTTCTCTTGTCTTGCCGAAACACTCAAGCCATTTTGCTCATCTTTTCCTTAGTGTTGGCCGAAACTCTCTGACACCTCTTTTTCCATCTCTTCTTTTCTTTTTCACCATTTCTTCAACCTTTCTCTCTTTTTCTTTAGTCAACATTTTTAATGGCCGAATCTTGCTTGTTCTTTTCTCTCTAAATAGCCGAACCTTTAAACACTTTATTTCTTCTTCTTTCTTGCGTATTAGGCATTTCTTCCTTAACCGAATCAGGTAAGTGATTTCTTCCTCTTCTTTTTATCTTCTTTTCTCCATGGCCGATTATGTGCCCCTTATTATTCGGATGGTTCTCTAAAACAAAACATCACTCTCTCCTATTCCTTCACATCATGATCTCTTTCTATTGTAATGTTATAGTGGGCAAGCCGAATCTCTCATCTTTGTCGACTCATCCATAGCCATAAGTTGAATCAGTGGGAATCGGGTTCATCATCGATTAAAGGACTAAATCACTCGATCTTCTCTACTCGTTGATCCTTCAGAAGTAGTGGTAACCCTAAACCATCTCCTTAGATAACTACTTTCTCTCATTGTAGTATTATTCTGATCGAGACTCTTCCAATGGAGGCAAGTGGTAGCGTTATTAAAGGAAAATCGATAGGAGGGCAAAAAGGGAGTGGACTTGCAATCTCTACTCCCAAGTTCAAACGTAGGGCGGTATCGGCAGTTCGGGATTTTCCACCAGGTTGTGGACCATCTTCTGGTGAGAGTAGGCAAATCGTGGTCGTTCACAATACTAAGGGTAAGTATTTCTTTAGATCGTCTGATTTAGATTTGGATTAAGGCACTCTCTTTTTGTTAGTTAATCGAGTGTTATGGTGTCATAGGTGCCGACGATCAAGAAGGTTTAGTTCTTACCGTAATCAGATGTGTAACCTCACACCGAAATCCTGTAGATTCGTGATTCACCATCATGTTGGAAAATAGATTGTTGTTGCTTATGAATCTAATAACTGTAATATGGCATGAATCGAGTAATTTTCTTAAACAATGTTAATTCTAAGATATGTCAAAATCAGTAATAATTTGCTAAATTAAAAAAATGCCCTTATGGGCCAAATTACCAAAAAAGTCCTAATGGGTCATTTTACGAAAATGCCCCTATGGGCCAATTTACCAAAATGCCCTAACGGGCCGATTTGCTAGAATGCCTTAGTGGGCCGAATTACCAAAGTGCTTTAATGGGCCGATTCACCAAAATAATTCACTAGATTAATGGTTGTTATATATATGTGGATATATTTTTATTATGTATGTTGCATCTTTACATATTGCATGGGTTGGGAAAAATTGTATGGAGAGCAGTGTAGCCTGGTGGCATAGCCACAATTCGTTTATTATTGTGCTTAATTATGATTCGGTGGCTTGACCACAAAAATAATATACTATAGCAGCTTGACTGCAAATTTGGTGTGAGCGGCGGGGTGGGTTGACTTGATCCCCACAGGTGTGATTGGCTGGTCGGGGGTGTGATGGTTGGATGGGTTGGGTTGCATTTATTTCATTTAATTATTACTATGTAAATGGGCTTAGGCCCAAGATGTTGCTATACGAGTTCAGGCCCAGTGGATGTCGGTAAGGGGATTATGCATTGAGTTCTTGTAACTCACCCCCTTTCTTTCTTAATCCTTGCAGGTAATGCTCAGTAATGAGAACTTGGGCCCATGGATAACTCGGTGGAGGCCATACTTTGGAAATAATGTTTTCGAACATTAGTAAACTTCTTTTCCACTTTATTTCATTACTTTTACTGTTTTGGGTTTAAAGTTGTAATAAGGCGTCTGGGATATGTTTTTAATTTGCTTTATATTTTGACGTACTTATTATTTTTCTTGAATTGTTTTAAACGGGGATTTTCTGAGATCATAAATAACGGTTTTCCAAAATTGATTAACAAATGGATTTCATAACAAATATGTACAAATAATTTAACTCGGATTCTCTTTCGAATTATCAACGTCATTGTCAAAAGTCACGATTTTAAAGTTCACTAGTTCAATTTTCGATTCATCAAACAACCTCTCGAGATTAGTAGTTTTTATAATCAAACTTGTTTTCTTAACTATAAAAAAATAACGTCAACTTTAGTAATCACATGTTCTTTATATGTTTTCTTCATGTGACATGCCAGATCCGGTCATACCGCATGGGCCGGGTTTGGGGTGTTACACTTACTCAACCACATCACATATAACATACACATATGTAAATACATACCTTATCGCCCAATATAATTTAATTCATTTTAATAAGCTGTAGCTTGTTCAATTTTCCACCATAACCTAATCATTTCATAGGCATAAGCTTGTAATTTAGATCACCGGTATAAAACCTACTAGGCATAAGCCTGAATCACACACCGGCACTAAGCCTGCTAGACCTGAGATCTGATATTCAATCACCGGCATTAAGCCTGCTAGGCATAAAGCCCGATATAATTCACCAGCACAAGGCTTGCTAGGCTCACAGCCTGAACAATAATACTTTAAACTGTCTCACACGAATCATTTCATATATCGAATCTTTTCTACATTTCGAACTTATTGTACGAACATTCAAATAACATATATCAATCGAATAACTTAAACAAATCCAATATTATACTTAGCCAAATTCGGCTATTCCATAATATAGTTACCATACTTCCAAAATCAACATATACTAGGTTACGTAAATAATTTACGAAGTTTATTTGCTTAAAGACTTACCTCGGATAACGTCAGACGACAAAAACCGACTATTCGATTATTTTCGCTTTTCCATGATCCAAGTCCATTTTCTTTTGTTCTTGATCTAAACATGTTCAAATTAAGCTCATTCAAACACATTTCTATTCAATTTAGTCCTAAAACACATAAATGGGCAAATTACCATTTTGCCCCTAACATTTCACACTTTTACAATTTAGTCCTATTTGCACAAAATACAAAATACACAAAATTTGAATTAACTCCATAAGGGCCGAATGTACCTAGTACTTATACAAGTCTATCATCTCATTTATTTCATATTTTAGTCCCTTAAAAATTTATTTTTGCAATTTAGTCCAATATACTCAATTTCATCAAAAATTCAAAGACAAAACTTGTTAATCTAACACATATATATCATAATTCATCCTCAAACAACATAAACAACAAACTATCATCAATGGCTCAACTCAAAATACTCATCACACTCAAAAATTAAAGCATGGGTCTTGTACATTTCATAGCAACGATATCAAAAACGTAAAAATTATCAAAAACTAAACAAAGTACATACCCGAATTAAGCTTCCCTAATGCCGAAACCTTAAGCTTCAAAAATGGTGTTTTCTCATCTCACATTCGGCCAAGGAAAGAGATAATGCATGCCTTTTTCTTTATTTTATGTTGTTTTATAATATTAACATATAATATAATATAAAAGTTAACTTATAATATAAATAAAACATATTAATAATGACATTAATATCAATGCCGTCCACTAAGGTTCTAAATGGCTAATTTGCATCATAAGGCCACATACAAAAGAAGACAAATCAATTAAACCACTCAACTAAATAAAAGGTTACTTTTACCACTTATGCAATTTAGTACTTTTTCATAAATCGAACACACAAACGGAAAAATTAGCCTACGAAATTTTAACACATGCTCAAACATATATCATAGATGTCAAATATAATATTAAAATATTTTTCTAATTCAGATTCGTGGTCCCGAAACCACCGTTTCGATTAGGGTCAAAGTCGGGTTGTTACAATGTTAATTGTATGATATTCATGATTATGTTGCTATTTATTTGCATGTGAACTTACTAAGCTATATAGCTTACTCCCCTTCCTTTCCTATGCCTCATAGTGTCACCAAACTAGCTTGGGTTGGAGATCGCCGGAGATGCTATCACATTATCAAGCTATCATGTTGGGTAAATGAATGCAAACCTTTGAGTCTATGACATGTATAGGGACTTATTCATTTTGTGTATGTGCCATTATGATATGGTCAAATGTATTAGCTTCTAATGATTAAGGATTTGATTTGGTATGTAGTCATATAAATTGGCTTATATTGGCTAATGGGTTGAAAGCATATTAATTATTCATATGCCTATGCCAGTGTCATTGTGTGATGTGGTTTATAATGGTATGTTAATGAAATTATACTAGATGATACATGTGGGAAGTTGTTATGTTGAATGTGATTGGGTATGTGTGGACTCGATAAAGTATGATGTTATGAGCATGTATATGAAGGTAAGGAAATGATCTGTTTAAGTCTCTATTATTGATGTATAGGTTAAATTAGCCAATTAGTGGCATGTAAATATTTGATAATGACTAGCTATTGGAATGGCTAGTTATGGATATGCTTTGGTGTTATGTATGTCTAAATGAAAGTTAATACAAAGAAATCATGAAAGAGTAAAATTAGCATTAAAACAGTTTTGGACGACAGCAGTAGTATAACTTTGAAAAATCACCAAAAATTGTGGAAATCAAATTAAAGGTTGAATAAAATATTAAATTAAATTATATTGAGTCTAGTTTTACATAGAAGAAACGGTGTAAGCAAAAGATTTTCATTTTATGAGATATTTTAATTTTTGTGAGACAAGGTCAGAATGATTTTGGGCTCCCCTGTTCTGACTTTGGAAAATCATTAAATATTGTATAAAAATACTTGGGGGTTTAAATTTATATCTTTTAATTTCTTAATGAGTCTAATTTCAAGAGTAATAAATGGGAATATTATCCGAATCACATACTAAGATATAATTAATTTTTAGTGAAGAAAGGTCGAAACTGTCAAACAGCAGAACATGGATGAATTTGAAGAAGTAACTATACTTATTGGCTAAACTATAGATTCTGAAATTTTATGGTAGGAAGATATTTAAGTCTAGTTTCGGAAAAATCAAGCGAATCTTAATTTAGAATTCTGTAGCTCAAGGTATAAATAATTTAATGACTATGACTCAAGTGGATAGTTTTGTTATGAACAGCAAATATCACAATTATCTGTGATTGTTCTGAAATCTTCGGTAATGCTCCGTAACCCTGTTCCAGCGACGGATACGGGTTATGGGTGTTACACTAATAATCCATACAACCAACATGTCACATAGGCACCTCAAGCACATGCATCAAACATACCTAAACATGTGCATATTTAGACATTCATCAACTAACTTATTTCCATACCAAAACATATTACAATTGACACATATCAACCATACCATATTAGATTCATGCCATATCAAAATAGCTTTACCATTCGGACCATTTCTCACATGCACCAAAACCAACTAAATGACACAAATCTAGCCATTTCCAAATGGTTCCAACAACCAATATATATACAAATCATATTTCAATCATGCACATTTATTCAAAACCTTTCCAAAGCATACAATAACTTGACCATGTTGAGGTCAATTCATCACCTACCATTTTGGCCATTCAAACACGCATTAACACATTGTCAAAAGAACTCACATCAATAAGGCACCAAAAGTACCAAGATACATCAACCAAAATGACATATGCATGCCAAACTCATCAACTAATATAAACCACAAGTGCATCTATACATGCCATTATAACCTTGATCAAGACATCAAAAACTACCGATATAATGGCTGGATAGTGTGATAGGTCTCCGACGAGCTTCCAAACTGATCGAGCTTCTGATAATTTGTAAAGTAAAGGAAAAATAACTACGTAAGTAGTGAATGCTTAGTAAGCTTGTATGAACTTTAAACATAACATTTCATTTTAATAATGAACTTTGTAGGGTAATTATAAATCTATACCAATTTCACAAGTTTATCAAACTTTATAACCATCAACTCATAAATGAGTAAGTTCATCAATATCATATATATTTTTAATTCCTAACATAATAGGATTTTACAAGACTTTGAACCCTTCCATTTACTTACTTTCCATTGCATTTATTTACTTTAGCTTAAATAACAACATCAATTCACTAATTAGTATATTTTTTCATGAACTAGGTATATTCATCCATAGCATACGTAAATTTCTCACATATATGTACATCATTTAACTCATCATTCCCTTTTCATCATATTACATTTCAACTATGAACTTACCATTTCATTATCTTTCTTCACCCGTTTCATATGCATAGCACACAAGACATAAGTATAACATCATCCATGGCCACAAGCTAGTGCATTTAAACATAGCTCTTTTGGAATGAACTACATGATAAACCATTTCATAAGAAATTACATACTTTGATCCTTACCACCCTTTTATGAACATAAACATATTTCTATTTGGATACTTACCATTTCAATGCATAATTTATAATTAACATAATAGAATCCAACCAATAGCTTGGCACAAGCCTAAACATCATCAACAACACATATTAGTGCATCAATTCATAATTCACTTGAATTAACATAAGATAAGTCATTAAACATGAATAATCTCTCTTGAAATCATCAATTTCATGAATGTAGACATACTTTCATTTAACATTTCCTTTTCATTCCTTTTCATGACATGAGTCATTTGAATACTTACCATTCCTTCCCTTTTCATGCCAGTTGAACCACTTAGAATAATATTGGATACGTGGGAAAGCTCACACAAAGTGTGCTAAACATATGGTCAAAACCATTCCTTTTCATCATTGCTCACTCGAGCCATAAATGGGTTTGCTCACACAAGATGACGGTCGGAATGTAGCTACACGATGCTGCTCACACAAGCTGATGAGTATCCGCAACAAATGCCAAAACTTAGCCATCGGTAGGACATTCAAAACTAGCACCTTGAACATGGTAACCTGGGTTTGCTCACACAAGCTGACGGTCAGAATGTAAGCTACACGATGCTGCTCACACAAGCTGATAAGTATCCAAAACAAATGTCAAACCTCAACTATCGGTAGAACATCCAGGACTAACACCCGAAACATGAACCTCAACTATCGGTAGAACATCCAGGACTAACACTCGAAACATGAAAACCCTAATGACATTTTATTTGGATCCTATACATTCTTAAGGTTCAAACGGGGTTCGATAGTTGTCGAACGTTGTTGGATTTTCATCGTTTCTTTACATGATAAATTTCATAATAACATATATATATTGGTCACTTGAGCCATATATGGGTTTCCTTACACAAGCTGACGGTCGGAATGTAGCTACACAATGCTGCACACACAAGCTGACGAGTATCCACAACAAATGTCGAAACTCAGCCATTAGTAGGACATTCAGAACCAGCACCCTGAACATGGTAACCTGGGTCTGCTCACACAAGCTGACGGTTAGAATGTAAGCTACACGATGCTGCTCACACAAGCTGATAAGTATCCGCAACAAATGTCGAACCTCAACTATCAGTAGAACATCCAGGACCAACACCCGAAACATGAAAACCCTAAAGACATGTTATTTGTATCCTATACATTCTTAAGGTTCAAACGGGGTCCGATAGTTGTCAAACGTCGTTGGATTTTCATCGTTTCTTTACATGATAAATTTTATAATATATATATATTGATTCATTTACATTAGAACAACACATTAAACATTCAATTTAATCAACATTTAAGTGATTATAGTTCATACGAACTTACCTGGCTAAATTTGCAGAAATGTCAAAGTATAGAGGCTATTTGGTAATTTTCTATTCTCCTCAATTTTCCACTCAATCTTGATCTAAATTAATAATTTCATTCAATTAATTAATTTAGATAGTAAAATAATTTATTTTATACAATTTAGTCATTTTTTAAATTTTTTACAAAATTGCCCCTAATATTTTACTTTTATTCAATTTAGTCTCTAAGGCTAAAACATGCAAATTAACCATGTTTATTGCAAACCCATGCCAACTGAATGTTAATAGCATCCATTTCAGCCCATTTTTGCAATAATTTCACATCAAGTCCTTGAACTATTACTATTTCAACAATTTAGTCCCTAATCGGCAAATTCACCAAAAATCAATTAACAAAATACTTTTAAATACCAACCAACAATTCAAATTTATCATTTAACATTTAAAATCATAAAGATTCATCAATGAAAACATTCAAAATCTTTAACAATTTAAAAAATGAAGACACGAATTACTGGACCTAGTTGCGACGATCTCAAAAACATAAAAATTATTAGAAACTGGTGAAAAATGGCTTACCATGCATGAATTGAAGCATGGATGAAGCTTGAATATGCTTCCATGGAAGTTTGGTGACGAACCAAACAATTGAAGAAGAAAACATGATGTTTTCTTATTTTATTAACTTTTTTATTCTTTATTTTATCTTTATCAGTTCTGGTGGCCGGGTTTGAAGAAAGAAGTAACCGAATTTGTGGGTAAGTGTTTGACCTGTCAGCAGGTCAAGGCGGAACACCAGTTACCATCAGGATTGTTGCAGCCAGTGAAGATTCCCCAATAGAAGTGGGAAAGAATAACCATGGATTTTGTTAGTGGGCTTCCCCTCACACCCACTAAGAAAGATGCGGTTTGGGTAGTTATGGATCATTTGGTGAAGTCTGCGCACTTCATACCAGTGCGTATTGACTATTCTTTGCAGAAGTTAGCTAAGTTATACATAGCGGAGGTAGTGAGGTTGCATGGAGTACCGGTTTCGATCATATCAGATAGGGACCCTAGGTTCACCTCTCGATCTTGGAAGGCGTAGCATCAGGCGTTGGGTACGAAGTTAGATTTCAGTACAGCATTTCATCCTCAGACCGATGGACAGTCTGAGCGGGTGATCCAAATCTTGGAGGACATGTTGAGAGGGTGTGACATGGATTTCAGAGGTAGTTGGGAAGATTTCTTACCGTTAGCAGAGTTTGCCTACAACAACAGCTACCACTCAAGTATCCAGATGGCGCCCTATGAAGCTTTGTACGGGCGGAGGTGTCGTACACCTACCTGTTGGACGGAACTAGGAGAACATCGGACTTTGGGTCCGGAGTTGGTGACCGAGACAGAAGAGAAGGTTGCATTGATTTGGGTTCGACTGAAGGAGGCATCGGACAGACAGAAGTCTTATGCTGATTTAAAGCGTAAGGACATAGAGTTCGCAGTGGGTGATAAAGTATTTTTAAAGGTGTCGCCGTGGAAGAAGGTACTAAAGTTTGGTCGAAAGGGTAAATTAAGCCCTAGATTTATCGGACCATATCAGGTGTTGAAGCGAGTAGGACCAGTAGCCTATCAGCTGGAGTTACCTCTGGAGTTAAGTCAAATTCACGATGTATTTCACGTTTCTATGCTAAGACGTTACCATTCGGATCCGTCCCATATTGTGCCTATGGAGGAAATCGAGGTAAGACCTGATCTATCCTTCAAAGAGGAACCAGTAGAAATTTTGGATCGTGATGTCAAGGTGTTGAAAAGGAAAACGGTTCCATTGGTTAAGGTGCTGTGGCGGAATCATGGATCCGAGGAGGCTACGTGGGAACCTGAGGAAGCAATGAGGCAGCAATACCCTCATCTTTCCTGACCAGGTAATTTCGAGGATGAAATTTCTTTAAGGGGGTAAAACTGTAACATCTTAAATTTATGGGCCTATGCATTTAGTGTAGGGATAAGTTTAATAGGTTAATTTAAGTGATAAGGGTCCAAATTGGGCTCAGGACTAGGCAAAGGCCTTGATTAAATTATTAGATTGGGCATTAAAGAGTTAAAAGGTGGTAATTATGTTTAAAATGCCAACATGGGCTTGTGGCCCAACAATAAGTGGCACTGTAAGGGAATTAGAAGTGACGCCACACACAAGGGATTTAGGGGCCCAAAATTTAAGTTTAATGAAGCCCAAATCTTTTAATTTAAGTGAGTTAAATTTCGGCAATTAGGTCTAATGAGGTGGACGGTTACAAGGCTTAAAAATAGGAGATTTATATGGATTTAATAATTTATAATTTAGAAGATAAAAAGGAGAAAAGATAGGACCCTATCTACAAGGAAGGTGATGACCGAAAATCCACCACCTAGAAGAGTAAGGAATTCGGCTACTGCATGGCAAAAGGGGTGCCGAATTTTCCCTTTCATTTAGCTTGAATTTTAATTAATTAGGAAGGGCGTTTTCGGTTTTATACAGGAGGTATCAAAATTCCTATATATAGGGGGTTAGCTCCTTGATTTTGACATTTAAAAACCCTAATTCTCTTTTTCCTTGTGCCGAAAATCCCTAGCCTCTTCCTCTCCAATTTCTTTTCTTTAAATTCTTCAAAAGCCAAAACTTCTCTTCCATTCTTTTTCCCCATTTGAGCCGATTTCTCTTTAAAAGCTGAAAACTCTATAGTTTTTCTTTATTCATCCCATTTAAGAATTAGTTCTATTTATTCCGGCATTTAAAACTTATTTGGCATTGCCGAATCCTCTCTCTAGTGCTAGCCGAACCTCCTGTGCTAAGGTAAGTGTCGATTTTTGATTAGTTCTCATGATCTATTCCCGATTTTTGAAAGACAAAAAGCCGAAAAGCTAATAGTTTAATGGTTCTATGTTGGGCGGCAATTTGGGATTTGAAGAAAGCTTGGTCAACTAGATCTAAAAGCCGAAAATAGCTAGTCTCCAATTTCTGGATTTTAAGGTAAGAAGATTTGTTATTCAAATATATAAAATTGGGTAGAACGCTAACCATGGCCGAATATAGGAGAGGCCCTATTTTCACATCTTTCCGGCTTTTTTAGCAAAGTTGTAGATCGGTTTTAGCAAGGGTATCGACATTAATCAGGTGTGTAGATCTCTAACACACTACTAATAAACCTGTATGTATGTTTATTTATATATGTTATAGGCTAAAAAGCCGGAATAAGGCTGTATAGATAGTCCAATGGAACCCTAAAAGGGTTAGGCAAATATGCCAGGTACGTAAACATAGAACTCCCTATGTGTATCGAAAAATATATATATCTGCATGATGTTTTCTTTATGTGTGTATCCATGGATATGATGAAGGGGAAGTGCATGATAGGTCACGCAGTAATCGGTGGTAGAAATCCCACAAATATAAATGCTAGGTCACATTATGATCGGTGGCTATGCCACGTTTAATGATTCCTGAATAACAGGAATAGGCAGTTCGGCTGTCGTTATGGTGTGTAGCAGATGGAGGGTTGATTGTAGAAAT